>JAWRVZ010000068.1:1810000-2300000 GCA_037043235.1 Rhodeus uyekii
GGCTCACTTCCTGTATACGGATTGCTAACGCATTGTTCGCATGTTTCTCTGATATGTAGGATGTGTCTCAAAGCAGTGTGAGCGCTGTGTTTACTCCCTACACATCACTACAGTTGTGTTTGAAGACGCGTTTGATCGCTGAGTGGTTGTTCAGGTTTTGTCCTGATCCTTCATATTGTGAAGCTTTATGATAATGTAATGTAATGATAATTCGGCCATTATTACGAAATAAACTCGGTCATGGTGACCAGGAACTACCAATTAATACATTAACTTGATACAGCATGATATATTTAATGATATAGACTTAAGTAATTGTTTTTCCATATGTCTTTTCCTGTAGGGAACAGTCCACAAGAAAATATATTTAGTTTTAGTGGTTATTCAACAACATTTGACTGTTCAATTGCTCGGTTGATCATTCACAAAAAAAAAAATAATTTCAAATAAGAAAAAAAACGTGTTTAAAGTCCTCCCTCAGTCCTCCCGTGTTTTTTTTTATTGTTTGGCCTATTGTAATTCATCTTTGTTTTTTAACAACCATGTAAATAAATGCATATATAAAGAATCATACTTTTAAAAGTGGGATTTCTAGAACTGCAAAAGTCCACTAAACTAATCCAATAATAATTTAGTGGAAGTGTAATTAAACTATGAATTTTTATAACGGTATTTTTTTTGTGAATTTGTAAAATGTTTTAGCAGGTGGAAAAGTTTAGTACAAAAATATATTTTTAAATATCCTTTTCCTCATTCTGTACATCATGAATAACTGGAGAATGTTATCCTTATGTTTAACTTAACTTTTAGTTAAAAATGTTGAGAACCACTGTACTGTGGTGTTTATTAAATAAGTGTGCCAAAAGATTTAACCGTCCATATGCTATCAGTCTTGTCTTAATGTTGTTACTTTCTGGTTTTCTGTTGTGATTATTTTTTTGTTTATATAACTTTAACTGCAATCTCAGGTACTGTAACAGGGATTTTGATGATGAGAAAATTCTCATTCAACACCAGAAGGCCAAGCACTTTAAGTGTCACATATGTCACAAGAAGTTATACACCGGTCCTGGTCTGGCCATCCACTGCATGCAGGTATGTCTATTGGGATTTTGTGTTTTGTGTGTGCATATATACAGTAATACCTTGAGATACAAGCAGGATTGAGCTGGTAACTCGAATTGCTCGTATCTCAAATCATTTTCCCCGTAAGAAATAACAGGAAAGAAATTAATCTGTTCTGGCCCTCTAAAAAACTCCCTTATTAGTGCTAATAACAATACATGTTTTTAATTGCTATAGAGACATACACGCGCGTGTGTGTGTGTGTGTGTGTGTGTACACATGTCTGATTTATTATATGTTAAAAACTTATTTTATTTAAGGTTCACAAAGAAACTATTGATGGTGTCCCTAATGCGATACCTGGAAGGACTGACATAGAACTGGAGATCTATGGGATGGAGGGTATTCCCGAGAAAGACATGGAAGAGAGGAGACGGGTACTTGAACAAAAAACACAGGGTAGGACATTTAACTTCATATGACTCTTGTTTTTGTTGCCCATGTAAACCCAACTATTTAAAACTATATTCCCCTGCTTTGTGTGAACAGAAAATCAGAAGAAAAGGCAGAATCAAGATGATTCGGATGAAGATGATGAGGACGAAGAGGCTGGACCCTCCTTCCAACAGCCAGCATCAGCTGTACAGCCTCAGGCAGCCTACGCCCCCATGACTCAACCAGGAATGGCCCCTGTCCCAGCACCAGGGATGCCACCCGGAAGCTACTCAGGTGTGCTTTGTAATAATACAAAACACCTAGTTTAAGCTTTTATGCATATTATATTTATTATATGTCTCTTAAATGACTTATTTCAAAGGAATGCCCCCAATGATGCCTGGTGTTCCCCCAATGATGCCAGGGATGCCCCCTGTCATGCCAGGGATGCCTCCTGGGTAAGCATTAATGGAGTCTGAATATTGCTCATCCGTGTTGTAAACCTGTTTCTTTCAATAACCTTTCCTTCCTGTTACATGTATCAATAGCATGATGCCAATGAGTGGCATGATGCCACCTACACATGGAATGCCCCCAATGATGCCAGGCATGCCACCAGGTACAGGAACCTTTCAATTTATGGCCCATTATGTAATGAGATGTTTTTTTCAGCTGTTCATTTTTTGTTGTGTTCAGGAATGCCTCCTCACATGGGCCATCACCCTGGCATACCCCACATGGCTCAGGCTCCTCCTACTACCGCCCGAGCGGCTGTGCCTGCCACCACAGTGTCCACACCACAGCCAAATGTATCCAAGCCATTGTTTCCCAGTGCAGGACAGGTATGCTGCATTTCCTTGCTAGTTGCAGAACCGTAAGGCATCTTAAAATGAAATTTCTCTATTTCTCTTATGTCAGTTTCAGGGAAAATTAGATCAAGAAATACCAAGAAAATTCTGTACAGTCAGTTTTGTTCAGCATCAAACATTTGGTCAGAAAGAGAGACCAGGATTATGAACAGTTTAGCGTCACTTCATGCTATTGACAGTGATGTTTCCTGTGCTTCTGAACCAGGGTTCTCAAACTCAAAGTATCTGAGGGCCTGTTTACACTCAATATTAAGATTAATTTAACAATCCAATCACAAGTGGATGATGCTAAACACAGGTGTAAACTTGGCCTAAAATGTTTTGAGCTTTCAACCACTTCCAGAGGAAGTCGAAAATGTATTTGACCCTTTGAGTAGATGCTAATTTGGTTAAATGTGCCTTCTTGACCTCATGCATATAGAAAATCGCTAGCCAGATGGGATTTAAACTTTGTCTGCTGAAGACGTTCTGCCTTTTCTTTAGGCATGACTGAGTAGAAACAAAAGCCTCCGCTCTATTTTCGTGTCTGGTAGTGTTCATATGTAAACTGTATATATTCTGCCGTATAATAATTCCACTTGAGCCCAACGTAACCATATTAATCACAGACATGGAGATGTTTGGAGATCTGTATAGTAAACTCTTTGTTTCGAGTATCATCATGGAAACAACACATGCGTAATATAAACACTTAAAATGAGCATTTTTGAGACTCCAGAAGGAAAGCGCGCTGCGTAATAGTGACCTTATTTTCAGCGGCATTCATTATGGGATTACATTTAAACTAGTCGGTTACAAAACTTCCATTTAAACGACTAACAAATTAATTGTAGCGCGCATCCTAGTTAAAACCAGGTGTAAACAGGAATGTTTCTCCCTCCTCTACTTGTGATCTAAACGTCCAAAACAGACTAGGTATTGTTTTCCAAAAAATGTGTTTGGGTTAAGTTACGTTGTAGTCCAGCAATTATTGCAAAGTTTTATTGTTTTAATTATTTTAAAAAGAAGAAAAAAAAGATTTATAGTCATTCTTTCATTTAAAAAATTCATGTGTCCAATGCATGCATCAAAGATATCGTTTTATTCTTAAAGTAAATGTTATTCTATATGTTGGACAAAAAAAAGATCTAATATAACTGACTGGACCAGCAGAACATTTTTATTTATTTTTTTAAATTGTGGAAATCCATGATACCGAAGTGTGAACTTAAAGGTCGCTGTGTTGAAAAAGTGCAGTTTTAAATGAACTGAGGTTAAGTGTGTTCATGAGAGTTTTGGTGAGCAGCAGTCATGTCCAGAATTAAACAGGGTCTTTACTGTCTGCTCTTTCTCCATGCTGCAGATGGGCACTCGAGCTCCAAGCACAAGCTCAGCCTCCTCCAGTCTGGACACTTTGTCAGCATCCTCTAAACCGCTGTCCCAAGTATGCAGTAGCTTGCTGACTCGGTGAAAGAGCTGCTTCCTTAAACTATTGATGGCATGTAACAGCAGACAGACCTCAGCCTGCCTCTTAGAATAATTGATTTTGCTTTTGAGGACGTCTGTAGTGCTTCAGAAGAGTCTCAAAGGATTAGTTTTGTAATTGAGACTCATAAGTGATAGACAACCTGTACAGCCTTTTCCCTTTTTTAAACTTGTGTTTAAAATACACATTCATAGTCAACAGTGTATATACACACAGTGGCCCCAAAAAGTATTTGGACACATTGGGCACTTTATCAGGATCCACTTTTTACAACCAGAAAGTGTCCTAATACTTTGTTAAAAGTATAGCTATAACTGTCACCTACAAACTAACAAACCTAATTTTGTTAGAGATGCACTGATATAAAAATTCTTTTTTTAAGCTGATAATTTATTATCTTGTTACAGTTTATGCATTTAGCAGATGCTTTTACTCTAAAGCTACTTGCAAGGAAGGTATAAAAACCTAGACCAGAGGGTGAACATTTGGGAGAGTGTCTTTTTGCCTTGTCGCTAATTCTGTGACCGTAGCTCGTAGGAGAGATTGTACATTTCAATTGAGGTAGAATTAAATTTAATTGTGCAACTGGAGTCAGTGGAGGGAAATCAGGAGGGGTGGGTTATTTTTGGCTGATTGAAGACCAGATGTGCTACCGTGTTCAGGATCATCTAGAGGTTTAACTGTGCTGTCTGGAAGGCCTGCTTGTAGAGCATTGCTGTTGGCCAGTCTTGAAATAAGGGGCCAAGAAGTTGCACCACAGACAGGAAGGGTCTGATTTTCTTAATGTTGTAAAGTGCGGGTTGTTGCTGAAATATGGGTGGCTATTATGGATATTAATTCTTTACTATTTTGTCTAAATAAATAGCCTAAAAACTAAAATCAGTCATAGTGAAGGCATCACAGCATTATAATGTACAGTATAAAAAATGTAATTAAGTTAGCGGTTTTAAATATTGATTTTAATTGAGCATTAGATGGTGGCATTTTGCTTGCACTTTAAAATGCACTTAGTTAGATATTTTGGTTGGTATATTAAGTTTAACTTGTATACTTTGTGGGGCCACTCTGTTTAGGTTTTTTAATCTGTTTTGCCTCTGTTAAATGTAGTAGTTAAATGCAGCATTGAGTTAAATTCCTGAATACATCTAATCTGCTCTTTTGTCTGACTTCAGGTCCATCAGGCTGGTTCTGGTGTAGCAGCGAGCTCTTCTGCACCACCTTCTTCTGCTCCCAAACCCACATTCCCAGCCTACACCCAATCCTCCACCACTGCTGCTGCCAACACAAGCAGCACTGTGGCCAAACCGGGCACCCCAGTCACAAGTAAGCCCGCCACCCTCACCACTACCAGTGCAACCAGTAAGTTGATCCACCCTGATGAAGATATATCACTGGTAAGTGAACCTGCTTCTGTGCTTTGTATTTTTTTTTAAGCTTTGCAGAAATAACGGGTCCGCTTTGGAATGGTGCATGCTTGCTTTTGATAAAACACCTGGTTCACTATTTCGTTCTAAACCTGTGACTTTCCTTCCTCTGGGAAACATACATTTAAAGAATGCTTGTGTCCATACAGTGAAAGTAAAAAAGGTTCAGAACAGCACTGGAACCCAGTGGCTTTCATTTTTCACATTGTCTTATTATATGTTTCATAGAAGGAAGAAAGAAAGCAAAAAAGTCCATATTTATGTCTTACCACCCTGCACACTTTGCATTATGTGTTTGACAGGAGGAGTTGCGGGCACAGCTGCCTCGCTACCAGTGTAAAATCCCTAGTGCGGGACAGGCCCATGTATCTTCCCCACCAATTGCACCAATGGGAGGCGTGTTGCCCCCTCAGCAGGGCATTCCTGCGCAGCAACCGGGTGTTAGGCATCCCATGCAAGGTAGGGTACATTTAAGTGCTCTCTGACTTTTGGTTGCCCAATGAATATCAAAATAATAGTGAAAATGTCCTATTACACTACTCTTTAATAGATTTTATTCAGAAAGGTTGCAGTAATCGAGTTATGTAATTTATGATGGTGTGGAATAAATATATTTCAAATAAATGCTGTTATTTTGAACTTAACTCAAAAAATCCTGAAACAATTTATCAATATTAAGCCGAGCAACTGTTTTCAACATTGTTAAAGGGACATTTAAAAAAAACTGTCATTAATAACTCATCCATGTCTTTCCAAACCTTTAAGACTCTTCTTCGGGACACAAATGAAGATATTTTTGATGAAGTCTGAGAGCATTCTGTCCCACCATTGACATCTGCTTAGCTACCACTACAACTACCACTTTAATGCTTCAAAACGTTCATAAAGATTCCATGTGAATTAAGTTGCTTAGTCCATATGTATAGTCCATTTATATGATGAACTTATTTAATTTAGGCTTTTATGCACATATAAATTCATTAATCGCTGCACACATTAGCATGTTCGTTTGACATGCGAGAACCAATGAGTTTCATTCTCGTGTGTTATGCAGTACTTTTTTACTTCAGCAAGAACCACTGAGGTTCGTTCTCGCACGTCAAGCATATTTGACAGGGCTTCTTTTTATATTCACTGATCAAAGTTTATATATTAATAAAAGTGTAAATTCAATCATATATAAAGCAATTGAATATCTTCAGAAAATTTGGACTAAACCATTCAATTCATATGGATTAGTTTTACCTCTTTATGAACAAAAGTGTCAGTTGTGTTGCTGTCAGTGGAGGAACAAAAAGTATCTTATTTGTTGTATTGATGACCAACTAAAGTCTTACAGGTTTGAAATGTCATGAGGGTGAAAATTACAGAATTTATTTTTGTGTGAACCATCCTTTTAATAATAATAAATGTTTCTGGAGCTTCAAATCAGCATAATAGAGAAACTTCTGAACAATCAACCCTGACGAGTGTAACGGTGTTATTTATTAGTGTGGAATTGCAGTGCAAGATAAAACCAGATTTTTTTTACATAAATGCAACTAATCTTTTTTTTTTTTTCTCATGTAGGGCCATATGGTGCTCCACCACAAGGAGTGCCTGGGTACGTCCCAGGAGGGATGCCTCCGTATGGGCAGGCCCCCCCCATGGTTCCTCCTTACCAAGCCGCTCCCCCTCGTCCTGCCATTGGCATGAGACCTCCAGTAATGTCTCCTGGAGGCCGATATTGAAGCATCATCAGTGGTCTTCATTAGGTTTGGTGATTCAACCATTTTACCATCTAGTGGCGTGCTTTAAAATCCAGATCAGTAACCGTAACCCTTCTTGCAATGAGGAGATGGAGTAATCAAACTGTAACGCATGGGACATTTGATTTTTACCAAGTCTTTTATTTGGACCTAGCCTTTGTTGCAGATCATACAGTTTGGCTTTTTTCTCATGTTTTGTTTAGGTTTTTAGAAGTGAAGTGTAGTAAATATGGTTCGTAATAATTTGAAGCGGCTGGAGTTTCGTACAGCACCTTTATCAAGGCAAGTCACTGTAAATATACTACTGTACTAAAAGTGTGAAGCCTTCGCAGCACCCATAGGTGCTGTTGGACATCCTGTCCCCAGCGTTGCTTGGTGAGGGCTTCAGATCGATGTCACTGTTGAGTTTATTTTTCTGTGTTTGCTTGTCTACATTTACAGTGTTCTCTCTGTAGGGCCATTAACAAAAGGACTCCTGTGAATGATATCTGTACTGTTCCACTATAAATTGTAATAAACTATTGAAATCTAACGGCTGTTTTTTCATGAGCGAGTAAAGGACAACCCCGTAAGGTTTGTACGACAAATGATCCACATGCTGGCTGTTGTTTGTATGAAAGCAGTGTGTTTACCGTGTGCTGGAATGCATTTCTGAGTGCGAGGAAAGCCGAAGCGTTTGCATCCACGTTTGATGTTCTTTCATACTGAAGTTTGAGTTTAAAGGGGTCAAACCACGAGGAATCGGATTTCTTTCTTCTTTTGAGAGAAAGCAGTTTTGTAGCATGCAAGCATCTCATAATGTCTGCTTGTTTAGTGTTCGAAATCTTGGGCCATTAGGATGGATAGCATGGCCCTGTCCCAAATGGCACCCTTCATATGCACTTAGTCTTGTGGATGTATGTATGTATGTCCATGAGACTGTAGGGTGTCCCATTTGTCACTAGGTTTAACAAGGGTGCTTGTGAGCACCCCCTTTGTGGTTTGACAGTCAAAGCAGCTTTGTGTTACGAAAGTGCAGACTCCTAGGAAGGTTTTTAAGTGCCTTTTGGGACAGGGCCTGTTATTCCTGTTCAACATGCAACTAACAAGGTCCTGATCTTAACCGTTTAAGCTGCACAGTTGAGAGCATTTAAAAGGTGCTAGAACAGAAAGTCAATTAAATTGTCATGATCAGAGACAACGTGGAAACGAACGGTTATGGGAAAAACTTAATTGACTCTTTTAGGTGAGGGAAAAACCTTGTAAGACCCCTTTAAATATTCAGCTCCCTATGCAAGAACATATGGCTCTCAAAGAGATGAACAACCATTCAGATTCCTGAAGATCACGGTCTTATAAAAGATGTGAACAGGAGAATCATTTATGTCCAGGCTAAAGCTTGTTACTTGACTGTGATTTTTCAGGAAGGTACAGGTAAGGGTGTGACTGTAGTTCCCTGTGGTTGTTGTCCTAAACTGAGGATTTCTCTTCTCCTTGTAGCAATGCCATGGGACTGGCTGAGGCAGAGTCTCAGTGTTGCCCTGCACAAGCTGAGGCAAGTCTCACATTTTCTCTCTTTACTCTCTGTATTCAGGGGGCCTCACAGTCCATTTGGCTGTTGGATGCAAACGTCCCCAAACTTAGAGCAAGTTTGGTGATGGCCCCCCGGTTTTATTAATATCAGGGAAGTTTTCTTAACTAACTCATAGTTTTAGCTAACATGTTAAATGCACACAAATATGCTTCAAAAGTTTGGGGTCAGCGGGGATGCATTCAATTGATTAAAGGGTTCAGTAAAGTGGATAAATGGAACATTTATAATATTACAATTAATGTTTGTTCTTTCAAACATTCTATTTGTCAAAGAGTCCTACAAAATATTAAGCAGCACAACTGTTTTCATCTGTAATAAGAGTAATAGATGTTTCTTGAACAGCAAATCATCATACTAGAATGATTTCTGAAGGATCATGTGACACTGAAGACTGGAGTAATGATGCTGAAAATTCAGCTTTGACATCACAGGAATAAATTATATTTAGTATAGTAAACATACTTGTTTTGAATTGTAATCTGACCTAGTACTACAGTTTATTTTTGATCAAAGAAATGCAGTCTTGTTGAGAATAGAAACAAAAGCATTGAATTGGTGAACTGCTTATTACAGTTGTAGAACCCAATAAAACAAATAATATTTAAAATGAAAACAGTAAAAAAATTCAAGATAATATGTATTATACAATTTCTATAGAGACATTTGCTTACTGTTATGCGATGTGTAATAAAATAAAGATGACAAGTTGGGCTACACATTATATAAATGAATGATAAAAATGAAAAGGGCCTGAAGATAAATGCTTCAGATGGTTTTGAGCTGCGAATAATATCTTTAAATTTAGATGAATCAAATGTCAGGTGAATTAGAGGGGTGTTTTTGATTTCCTGTTTAATCTATGGGTGCTTCTTGATACACAAACGAAGGCTTCCTCGTTTCCTCACTCCTCTATCCTCCAGTCTGTGACCTGGAAACCGATCAAAATTAGCCATATTGAAAGACATCTCCGTTTTCCAATTGCAGCTTGAGGAGGCTTCTGGAGGAGCTATGAGCAGGGATGCACAAGTATTTCTTATACACCTATAAATTCTCCTCCCCCTTCACATCTTTCTCGATCATTTTAATTTGTTTTGCAGCTTATAGTATAAAATGTTGTATAGATGCTTGCTTGATTGTCACCACCCCTCACAGTCCTCATGCCACTCAATAAATAATTTTCTAAATCCGCCTCAGTTTCAAAAACATTAAAAATGCCGACCCTAAACTTTTGAACGATAGTGAATGTTAATAGAATATGTTGTTATTTTCGACTACATCTATGGCATTCTGTCGATTACCACAGACAATGACTCGTCTCGCAGTTTGTACTAATGAATGGGAAAAGGATATGCAGTTTCCTAATGAATGAAAGTTTTGCAGTTACGCTTGCTAATAAGCCTCTACAAAATATAACTTGCATATAAACATTACATGTGTGAAAATGTAATGTAATTCCCATTTTTACAAACAGAAGGATGAGTTGAAATTATTCAGGATGCCACAGATTCTGTCTACAAGTATTTTTGTCGTCATCCAGAATATTAACTGAAGTCCTTGTGGTAAGTTAGTCTGCTTTTGATACGATATAGTTTCATAATAATGAAATGATGCGGTTGAACAGTAGCACTGAGGAGGAATGCGTGATTTGTATCTTTGACATTTATAAGCTCTTTCACTGGTTTTAGAGATATTTGGCATGGCACTAATGTTATCAATCCACAGAACTACTTCAAGGAATCATTTAGCATTTGTAGTCAACCATATGAATCAGATGGTTTTGTGTTCCTGTAAAGTACTGTCTGTGAGTCTTTTGTATGTGTGTGTGTGTGGTTCTTCGTTTCTTTTATCTGTCTGTTTACTACTGATCAGTTCCCCTTGATTTTTAAGGAAAACGTAATCCAGGACCCCCTTTTCAGGTTAGACTGAGTAAGTATAATTATTTTGGATTTGTAAAGATTTTTCTGTTCGACTGCTGTTGATGGGATGGTTGATTTCTTAAAAGCAAAAGTGCTTTTCTGTCCATTGTCAACTAGTTTTTTGCTCTGTAAGTTTGGTTAAGTTACCTCTATGGTATGGTGTTGCTATTAGGCAACAAACTACCTTTTTGGACCTCACTACGCCACTTAAATGAAAAAAATAAAATAATTACATATAACTTTGTGCTAAAACTGTATGTGTGTGTGTACATAAACATACATATACAGTGGTGTGAAAGTGTTCCTGATTTCATTTTTTTTTTTTTTTTTTTTGCATGTTTGTCACACTTAAATGTTTCAGATCATCTAACAAATTTAAATATTACTCCAAGATAACACACATAAACACAAAATGCAGTTTTTAAATGGTGGTGGTTATTATTATTAAGGGAAAACAAAATCCAAATCTACATGGCCCTGTGTGAAAAGTGCTTGCCCCCAAACCTTATAACTAGTTGGGCCATTATTAGCAGCAACAACTGCAATCAAGTGTTTGCAATAACTTGTTTTGGCCCACTCATCTTGGTAGAATTGTTGTAATTCAGCCCCATTGGAGTGTTTTCAAGCATTAACTGCCTTTTTAAGGTCATGCCACAGCAGCTCAGTAAGATTCAGGTTAGGACTTTGACTGGGCCACTCCAAAGTCTTCATTTTATTTTTCTTCAGCCATTCAGAGGTGGACTTCCTGGTGTGTTTTGGATCACTGTCCTGCTGTAAAACCCAAGTTTGCTTCAGCTTGAGGTCACAAACAGATGGCCGGACATTCTCCTTCAGGATATTTTGGTAGACATCAGAATTCATGGTTCCATTTATTACAGCAAGTCTTCCAGGTCCTAAAGCAGCAAAACAGTCCCAGACCATCACACTACCACCACCATATTTTACTGTTGGTATGATGTGCTTTTTCTGAAATATTGTTACTTTTACGCCAGATGTAATGGAACACGCACCTTCCAAAAAGTTTCCCATAATAACCTTCAACCTTAACCACATTTTGTGTTTACTTGTTATCTTTGACTAATATTTAAATTTGTTTGATGATCTGAAACATTTAAGTGTGACAAGCCTGCAAAAAAAAAAAAAAAAAAATCAGGAAGGGGCTCTTTTTTTACACCACTGTATGTTACATGTTTAAATGGAAATTGTTTAAAGATTTGTTTTATTTATATGCTAAAACTGTTTTGGTTTGTTTCCTCAGGGCAACATTGTGCAGTTAGACTACTTTAGTTCAGGCAATGTCATATGATTAGGACCATATGGTGCATTCAAGTCCACCTGGGAAGATTGTTTTTATTACTGTAGCTCGGAAAACTCAAGGAATCTGCATTGAATGAAGCCTATCAGCTCATAAACATGACCTTAAATGAATACGTAGTGTTTTCTGGCAAACTTTGTCTCTTCATTAACAGGACACACAGTGCGTACAAACTACATTGTACTGTCAGTGTTCAGAAATAAATGTATCATGATTGAAAACGATGTGCTTCCGCTGTTGCTTCCCACTCGTAATTATGAATGTGGTGGCATTTACTAGCATTCTCGTAAATACATTCATTCTGACTTGAACGCACCAAGTGTTAGTGTTATTACTGTCTACCAGTACTTACAGAAAATGGACACAAAAACATTTTATGTGCAGAAGGAACATGATTGACAGTTAAGGAGAGTCAGGAAGAGTGGATCCCTGAATCAGATTTCAGAGACGGGAAGGTTAGGGGTCAGTAACATGTGCTTGCACATGTGTATGTGTGTGTTTGGATTGTTTATATCAGAAACATTTATACATGGTGTTAGCTGTAATTATCAGTAGTAGTTGTTTAGTCCTCATTTTCTAAATTATTATTTGTCCTTTTTACAGGAGTTTTTTTTTTTCATTTTGAAATTGCCATGATCTCTGTTGTTGTTGTTTTTGTTTTTGTTTGTCTTTTCTGTAAAGTGCAGCACAAAATGGGTTGCCTTTTTTTGTTTTATTTGAAAATAATAAAAGCTAAAATAAAATGGAACGAGCTGTGTATTCTTTCTTAATAAAAAATACTGTTTATTTGTTAATGTATTTTATTTAAAGATCAAGTTTGACAGACAAGGCTTAGTTCAATTAGCTTTTATAAACGTGCCTTTAAAATCATTGCTGGTGTGCATCTTGAGACAAAAAAATGGCACTGACATTTTAAGATGTTAGTGCTTTCAGTTGAAACAGAAACCAAGCAATTGATTCTTTGTTGCACCAATTTCAGAGAAACAACAGTACAGAAGAAAATTATGAATTAAAAAGCTAGGTTTTCAGAAAATCTTTAAGTAAATGTGATTTAAAATGAATGAGGAACTATATTTGTTCTAGAAATAAACTGTCAGAGAAGGAAATCATTTGGCACGAATGAGGAAACATTTACAATTCATATTTTTAGAGGCTACCGCTGAACTTTCAGTGGTAACGTAATGATTATGTATTCCATCACTAGACTAAATGCAGATATAGACATATGCATGTCTGCTGAACTTCCTGTTCTTGGGTGGAGCTGTTCTGAGATAAAACAAGACTAAAAGGAGGTGAAGCAGAATCAACGACTCGAGGAGCAGCGTGACACTTGTCATGGATATTTAAATAACTAAATAAGCGCATTATGAGGGCTTGCTTATTTTTCTGGATTTTCTTAGAGCAAACTTTAGGTATGTCACTCTGATCTAGACATCATAGTAATGTATTTTGTGAGCTGTTAAATTTCAGTCTAGGCTACTTGAAAAACATATCTAATTTATTGTAAGTTCTATTATAATTGACCTTATTAATAGATTTATTTTAGCAATAACTGAGCTCTTAACCACATGATAATATATAACATTGGTGTCACTGATTTTTTGAACATGCAGCAACAACAAGTGATGCGTTTAAACACTTTTTAAGTATGTGTTTAAATATGTGTTTAGTAATTTGTTTTATGTGACCAATTTTGTTTGTTAGGCCTACTTTACAAAAAATGTTGACCTACTCTGAGACCACTGTAATGATCTATTTGATCTGTATGGAACTTCATAAAAACCTGCTTAAATTACACATATGGCCAATAATATGCAATTTCATAAGTTTAATCTGTTCATTCGCACTTTTCAGCATCTCAAGATTTTCATTACATCCAGAGGCTTGAGGGAGAATCGGTGGACATATTTTGTGTTCCACAAGTAAGTAAATCTCACCCATCGCTTCTGTACCTGCGACGAAGGTTTGCTCATTCACAAAGTGTGCTGAACATCTCTGAAGATGGCTTGAGAGCAGATCCAGAAATCGAGGGACGTGTCAAGATCGCCAAACTGCCGAATTTCCAACAGACACCAGAAATTACCGTGACTCTTTCTGATTTAAGACACACAGACACGGGGCTTTATATCTGTGATTTTTCAGGAAATCTATCACATCAGATCTCAGCAAAAACATCCCTTTTTCTGCTTGTGAATGCTGCAGGTTGGTAAAACTTAGTGTACCGGTATGTTACATTTTACATTGCATTTACATTTATGCATTTGGCAGATGCTTTTATCCAAAGCGACTTACATTGCATTCAAGGAACACATTGAATCAGGTCTTGCTTTCTAATAAACACCAATGCTCTACAGATTGAGCTACAGGGAAGCATATTATTTATACTAGGGATCACTGTCTACACAGATTTAATTGTGCTAAGGCAAGACAACCTGTAAATTACATTTTTATTAAACTATCAGTAGTCAGACAGAGGGAGGAAACCGCAGCTGGAAAACCCCTACCACTAGGCCAAATATATTTGGCTGTAGTGACGGAAAAGTAAGCTCACAGCTGACCACATACTTTCATTGTTTGATACAGGGGAGCCGTGCTCCTGCAGGACGTATTCTCTGCTCATCTACAGCATCTCAGTAGGAGTGAGTCTGCTGCTACTCGCAGGCATTGCTCTCTTTTTGACACGTGTAAGGTCACTCAGATGAACACTTCATTAAACATATAATAAGGAATAAAGTGTCTTTCTTAATGTAAAAATATCCTTCTTTCCTGTCCTCAGAAAAAGCCATATGATCAGCAAGAGCATCAAACTACAGATCCGATTTATGAAGACATGTCAACTGTGCAAGGAAGCATTGCAAACCATCATCGGATCCGTCTTGCAGGCTGGAACAAATCTGATAGAAAGACTATGCTGAGAAAACTATAGTGATTTGATATTCTGACCCATTGCATATTGCAGCACTTGTCATTTCTTTTTTTCTAGTCAACTACGTCCTGTGACATGGCAAATAAAATAAAAAAAACAAACAAATCCTGTCTTCTCAATTAATGTAATGCACAATTAACAACTGCCACAGAAACAACTGCAAATGACAATACAGTGGAGTTCACTTATCTCGACCTCGGTTAACTCGCCAATCCTATTATGTCGACATTTTTGAAGTGGAACCGTCCAAACTCTGTATTTGTCTTAGCATTTTCTTTTCGGTTATGTTGCCGAACACTAATACAGTAGAACCCCGACTTACGAAACGCTCTACGTACGAAAAGTTCGATATACGATAAAAGATTTCGGGGGTTTTTCCGCCCGAGTTACGACAAAATGATCGAGATGCGAAAAAACGAAATCTCGGCGAGGCAACGATTTCCAAGTTTTGTTTTGATATTCGCGCTGATTTTGGTTCGGGTTGGATGAAGGCTACAGTTTGTCCGGTCAGAACAATGATGTCTCACTCAGGGAATGATCCAAAACTGGTATTTATTAAAGGTGCATAGATCGATAAAACCTCAACGATTGGCACTAATTCCCTGTATTTCACTCAATAAACTATATACAATCTTCAGCCGATCTCTTTTACCTTAATCATCCATCAACTCTCTTCTGTCACGACACTTCCTGAACTCCGAGGGAAAGTTTGGAATAGTCCATTTCGCACTGAATGACAGGGATGGCTGGAATAGTCCATGTAAGAAGGGGAACACTTTACAATCCTGCTCTCCTATTGGTCAGCATCGCTCCCACCAGCCTCTTCTGTTAGCATAAACTTTTTTCTAATCAGTAACCATGGATGTGAAGATTGTTGCTGAAGTCAAAGTGAAGAAGAGGGTGCTTTTCATCGAGTCGAAAAGGGAGATTATTGAGAAGTAAGAAGCTGGGATGCGCTACATCCCATGCGGAATATGGTGTTTTTGTAGGGCTTGGAACGGATTAGGCAATTTACATGTAAAAGCCTGACCGACATACGAAAAGTTCGACATACGAAACCAACCTCGGAACGGATTACTTAACATGGGTTATCTCGATCCCGTGACTAATGATCGTACCGAGTTCACTGCGCATGCGCAGAGTTCGCGTTGCACGTCATGCCATGACCATTTTTGGTCCTTCTGGCCGCTTTACATTTGACCAGCCAGATTGTGATTTTACAGCGGTAGGACGCATTAGTTTGTGTGGTCATTAGAGTATGTTGTGTAATTGACGATTTCATGTTATATAATTGTGACCTCGAGCACTTTTGTGATATACACAATGTTTCGTTGATTTGTTTTTTTTTATGGAACGAATGCTGGTGTTCAAGAGTGATTACGAAATTACACAACGCAGATTACATTGACAAAGACGTTGTTACTGATAGAAGCTGATTTAGACTTTAAAGAAACCATAGTAACCGCATGTGCAATACTATTCAGAACTGTGTTTATGTGTGTTGTGACCATTTATGCTGTCAGCGAAATTGTGTTTGCAATGTTGGAGAATATAATTAAAGGTTTGTATCGAAAATCGAAGGTGGTTTTTATTGTATACTAGTAAATATCGGCTGTTAGTTGGTGCACAAATGCCTTTTGTTGTTAGCAAATATATACAGTGTATGTACATTTTTATAGCATGCCGATCGCTTCATCAAACAAATCCCCATATTGGGTGTTGGTTATCTCGCTAAACGGTTATCTCGACGCTTTTTTGCAACCCCCGAGGCCGTCGACATAACCGAACTCCACTGTGTATAGACAAAAATATTAATTACAAGCACTATAAAAAGGAGAATTGTAATCAAATTTATTGAGATAAAAGGATCAAATTGGATTAAAAGTGTCTTAAATGATTAAAGAATAATTATTCTTTAATGTAACTTTAAAGCAGGGTCAGTACTTTCTGATATTTGTCATGGGTATCTTTAATATTATTCGATCCAAATCGCTGAAAAAATGTCATCGCACACTTTTTCATCCTATTGGAAGAATACAATGACGGATTGAGGTTAAGTGTCTTCATAACACCGCAGGACACTAATATGCAATAACCAAACCATATACATTACAGCCAAAAACAAAAATGCAATTTATTAATTGTTTGAAAGAAGCTCCATAGTTCAAAACATTTTTTTCGGTGCATGTCAACAATCACATTCTATGAGGAAAGAGAGAAAGAGAGAGAAAACAAAACATTAAAAGCCACTGACTTTTTAAAATCTCAGTACAGACATATTCCTTAATATTTAAAATCAAAAGGCAAAAGCAACCCAGTATCTCCACCCACACACATTCTCAGACACGCACACACACACACACACAAACACAGACAACCTTGAAAGTCATGGGCTACAAAAAACCCCCACAGTGCTTCAGAATGAGACGTTCATTGGTTTAGGAATACACAGCATGGCGATGTACTGTATGTAAGAAACGAAAATGGGAAGTAAGATGGGGTCGGGAGACAACAGAGCAAATGAGCACAATAAAGGACACAAAAAAGATTCTCTCTAATCCCAATGAGAGATGGGTCACAGAGGCTTTAAGAACCCCCCTCCCCTCCCTCCCCCCTTGTGCATAGATCATGATCCGTATAAACCAGCTTTTTGTCTCTCTTTAAATTGATCAAATTGATACAGAAACCCCTCGTCTGCCCCCAACCCCTTGTTTTTAGTTCTCATCATGCAATACCCGCCAGAAGAGACAGAATGACAAAGAGGAAAGAAATAGTAATGCACAATGGTCCTGATTTCAACAGGAAGGGACCTCATGTTAAGAAAATACAATAAAGATTCAAACATACAGCATTTGTATGTTCTTTCACCGTCTTTTGAACAATCAAAATCATTGATCATTTTGTTTAAAATGTAAAGCAATTTCAATATAGAGATTTATATATAAAGCACTCCGTTTTTTAAAGTTCATAGAGAGTTCATTATTTGGTAAATATGTAACTGCTACGGATTTAGAAACAAAGGTATTTTCTTCTTCTGAAATCCATAACCCTTCAGTGCTTACGTTTTTTTTTTCTATTATGCTCTTTCTCTAAAAACAAACATTAAATGGCGTGGAGTTGGTACTCTGGAACCCTTGCCTTCCTGAGACATGATCCACTTTTTTTGTGTGTGCAAGATAGTGAACAACTATGTCTTCTTTTCTCTTAAAAAAAAAAAAAAGATTGAAAAAAGATTTTTTTTTTGCTTTCCCAAAAAAAAGAACGAAAAAAAAGGAAGAAAGTGAAATACAGGCTTTGATAATCTATGAAAGTAACATTGCCAACATAAATAAAAACAAAAACATGACAACACTGATCAATCCCAGAGTTCTGCAAATAGCACAAAAATCTTCATTCTGTAAAGTGTTTTTGTTATTCATTTGATGGAAGTATATGTCCTTTAGGATTTTCTTTCTTTTCTCTTCTCATGACAATCCCATTGCAACAATTCTTTTCCTTGAACTTCAGAAAAACATGAAATGTTTGTAAACTGTTGGTGGCCTTGCACAAAGAAACTAGAACAGAAATGAACAGTAACAACAATTCAAAAAAAGAAAGAAAGCAAACCAGAAAGGTAGGCACCTCTGAAATGAGTCTTGTAAGAAACTCTTCTCCAGATGTCTATCCAGCTCATCATGGTGTAACATGGGAGTTACAAGTCCCTCTACATCGATCTATGGCCACAGTTCTTCAAAAAAGGTCCCCCCCCCAACCCACCCCCACATTTCATATTCATTTTTTTTTTGTATTTTGCTTTTTTTCTGTTTATAATCTGAAAACAAAATTGGTGCAATACTCAAAATAATCCATTTCTTTATCATGGATTATTCCACAATAAAAGCCACTATAAGGTAGATAATCATATTACAGATAAAAACACACTTGTTATTTTTCTCAATAAGTCCTTGAGTAAACATTAACACATGAATTGTCACCTTGTCCCCTTAGTACTTTAATATCATGTTGTACGATTAGCTGAATGAGGGGAAGCAGACACTCAGTGCAACTCTAATAACAAAGCTAATAACAATACAATAACAATACACATCCGAATATATTTTAGACTAGCCAACAAAAGACAAAAAAAAAAAACTCTTAAAATGAAACAAAGGCGCAAACAAATCCACTGTAATCACTAGCATACATTGGTTTGAATTCACTCACACAAGCAAACGGTTGCATTCATCCGTCATACAGTACACGCAATCTTGTGCAAACACTCACATACAACCGATGTCGTTTTGCTTCTTTTTTTTTTCTTAGTTTTTTTTGTATTTTTTTTTTTTAAAGTTTTTTGTTTTCCCATTCAGTTTTAACTGATGTTATCAAAAAGCTTGGAAGTGTATGAATGACAAAATTATTTAAAAAAATTTCACATTACATTATTGGCGCTTCTTTTGATTCAAGTATGTTTTTTCATTTGTATAATTTTGATATGTTTATGACTTAATCATCTAGGTAAATTCATGGAGAGAAGGAAACGGGGTTACTCAGGCCTGAAAAAAGTCAAAGTAAATGAAAAATATATATATATAACCAGTTAAATACATACACAGGATTTCAGATGTACATGTATATCAACCAGCATGTGCATATTCTAGCCAAAGGATTTGACTTTCATAGAGCTCATCTCCACGCAGGCCCTGTTATTTTGCAAATTCCTTATCTTCACAAAATTGCATCTGAGCCGTGGAGCCGGGGTTCATTAGTCCTATAAATAAGACCCAGTATGCCCACAGTGGAGGACTGGCCACTTTTCTAGCTAGCTAGTCTGCCAGGCATTCCTCCGGATTTTAAACAAGTTTTGGATGTTGTTGTTTTTTTCTTCAATCTGTGGTCTCGAGTACAGCTTAGAGAAAGGCAGTTAATATATATATATATATATATAAATATATATATATATATATATATATATATATATATATATATATATATATATATATATATTTTTTTTTTTTTTTCAAAAACAGGCAATAGTGATTGTTGCTAGTGTCACTCGAGTGTAAGTAAAAAAAAAAAAAAAAAAAGGATTTCTTCCAGAAAGGGATTTCCCCCTTTTAAGACTTGGTATCAACTGGCATGTGCCCCAGGCCTCCTGAAACAATAGGTCCATGTGGACCTGGAACTGCTTAAAAAAAATAAAAAGACAAAATAAAAAATAATCTGTACCGTCCCCCTAGTACTGGGTCGGGACAGAATATAATACCATCAATACAGCAACCCCAGAGTCATCTGTCCGCCACATCAGGGCGTCAAAGGCTTGCAGAGAGAAGCACTTCAGTCAAAGAGTGTACTACAGATTTAAAGTTTCCTTTTTCAACAATAACATTAATAATAATGAGACAAAAACCTTTTTTGGTTTTACAAAAAGATGTACCCAAATGTGAACCATCTACAGTGCACCTAAACATTCTGGATTCCCTGTTTAATTCTCAGCAGTCTTCCCAGGCTTATATACGATACCTGGGACAAGGTGCTACCCGTCTGTCTTGGTGCCTGTCTGTCTTTCTACCTCTCCATCACCGTGTGCTCGTTACAAAACCAAACATCAAAACACAAGTAGCAAAGAGTCCCACTCTGATAGATTCACGTCTAGGTTAAGTCTACAATCAAGAATAGGTACATTAGGATCGAAAAAACAAAGGGACTTCCTGCGAATCCTTCTCCGAGTCCACTCGCCCACCAATTAAGCATCTTTAAAGCCGCATTAGATAATGCAATAGCACGTGTCCCCCTCGTAACGATAAAACAGTTTGGGGTTCTCTGAGGCTGCCCTGAGACTGCATGTACATAATGTAAGAGATTATTCAGAGAGTAAACAGTGAGGGCCTGGTCATCCGTTTTCTTTCTTTAGGCTACACAGTAAGGAAGCTGCTTTCTCACAATAAACTGGTAAGCTGAAGAGTGGGCTTGGAGAAAACTGCAGATTGAAGCTGAAAGCCATGAACTGCACCTCTCGGTCGGTCTTTGCATAGAAGTGGAGAGCCGAGTCTCCGTTATCGTTTGCTTTTATTACTGTGAGAAGAGGCGACCAGGTAAAGTAGTGTACTCTGTCTGCCCTTTGTCGTAAGCACCAGCGTGTGGCCTGGCAGGGCTCTGATGCCGAAGTGGAGGAAAGTGCAGAGGAGAGGCAGAAGACAAACTGAGCACCATCAACCTACTCTTCGTTACGCCAATACGTGCGCGACTGAAAACAATCCATATTTCAAAAGCCATGGCGACATCAGTGGCCACCGTTAACGCTGAGGTGTGCCTCTTAATCAGAGTGTTTTCTGCATATGCGCAGCAAGTGGGGCTGGTGAGAGCAGCTACCATAGAGACCACTGCATTGACACAGACACAGACCCAAAAAAAAAAAAAAAGCGCAAAATAACGATATAACATCAATGACAGCAACAACGATAACAACAGCAATGCTGACAAAAACAACAAACCAAAAGAAACACAAAAAAACAACACTGGCAATTCCAGAAGGGAAATACCCAATTGATCATAAAAAGTACATGAAACAAACCTGTCCACTTCCAGCTAAAGTGATCTTTGCATGAGAGGGAGTCTATGAGAGTGAAGTTGAGACGAGGTCGAGTGCTGGCGCAGTAGTAGTACGTACTGATTGGCCAGGTCTGAAGGAGCCACTGCTCCGGCCCAGGCAGGTCCGTTCTGGCATGTGGTGCGCCGGCCTGGCACAGCGGGTCAAAAGTCAGAGCGTGGGCACCCGAGGCGCCACAGCAGATAGGCACTCAATGGCCACACTTATCATACAGGTAAACAGGGCCACCAGGCAGCAGGAGGCCCCGCAGAATCCATTAGAAACATTTCAACACGTCTAGCATCTCCAGACAAAAAGGCTAATGATTTTGGAGTACTGTAACAGTGATATTTACTTTGATATATATCATCTGAAAGAAAAGAAGAAGAAAAAACCCACGTGAACGCTTCAGTCTTGTTGTGGTGTTTTTTCCCTCTCCTCATCAGACATCCCTTCGTTTTGCTACCATTTTCAAAAAGTTTGATTTCAAAGTCAAAAGGCTGTGGAAAGATGAAGACGAAGAAGAAATGAAACGGCAAAATCCGTTTAGAGTTCAAAAAGGAGCATGGAGAAGTTCGGTAGATTGCTTTTCATCGTTGCTTTTTGTCAGTTTCACATGTACACGAGTAATTAGTTGGCATTAAAGTCGGAGCTTGAAGCTCTTGCTAAGTGCTATGAAGAAACCACGCCATCTTTGTTCCATACTTTTGTACCAAATACAAGAAGAAGAAAAAAAAAAGCACTTTGTCTACTGGGTTACAAGAAACACCTCTTATTTGGTTTGAAGCCCCTGTTGCCCCTGTAGTCACACTTGAGTGTGTAGAGAGGAAGTGCTAGTGAATGTTTCATCACCATGGGCTTACACACTGACAGAGTCCTCTTCTGTTCAGTCCCACGCTTTGTGGATGGAGCTGAAGACGAGTCTTTGATCCCCCCCCCCCCCCGTCCCCAGATGAGCTCCGACTGTTTCGCCGGCAGAAAAGCACTGTGTAAAGATGGACGGAAGAGTCTGTGGCATATATTGCACGTCAGACGAACAACAAGGACATACGTTTTTTGAGAGACCGAGGTCACTTAGAAAAATGAAACAGAAAAGTAGTCCATCTGAAAAAGTGTTTTCTATACATTTTTTTTGTTGTGAGAAGTGGTTAATATATTCCTCAGTTGTCCACATGTCCTCTCAGTTTAAGAATAAATGTCTCAAATGTGCAGAGGGGTCACAAACATGTCCGTCCTTTTGAGAATAATGAGGACAGGATGGCAACCGAGGGAAACGAGGAGGACGAATGCGCGTATGCTGCGGCTGAGATCGAACTCATGACAGTCCTGGCTCAGAAATGAGAAAATGTGCAATTCTCAAGATGTTTCTTCAGAGTACAAATGGAGTGGGACTGATCAGCAGTTAAGGCTAAAGTTTAGTGCTGTTAATTA
Organism: Rhodeus uyekii; assembly: GCA_037043235.1. NCBI lineage: Eukaryota > Metazoa > Chordata > Actinopteri > Cypriniformes > Acheilognathidae > Rhodeus > Rhodeus uyekii. The sequence goes on from JAWRVZ010000068.1 coordinate 1,832,736, forward strand.
ATCCGAACAATCCAACAGGACAACTGAAAAAAAGCCAGTCCAAAACACAGGGAGTGGGGAGTGTCGGTTTGGAATGACGCATATTTCTTCGGGAGAGGGCAATATGCTGTGATTGGGTTGACAGGATGTGCTCGTGCCAGAGAAATTTTTAAAAAATGGCAGCTTGTCTCATCAGTTTGTAGTAAAATACACTTTCACACTGGTATCAGTTAATAGAGAAAAGTTTCTGTAAAGGTTCACTTCTCTTTCTCTTTTAGTCACGGTTCTTCGATAGAAGTCTATAGAATACTGTAACCCAAGTCTAATGATCAAAATAACAGGTGAGAAGACACAAAACCAAACAAAAAAAGTAGAGGAAGAAGGTCATCAGCTTTTATGCAAGTGTGGCCTCAGCCTCCTGTCTCTTGGTTTTTTTCACAGTTCCACTGACGCTGATTATCGCCAAATGATTTGCTTGGTTTTTGCTCATGAAGTTTCATTATTCGCTGCAGTAGGGGGTCGAGCGCTTGGCACTCTCACATGGACTCTCCACTCAGCAGGTCTCCAGGAAGCAGCGTATTGATTGGGGTGGGGCTGCCGACCACTCGACCGTCCTCGCCGCTGGGCGGCCCCCATAGGCTGGAGTACTGCGGTACACCCCCCCACAGCAGCTCGTTGCTTGCCTTACCGCCGGACCCTGTCCCACCTCCTCCTCCTCCTCCCAGACTGCTGCTGTTCCAGTGGCCGATGGGGTGTGGGGCCGCCGTCCCTCCACCTCCCAGCCGAGTTTGATTGGTGCCGGGGTTGGCCTGCCAGCTGGTGGTGGGCGTGAGGGACTGACCCTGTGCAAAGAAGCGGTTCACCTCCTCTTCCCCAGCAAACTCCGCCAGTATAGTGGTGTTTCCCAGAACACACCTGAAATGTATGTTTTTAGAGAGAGAACAGAATCAGATAGGGATCATTTCGTTGAGGATGAAAGAAAAAAGGTGAATTATTTATGTACATGTGTAGGGACTTCTGGGCTTTGGCAGCTTCTTCTTTAGAACTGTAGCGCACCACGGCATTGCCCTGCGTCAGGTTGAGATGGAATGTGATAAGCGGACCGTGTTGCATGCACAGTGTCCGCAGAGTTGAACCATCAATCTACATGTCACATAACAGAAAGAGCAGATTTATAACACTGCAGACAATTAACCAAAAAAAACTATAAGTCGTAGAACATAACAGTAGCCACAAGAATACCTGTGGTGTGAGGTTTCTCAAAACCAACCAGCTAGTGCTCCTGCTGGAGCTGTCTGTACTCCATGTGGTACCTACTTAGAGAGAGAAAGAACACTTTAATTCACTTTTTTCTAACTGGCCATTATTATAAAAATTACAACATATTCTAACTAAGAAAGAACCACATATACTACCTTTCAAAATAGGTACCATTAAAGTACCATGTATACTACCTTTCAAAAGTCCGGAATTTGTTTTAAATAAAAATAAATTAAATTGATTAAAAGTTATTTTAATATCCAGTTATTTTAAACTTTTTATTCATTAAAGAATACTGAAAAAATATCACATTTCCACACAAATATTAAACAGTACAGGTGTTATAGAAAAATGTTATTTTAAATTGTAGTAATATTCACATGATCACAACATAACGGTTTTAAAAATATCTTGATCAAATAAATACAGCCTTGGTAAGAGACTTAGAGACTTCTTTAAAAACCAAAAAAAAAACAAAAAAAACAATAAGATTCAAACTGGCCCCAAACTTGAGCAGTATTGTATACATGGAAGGTCATTCCTGTAAAAATTGCTTTTATTTAAAATAAATAAATATTATAAAATTGTATTCACAAGTAATATAAGGTCACCTCTGTAAACATTTGCTTTCATTAAAAGTTTATTACTATAAAATATTTATACATCATAATATAGACATTATTTCTATATTATTTTATATTTTTCATTATTTTTCTCTTTCGGCTAATGTGCATTAAAACAATTTTTTTAATAACATTGTTAAATGTAACATTTAGCAAATCTCCAAACGAATATGACATGATGCCTAAATCTAATTATGATTTTTTAATATTTAAAATATGAGGAATTTTATATAAAATATTTATTTCGTAGGACAAGTGGGTGAGTAATTGATAGGATATTTATTTCTGGTGGAATTGCACCTTTTTAATGTGTAACATTTTTCAACAGAAAAAAAGTATGGCAAACAACTGCTTCAGTTAAAAGTCAAGGAAGTGTGATCATGAAACAGCGTGGGAATGTTGACTAACACTTGACATTTATAAGACCACAAAAAAAAAAAACTGCAGAAGAAAAAATTTTGCGCCTCGCCACCAGCGCCCATGCTAACAAACGCTCCAACAGTTCAGATTCTCACCTCATCTGACTCCCATCGTTTTGACTACTGTTCACACCCACACAAAACAATCAACTGACAAAACTTAACTGCTGTCTCGATACGCCCACACTTCAGCTTAAAAATAGCTACGCAAACACATATCCGCCTAGGATTAAACTACGCCTTTCACATTCACACACACACCTGAGGAGTAGGAGCTGCTCCAACCAGCCACGAGGCCCAGGGTGTTTCCGCCCCAAGTGGATGAGGGCTTGGTGTTGGTAAGGCCCGGAGGTGGCCTTGTGGGGGCCGTTGTGTTCCGGGGTCCTTGAGGGACTTTCCAAAGCTCATGAGAGAGAGAAGGCTGGGTGTGTGAGATGGGCCCTGGGGACCAAGTGGACTTCATGTCAGACAGCTTTCCTGTAGATCAGAGGTGTGAATGTGTCAAAAGGTCAGAAGAGGAAACAGAGTATGCTAACAGACATCTTACTTCCTGTTTCTAATTCTGTGCACCCCAGAATTAGACATACTGTGGTGAAAGGAGGTTTCAAAACAGTTTGAGGCACCACCGCAAAAAGAAAAGAGAGGGTCTGCCATATGTGACATCATAAGAGTACATGCCTAACAAAACAATGTCCTCTCACCATTTCCACCTCACAAAAATCACAGATAGCTGGTGACCATGCTACACAAAGTGACTGTGTTACTAACACCACTGAGGGGATATACGGATGAATGTAGGCGGGACAGAGCTCTCTAAGTGGGAAAGGGCCAATTCGGATGCACTAGATATACAGGAACGAGGCCACCGTTTGGGGCCCCATGCTAGGTTGGGCAGTGTGTGATGGGTAGGATTGAGGGCAGGAAGGGGATTCTGGGAATTGTACCTGTGCTGTCTGCCTCTGGGGAGGACAGACTGAAAGAGCTAGTGACTGGCCAATCGCTGGAAGGAGGCATAGCCTCACCCTGCGAGGAAGTTGGGGTGGAACCTACAATGTGTCCCGAACAAAGTAGGCAAGATTTCAAAGTGGAAAACACTTCGAAATTTCTTTGAAAAGAAAAGATGACTGGTTCTCTTACCTCCACTCCTGTCTCTCAGCAGGTAGCGGTTAACATCCTGAATGTTGGTGTTGATGGTGGGCCCACTGGGAACACTCCCTGGAGTCACATTGGGGTCAGTCTCAGGGTCAATATTCTGCAGTCCTTTCCAGGGCACTCCTGGACAAAACTCTGATGGATTTCACATAAATTAGATCATGTATGATACATTTAGAATTTGACACACTTAAAAATGATCATCTTTTCATTACATAAAAATGATCCAATCCAGAAATGTCTCATCAGCTAAACCCCTTTAAAAATGACTTGAAATCCCTCTGATATTTTAATTTTTCAATAATTTAACAACACATTAAATGTTCACGGTTCTCTGATGTCAATTAATAGTCACAATAGTCTTTTTTAGTTTACTTTTTAATTTCATCATTTAATTTAATAAGCTTAGCTTTATTTAGCTTTTCGTCAACTCACAAACAACCCCCTTTACAGTTCCCTCACAAACCTTCAGGATTTTGTGAACCTCAGTTTGGGAAATGTATCTAAATCAATTAAATAAGTCTAATAAATGGCATTTAAGTTTCAATGGATAAAATAATGGATGCATTGATATAAAATACATTATGTGATATAAAATAAATTATTAAATAATCTGCTGAACACCTAGGCAAACTTTAAAGTCAGTTGAAAATGGCTTTTTATTCATGCATTTATTTTTTGCAAACGCTACTTGGCTCCGTATTTTTTAATCCAGTGTAATGACATTCAGTTACTGTCCAAAAGTATCCAAACACTTTTGAACCCTTTCAGTGCTTTCATAATCCTACAACTAGTCCAAAGAGATATTAGAGATGCTAGTCAGTCACCTGGAGGCCAGTTGACATTGGTCCCATTGGAGATCTTGTCATTGGTGTTCTTTCCCTGGCCCCAGCTATCATGAGGTGCCAGAGGGCTGGCAGGAGACTCTGAGCTGGGAATCAAATTGTAGGGACTGTAGGAGTCATCCAGCTGGGATTTACTAGGGGGACCCATACTGGGGCCTTCCATTCTACCTGTATAACAAAGGTAGAATGGAATATTATCAGTATCAGGCCTGAAATGAATCACTATGCCACATATTTAAAGTACTGATAACTGTACCATGCTTGCTGTAGTTGGACTCCATAGGAGAGGAGTTGCCAGATAGGTTGTCCATGGAGTTAGGGTGTGTCCACTGTGACAGGCGTGACTGAGGCTGAGGAGAGTCCTTCATGGACAGGCCACCCACCTCCATGCAGTTTACATTCATGTTGGGGTTCAATCCAGCTACAGAAATGCAAATAAGCCAGGATCAGTAGGGGTGAATTGGATTTAAAGAGAACATAAGATGTTTTCCTTGACCTTTCTAGTCATTTGTTAACAAATAGTTTTTAAAAATCATTGCAACTCAGACTGATTTACCAATGAATAATTCAGGTTAATTTGTTAGTTTGACTGAATAGATTTTAAAAAAAGAACAACAAGAGAAAGAATTGCTTCTCAATATGAATTACAAACAAGTGTTCAATATAGCAATATTTAGCTATGTAAACATTTTAGATAAGAGAACATACATACATGCATGCATACCATGTTCTTTTTAGGACTGTGGGAACCAAGAACATTTGGATCTTTACCAGTCTAAACACTAAGAAAACAATAACAGATAGAGTTGGCAACTCACAAATAGGGTAGGGTGAGAAGGAGTTTGGAGAAGACTGTGGCTCTTTGGTCTGAAGGTCGGAAACAGAGAGGCTGGAGACCTGGGGATGGGATGGAAATGCGTCCAGAGCTGATTTGCCTGCGCTGGGATGCAGGCCTGGGTGTGAGGGGGGTGGCTGCTGCTGCTGCTGCTGCTGCTGTTGTTTCATCAGCAGAGCCTGAGCCAGCTGCCGCTGGTGCTGCTGGATCTGTTGCTGCATGTTATTGATTGTACGTGCAACCTGCAAGAGGAAAAAGGGAGATTTAAAATTGCTTTTAAATACAAACAAACAAATCAGCATCAAGGATCATGATATTTTAATAGTATCACGATGACACTAGTTGGGAGGGAATGTTACCAATGTAAAAATGTAAACTGTAATTGCTCACTTGCTGCTCTTGCTGTCGGATGGGGCCAGAAACACTGCGCTGTGCCTGCAACATCTGCTGCTGAATTTGTAAACGCTGGTACGCCTGCAAAATCATTGAGCCAACTTTACATTACAAGGACTTTACATTAGGAGTGAAATATCAGATTATATGCTGACAAATAAAAATATACTCTTTAATTACAGATTAACTGGCACTTACCAGTTGCAGCTGATAAAGTTGGTTCAACAGGGTCATATGCTGAGGGTTTATTGGTGAGGTTAAAAGTGCAGGGTTGAGACCAATGTTTTTTGCTGCAAACTGTAAAAGCTGTGCTTGAACCTGTCAGTGAAAAAAAAAAAAAGTCAAGAGCTCAGCATGACATCATCACTCCCACACAATACTCAAGTGGTGTAAAACTATGCGTCACCAAATGAAGTCAGTGTCACAGTACAGTTCTAAAACACTTGTGTCCACGCCTTTGCACACCTGAGGGCTGAGAAACTGAGGCACTTGAGCGCGTAGACTAGGCTGGGACGAGTTGAGAGGTGGCACTGACGGCTGGGGAGGAGGCTGCTGCTGCAGGGCCCGGGCTTGTGCTGCTCCGCTACTACCAAACACTCCACTCTGCATCTACACATACACACACACAAAATAACTCATTCAGAATTTGACTTCATGAGGGTACGTTCAAAGCTGCCATACCTTCGTAGTGCTAATTTAATATAGGCGATATACCAGTATCTATACAGCAAGGTGGATGGTGATGAATATAACGCTGAAAAATAGTGATCGCACAAAAGTATCTGGGCACTTAAGTCACACTTATGCAAATCATTTCTGTTTGTTTGAATTCTATCAAACTACTGCAGACATAAAACACAAGTTAAATAGATATACAAAAACAATAGATATGGCTTAATACTGAAGAAAAATATACATAGATCCCTATAGACGCACCTGTCTGTTGTTCAAGTTTTGCATTGCAACTCCAAGGCTCTGGCCAGGGAGTGCAGCACTACCCAATGGGAGCTTCAGGCTCGGAGAAGGCATAAACGGTGAGGTTTGAGCATCATCTGCTAGCCCAGCATCCTAAGGAGAAGGAACAATGAAAAAAAAGAAAAAAAAAACTCAGAAAAGTCAAACAAAATCCACCACTACGTAAAGTCGTTTAGATGGAATAACCAGAATGTTCAGATTTTTTGTTGTGAGAAACACAAACCTTGTCCATGAAGGGGGGGCGATCTGAAGAGGATTCTTTGGAGATGACTGAAGGCCTGCAGCCCATTTGTTTATTGACTAGGCCGTTGTTATAGTCAGAGATTCCCATCCCCCGTTTATCTAGTTCGGTCTTCTTCTCCAAAAGGGCGCCTACAACATAACTAATATTTAAATACAATATTCTAGCAAAGAAGCTCTGAAGGAATTGAAGATGTTGCAGGTATAACACCTACTCATGGCCTGATCCAAGTTCATGTTGTTGCTCTTGAGAGCCTCTTCTGCAGGGTCTCTCTGCAATCACACAGAAAAGACCCATACAGGGAGTGCAGAATTATTAGGCAAATGAGTATTTTGACCACATCATCCTCGTTATGCATGTTGTCTTACTCCAAGCTGTATAGGCTGGAAAGCCTACTACCAATTAAGCATATTAGGTGATGTGCATCTCTGTAATGAGAAGGGGTGTGGTCTAATGACATCAACACCCTATATCAGGTGTGCATAATTATTAGGCAACTTCCTTTCCTTTGGCAAAATGGGTCAAAAGAAGGACTTGACAGGCTCAGAAAAGTCAAAAATAGTGAGATATATTGCAGAGGGATGCAGCGGTCTTAAAATAGCCAAGCTTCTGAAGCGTGATCATCGAACAATCAAGCGTTTCATTCAAAATAGTCAACAGGGTCGCAAGAAGCGTGCGGAAAAACCAAGGCGCAAAATAACTGCCCGTGAACTGAGAAAAGTCAAGCGTGCAGCTGCCAAGATGCCACTTGCCACCAGTTTGGCCATATTTCAGAGCTGCAACATCACTGGAGTGCCCAAAAGCACAAGGTGTGCAATACTCAGAGACATGGCCAAGGTAAGAAAGGCAGAAAGTCGACCACCACTGAACAAGACACACAAGCTGAAACGTCAAGACTGGGCCAAGAAATATCTCAAGACTGATTTTTCTAAGGTTTTATGGACTGATGAAATGAGAGTGAGTCTTGATGGGCCCGTGGCTGGATTGGTAAAGGGCAGAGAGCTCCAGTCCGACTCAGACGCCAGCAAGGTGGAGGTGGAGTACTGGTTTGGGCTGGTATCATCAAAGATGAGCTTGTGGGGCCTTTTCGGGTTGAGGATGGAGTCAAGCTCAACTCCCAGTCCTACTGCCAGTTTCTGGAAGACACCTTCAAGCAGTGGTACAGGAAGAAGTCTGCATCCTTCAAGAAAAACATGATTTTCATGCAGGACAATGCTCCATCACACGCGTCCAAGTACTCCACAGCGTGGCTGGCAAGAAAGGGTATAAAAGAAGAAAATCTAATGATATGGCCTCCTTGTTCACCTGATCTGAACCCCATTGAGAACCTGTGGTCCATCATCAAATGTGCGATTTACAAGGAGGGAAAACAGTACACCTCTCTGAACAGTGTCTGGGAGGCTGTGGTTGCTGCTGCACGCAATGTTGATGGTGAACAGATCAAAACACTGACAGAATCCATGGATGGCAGGCTTTTGAGTGTCCTTGCAAAGAAAGGTGGCTATATTGGTCACTGATTTGTTTTTGTTTGGTTTTTGAATGTCAGAAATGTATATTTGTGAATGTTGAGATGTTATATTGGTTTCACTGGTAAAAATAAATAATTGAAATGGGTATAAATTTGTTTTTTAAGTTGCTTAATAATTATGCACAGTAATAGTCACCTGCACACACAGATATCCCCCTAAAATAGCTAAAACTAAAAACTAATAATAAACACATAATAATAAATAATAATAATAATAAACACATTTCAAATAAACAGAGGGATATTTGGGATATAAACAAAGATAAGCAGCACTTACAGGGAAGCCCATGTCAGTCAGCTGCTTGATGAGACGATTCATTATCCAGGTATCATCCTGTTTGCTTGGGACTTTTCCCTTAAAAGAAAAACAGAGACCAATGAGCTCAATTTGCAGCATGTAATGTGACTAACATCTACATTAATTTATGTTTGTTTTTTTTAAACCTTTGGTAGACCCTTTTTGGGTGGATTGCCCCAGGAGCTACAGGAGGAGTTGCTCTCCTGAGATGCAGTGTTGTTCCACATGTCGCAGTCATCCTGTTCCCACTGCCCTGTAGACAGGCCCATGTCCTCACCACCTCCCCAGCCATCTTGCATAGATTTGGGGGCTGGAGGCAGAAAAAGATTGAAAGTGTCCATAGTACAGATTAATTGGTTTTGTTTACAATTAAAATAAACAAACTATTTTTTCCTTACTATAACAGCAAAACATGTACAAATCCTGCAACAGATTTTTTACAACAACAGGGGGCCCTGTTGTTACACATTTCAAAGATCTGATAACTAGCTACTGACCAACACTGATTTCAAACACAGTTCATATGCAACTGGATAACAGCACATGATTATTTTGAAATCATGCAAAATAATTTAAAGTATTAAAAATATTTTTATTTAAATAAATGTCAATTACTAAAACTAACCAGGTTTGCAGGGGGCAGATCCAGCAGATCCGTTGCCTCGACCATAGACCTCAGGACCATTATCACCCCAACTGCCACAGCCACCTGGGGGTTTGCCCCATGCTGAAGTGCCATTGTCCACACTTGCTGCAGGGGTGGCTGGTTCTCCCCATGAGGGCTCAGGTTTTGAATGGACATTTGTCATCTCACCCCATCCTACAGAGAAACAAGCGTGGCTTAAATTTTCACTGCATAATAATCCCGCCATGTACTAAATGCTTTTAAGGCTGGCACCATGTAGTATATGCAATAGGGTCTAAAAGTTAGAATTTTTCTCCTATGCAAATAATATTACCAGCAAAAAAATCTGAATAAGAAGTAAAAAAATGTATTAGTTATAAACCAGATTTTAATTAAAGCTAATTTTATTTCAAAAATAAATGTTACTTTGTACACTCCTCTGTCTTAAAATGGAATAATATGCTGCAATATTAAATGTTTGCTTAATTCTTGGCACAAGGGAGAACTGAGGCTTCCATGTTAAACACAGCTTTGGCAGAGGGAGTGCAAAGCTACACATAAACGGCAGAGGGCGTCGAGTCTGTTCCAAGTATCCTGCTGAGGAATAGTGATACTCAGCACAGATGGTGGGCCAACTCTAATTACACACTTCCTCCTGGCTCAAACACTATATTGAACTACACTCATAGACTGAATGTAAACAACTATTCTGTTAGCATTAACTGTTACTAATTTTCTTTTTTCTTTCTTGACTTGTATGGCATTATAATCAAAAGTATAGTGAAATATTTTAAATGGCTAAAGGTCATTGACAACAAATGTTAAAGTAAAAAGTTACATTTCTTACCTGGATTCATGAGGGTTGTTCTATTGTGAGGCGGTCCACTTTGATGCGGTCCAGTGTTTTCAGGGGAAATGTTATTATTGTTTGAGTTTGGCCCTCCATGGCTGTGAGCCTGCATGGGAGGCTGGTTATGGTGGGGATGATGATGATGGTTGTTGGGTACATTGTTGGCATTGCCAGGTCCTGGTTTTCCTTGCGTCCCAGGGTTATTCCTGTCCCAGAGATTGACTGTCTTGTTGTAAGTGCTTGGGTCACCCCAAGCTGAGGTACCGTCATCAATCTCCATCTTACGGCGGATGGAGGGTGGAGAGGGCTCCTCCCATCCAGTGGGCTCTCCAGTATGGTCAGGTTTAACACCTCCACCATTTCCTCCATTCCATCCAGAGCCACTCTGCTTTACAGAGCTAGGACCTCCCCAAGAGCCCATGCTTCCACTGCCACTATTGCCATTGGTGCCCTCCTGAGGCTTGTTATTCCATCCTTGTGGTGGCACACTAGGGCGCTGTGCATCTCCCCAGTTTCCCCCAACTCCCTGGGCAGGCTTTCCCCACCCCCTGGAGCTCTCGTTCCAACTGTTACCCTCTCCCTCCCATGTAGAGCTGGAGGGACCATTTTTCTTTCCATCTCCAGGTTCACCCCATTCTCCTCCAGAGCCACTTTCTCCACCAGGTCCATTGCCCCATCCATGAGATGGTTTGTGCCCCTCAGCCCAGCTCTGTGGTTTGGCTTTAGTGTGACTGTCTTCCCAGGTAGGAGACTTCTCCTCTGAACCCCAAGTCTGACTGCTTTTCTGCAGGCTGCCACCTGGGCCTCCGGCTGGGGTACTGCTCCAACTTCCAGGACCATTGGAAGGTTTCTTGTTGCAGGTTGGATCAGCCCAACTAGAGTTAGTCTGGGGTGATGGTATGGTGGACCATCCAGGTGCAGCTCCAGTACTAGGGCAGGGGCCCTCATTCTTGCCTCCAGAGTCAGGTCTGGATGTAGCGCCAGAGTTTGGGTTGGTACTGCCAGAAGTTGGTGTTGGTCCTAGATTGGCTGCATTTGAGGATGAGCCCCAGGCTTCAGTTCCAATATCATTCTTGCGGTTGGAACGTGCAGCTTCTTCAGTCTCCCAAGCAGTGTGCTGCCGCACTGGTGTTTGTCCCCAGCCTGTGTTGCACAGAACCCGAGGGTCCATATCTTGGGCTGGCAGAACAGGCGTAGCCTCATCTCTTGATGAGTGATCCCTCCTGCGAGGATGGCATTCCATGCTGTCACTGCTTCCCTCACTAGCTGTAGCATTGGCCCCACGGACCCAAGAATTGAGCTGCTGCTCTTGGGTGGGAGAGCTTGAAGAATCCCATCCTTTGGCCTCACTGTTGGAATGCTTACCCCAGTCCCCAGTTGAGGCAGCTTGTCCCCAGCCAGAAGTGCCTGAAGACCCTCCTTTTCCCCAGCTGCTCCCTGAGTCCCAACCAGAATCTTTTGAGCCACCACCAGACTTGGCATCTCCATTACCCCAAACAGGTTCCTCATCTCCATTGACTTGTGAGGCTCCTCCTGAAGTTTGAACAAACGAGCCCATGCCTGCAGGGCCAACCCCCCAGTTAGGCAGGCTGTGGCCTGGGCTTCTGGGCTCCTGCTTAGTGTGATTTGGTCCATCAGTGTTAAGGTTCTGAGGTTCGGCGCTGAAAGACACATTCGTGGATGGGGTGGAGTGTGGCTCTGAGGAGTCACTGGGTACAATGCTACCCCATGTGGTGCTGCCATTGCCACTGCCACCACTACCTGCAGAATTTCCATTGGCACCACCCATACTGCCACTGCTGCTAGAGCCCTGGCTGGACAAATTGCCCGGTGGGCTACAGAGATTAGGAGGAGGGTTGCTTCCCCCAGAGCTGCCACCACCCATGCCGGTCCCTTCATGTCCCAGAACTGGCCAGGCAGAGGGGTTGGCGTTGGGGTTTAAGTTCAAGTTAAAGTTGGAGGAGCACCAACCCCTGGCTCCCACTGATGTGCTGGAGACTTCATTCTTCCCTTCTCCTCCACTGGCACAAGAAGGGCCAGAGCCCCAGCCTCTGCTGGTCCCACCCTGACTAGAGAGCAGACCTCCTGAGTGGCTGGCATTGGCTTTGCTGGGGTGATTGGCGGAGAAATGGCCTTGCTGGCCAGCTCCTGTGGCCATGCTCATGCTGCTGATGTCACTGATACTTTCAGTGTCCAAGGGGCATCCTGCAGGGGCGTGGCTTTCTTTGCATGAAATGGACGGCCACGCCTCCGTATCGCGCTCGTCAATAATCAGTGGATCCCAGCTGCTGCAGCTGTTGGTAGAGGCTGAAGTGGCAATGCGATTGAGGGATATATTCTCATACTGGGCTGCCAGGCCACTCTGTGGGGGCAGCTCTGCAAAAAGAATTGGAGAGAAAGAAAGAGAAACTATTGAAATACTGTGACTGTAGTATATATTAATTTAATTAATTCCTAAGGTTATGACAACAAGGCATACTTTTCTTTATAGGCTACATGTTATTATGAAATACATTAAATGTACGGTACAATGGGGCTAAATGTGCCGTGGGGTAAAAGGCGCCTTTCATTTTATTTTCCTCTTAACCATTAAATGGCACAAAAACTTTGGAAACCATGGACATTTAGCTGATCCTTGGCACCATTGTGGACAGCAGCGCAAAGTTGATTCTCTGAGAACTTTTATTTGTTAATTTTTTTTATGTTGTACATTTAAGTAGAATAAACTAGAATCACAAAAATTATTGAATATATTTTGAAACTAAGGTCTTCTTAATGATTTTTAGTTTTGTTCAAGGTAAAGTAAAAGTTTTCAATATCAGAAGAATACATAAAAGTATGGTATTTGGGGTAAAAGGCACCCCTGTTGTTGGGGCCAAAGAGACTATAATTAACATGATAAACAGTTGGCTGACTTTTCCATTTGTTGACATGACATGGTTAGATTCAGATGTTAAATATCATATATTAAGTTGAGAGTCCACCTCAGAGATAATCCCCATATTTATAATGAAACAATCATATATAAAAAAGCATTTATTTTTACTACTGTAAATGTATGTTAAAATTATTATGGGATTTAAAATTAACATTTGAATGACTATTTATTGAACAAATTTGTTTTAAAATTATCAAATCAAACAGAAATAGTACAAACCTTGCTAAAGTGATTGTTTTGAACAAGTAATAATAATTCATAACATTACAAGTATTAACTTAGATGCAAGTAAAAACATTTTAGCTAAAGTATTTGTATCAATAATGTGTGCCTTTTCCCCCATTCATCACCTTATAAGACTTGAATCAACAAAATGAATCAATTTTATGATTTATTTTCCAACAAAATCTGTTCCTCCATCAATGTTCAGTACAAACAAATATACCCTTTTCTGCAATAATACACAATAAGTCTTTTTTTTTCTTCTTTCTGCTGTCAAAACATAGCCTTGGTTCAACCAACTACAACCAATCTCCCTCTGCTGGACTGACAAGTTACAACCACAGATTTTGCTTTCAAAGATGTTCATACTAAATCCGATCTGACACATTGATAACAACACTGAAATCAGTGCAAATGCCCACATATGGATACTAGAATCCTGTTGTGTTAATTAGTTGGCAAATGCTGCCCAGCCTCCTGGCACTCGCTCAACTCTGTTGTTGTTTTTGTGCGGCTTTGCATGCGCAGGCACAGCTCAGTCTGTGTCAGATCTGAGCAAAGCAAAGGCGTTCGTGCACACCAAGCTTTCTGTCACCAACCACGCAAAAAACACTTTCAACTAAAGATAAAGAGGGAGCGTATAAAAGAGAAGAAGTGCATTTCCAACACAAACGCTGTCCTTCTGAAGAGTCACTGCGTAGTAAAAGGACGCCATTTTATCAAATCTGAACTGAAGCCAAAAGCTTAGAGCTGCCGTCAACATCTTACAGTGTCTCGCTGAAGAAAGCTTATCAGATGAGCGCAGCAAACCTCTGCCCTGCATTAATCTCTAACAAGCAATGCAATAGCTTAGGGGATTTGCGTTTTATTTGCAGTCATTTGAACGGTACGCTTCCAAATCAAACAGCAGCAGTACAGCAGAGAGCAAAGGAAAAGAAAAGCCTGTTATCAGCGCATGGAGGATCGTACTACGAGGTTGGAGGGGGTGGGGTCGCAAGAGAAGTGGAAAAGTACCTGAAGAGAGATGTCGCCCGACCATCCTGAGAAAAGCGCTAGGCTGCGTGCAGAGCACTGGCCATCCCTGTTACAATATGTCTGCTGCTCGCGATGCTTCTGAGGCTCATATTTGAAATGCTGCCAAGGAGCTGCAGCTCAGTACGAGCGACCGCCCCGTTCATCCCACTCGGCTTCGCCAGGATCCGATCTCTGTTCCCTCACCCGGGCTTTATTTATATCTACCTCTATTCCTGATTCGGAGAGGAGACTCTCGTGAGGGAGGGGAAAGGGTTGCATGGGAGTTGAAGGTTAAAGCCAAGAGCATTCCGTTGTGCCATTATGAGGGAGGAAAAACAAAACAAAAAGAGAGAGATTCCTTTTCTTGTGCACCCCTCTCTTCTTTTATGCTTTCAAACTGTCACAAAACATTTAGCCGAGACCATTCAGATTGCAATTAGCACCGCTGCTCACAATAGATTGAGCTGAATAGATGCACAAAAGCAAGCCAGCCTCAGAGCACAGGCTGCACTGCAAGAACTGAAAACAGAAACACGCACACACACACAAAGCTCCATGTCATAATGGCTGATTTCTTGTAATATTAAAAGTACAGTGCGTGTGTGAAGTTGTAGCTCTTTATACCAGAGGTGTGGTCCCAAGTTTAGAGGAAAACAACACTTCAATGGCTCAATGGGAAACAGGATAAACACAACAAATGAGGCTCACATGTAGGCGGGCAGGTGGCCAAGGGCTAAATGTCTGTGCAGAGTGTGCCTGCGCTTTAATGATGTAGAGGAGACAGAGAAACGACCGAAAAGCATGCATGCTGGGAGGAAAAAAAGGAGAGATAGAAACCTCGAAAATGAGATGAACACTTACAAAAGCACACTAGCTCTTGGCATCAAGGAGGGCATTGTTTACAAATGATCCCAGCACCTCCCATATACACAAAACACCAAAGTCCGAAGAGAACAGACTCTTATTATACTCCAACTCAGTGCCAGCTTTTTCCAGCCAAATATGCAATGATGTAATCCAGGCATCATTATTGATTATTCTTTTTTTCTGCAAATGACCCTTTCATGAAAAACCTCAAACAAGTAAATCTAAATGCTAGCTTTGGCTTTTACCATCTAAATAGTTATTGGTCGGTTTTGTTTGTGTCTTTCTGTAGTAACCATTACAGTAAGAGTGCCAGAGTGCTATCCAGGCAGAAGGATGGAGTTGGAGACAAACTACCGCAGTCCAGACAAACACAGACATATTTTTGCCCATTAAATATTGAGCACTACAAACATCCTTTAAACACACAACGGCACACTCCCACACTTAATGAACTCTGCTTAGAATTCTATCTAACATTTAAAACAAAGAGGATGTAATTTGTTAATATGATTAGAGGTCTTCAATTGTTATTTTTATATTTTGTGGGGAAAAAATATAATAAAAACATTAAACTTTGTGATTTCCTCAAATTGAAAGGAAGACTCTTAAAATAAACTGAACACATCAGGAGTGTAAATGTGTAATTTACCCAAATATAAATGACCCATTAATATATTCCTTCCACGCTAAAAATGGCATCTGCACTATAATTCAATGGCTAAGTAAAAATGTACTAAATGTGTATAAAAGAGTGTTGTTTTAGTATTTTATATATTTTAAATCATTTTTAGGAGTTTAGATTTCACTTGTACTTTTATACTTCTAGTTTTCATTTTAATTAACGTATGTGCTTGGCATTATTTTTAAAATAATACTAAATACAGCAGTTTTCATTTATTTGGATTTAGGTTTTAAGTATCGATACTGCAGCTTATTTCAGCAAGTTGCCATGGCAGAATATATATATATATATATATTAAAAAAAAAAATTCAAATTAATGATTTAAATATTGCAACATCTCGCTGGTTTTTCAGGGATAAATCTCAAGTCTCAGGACCACTGCATTCTATTCCTTTCCACTGCAATCCACCTTAATGTATTAACAAATGTATCCAGTGTGAATGGAACCAAGCTCATGCAGAACTACACCATATGCATCCTTCCATTTTTCTGCCTTGTGTTTGTATATGCATTCATGTACAAATCAATAGCAGCAATACTGTGGGGCTTTGCTGACGCTGCCATTTGTCAGTTGCAAAAATGCTTTGTGGGAGAGATGAGGGAGGGGCCAGCATGCATGAGGTTCTTATGCAATAACCATCCGTCTTAATGTACTATACCACATCCACGGCAGGAAGTGACATCAGGCAGAGGCAGACACTAGCCGACCACCAGCATCGGGCAGCAGGGGGCGACTAGAACAGATGTTAGCAGAATAACACAGGCATGACAATAAGAACTCGCCCAACTAATTAAGACAATAGAGAAGGTTGTTACAGATTGCTGACAAATCATATTTTCTGGATCTCAATACCAGTATGTGCATGTGTTCTGTTCTCTGTAAACCAAAGAAACAAAAATGTAGCTGTACTGGCTTTAAGCAAACTAGTCAACTAGAAAAAGAAAATGCAGCTCTTGATTACATTACTTTTGGGGAAAAGCGAGGCTTCGCTCCATTGTACATGGGAAAGTCCTCATTATGATTCTGAGCCCCATCAACCTCACTTCCTGGTCACAACAGTGTTGGCTTAAGTAGGATGCATGCAAAGTGTATGGGTGTTACAAGAAAAAAAGAAAGTGAAATTTTGTGTGGCTGGGACCAGTGCCAGAGTTCAGGTCTGTTTGGTGGTTGTGAAGAAGAGAACACAGGACTCACTGAGGCAAACAGGCTCATAATGAGCTGATAATTCCTCTGCAACAGTAGGGATGTAAGTTGTAAAGCTTTCAACAGAGAAGCCAGCCACACTATGCAACATAAACCTCAACTCTACATACAGAAACAAATAGACTAGGCCTTAAATGTAAAGTGTGTAATTTATGTGCCTCTAGCACCAACAAACGCTACTGCTAAATAACGACTCAAGACCCAGCACTCTGGTTTTATTCAGTTCCGCTCTGACTATCTGTTACCCTTTCACACCATTACAAGCAATATACCTAATCACACTATTACAGGCGCGATTGTGTATACACACAGACACAAGAAAATGGGGCATGCGACCACATAAACGTAAAAATTAAGTTCTACAATTTATGAGGATAGAAGGAAAAACGTTTCTGTCCTTTGGGCTGTTTTACATTAGATATCCATGTGACGACTGTAGGAAAGATGGGGGGGGGGGGGACAAAAGAGACAAGCTAAATGAATACAGCCTCTGTGCTGCTGCTTCTGGCTTAAAGCAGAGCTGTGGGCCATTCGGCTGCATTCCAGCGGCTTCCTGTAAAAACACACACACACAGAGAAAGCTGGGAGCATTTATTACTTGCTAGGCTCGCAATGTCCTTTAAGTAACATTTAGCGGAACCACAGCTCAGTGCACGTGTCGGCTGAAAACAGACCCAAAAGCAAACTCAACTAGTGGAGAAAGACAGAAGGATGCAGGAAAAGAAGTGCAAGGGAAGGTTGGTTTTAAAAAATAATCAATGCTTTTTGGGACTGCCATGCATGCAAATGCTACTACAAAAAAAAATAAAAAATAATAATGCTTAAGTTGACACTGCAAAATCACACAGGCAAAACAGATTTGGCAAACACTCCAGAGCATTTTTGTGTTTGTGCCTAGAAGAATGTCAAATGTTTCTATTTACAACACGTTTCTGCAGCAGTGGGAAATGTAGCCAATCACAGTCATGTTTGTTGATATTTTGAACACAATGGCCAATCAGAGGTGTTTAATTTAGTCAGAATCCACTGACGCTCAAAATGCATTCTGCGTGCTCACGAATCCTCATATTAACAAACAAAATAAGAGATTGGGTGATTCTAACGAAAACATGGTTTTAAAAATGTCAAACATGAAAATTTTAAAAATGCTTGAATTAACAAAAAATTATTTTAACTAACAAAAGACATTTGAACCAGTCTGAATTATTTGTGCACATTATTTTAAAAACATTAACTTAAAGTTTAAGACATTTTTGAACATAATTTCCAAAACAAGTCCTAAAAATTCTCATTACCACAACAGTCTGAAAACATCAATGTTGTTAGAAAAGCTAATACATTAAAATTTTAAAAATTGGATTATTAAGAATCATGCACAGTAATTTGAAATTCTGAAATAATGTTTATTTTTAAATTAACAGGATTTTTATTTTGAATGCTTTTTCTCATTACCGCAACACAATTTACAACCTATTTTTTAGAATAGTTCAATGAAACCTGACCAATTTTTTTATTATGCGACAAATCTGAAGGAACATAATGTGTAGAGTCTGCACAAGTGTTGAAAAGTAAACTTCAATTTTTATTATATTTAAATTAACATTTATAGAACTGTTTCGGTAATTATACATAGGTTTTGGAAATGAGGTTGATTATCTTGGTAATGATAATAAGTATCTGAGGTTTTGTTAAAATCAAAACATTTAATGTAGAACATAGTCATGGATTCAAGTTTAAATACATTTAATTTTGTAGTGCAAAAATACATAAAATATTACAAATATTACATATTACAAACAGAAGCAGTAGTAGTAAAAAAAAAATAGAATAAAGATAAAAGAAATAAAGAGTCCTTCATGTTTTTCAGGTAGATCTAACGGTAGTTTCAGGAACAAGAATACTACCAAACTTAAGTAACCAAATTCTTCATTGTTCATAATTTTGTAATGCGTATAATTTATACAATTAAAACTATTGACGTTTTGAAGTAATGACAGACTGCTGCAGATTTATTAGGTTACTGTCACTTTAAGACTCATTCAACCTTAGTGGCATGAATTTCCCAAACTATGCACAATACTCGCAATCCAGCTTTAAAGCCCTGTTATAGTAATAGCTAATGTTTGTGAGAGTGTGTGTGTATACTCATGCATGTATGGGGTTGGGGGGAGCTTGCATTTCGTCCGCGGACCGGGGTTGGGGACAACTGCTGTAGGGTGTTTTTTGTTTATGCAAATTACACCTGCTGTAACATCAATAAACCTAACCTCTCTCTCTCCTTCTTTCTGTACTCCCGAGAAGTTATGGGTTGCTGTACAATTTTTCCCTGAACTTTAATATAAAGAAATATAATAATATAGGTAAATATTTACATTTATATTAAATTCATAAACTGTAAAAGTTGTGCGCAATGATTGAAACTCATTCCCGAAACAGATGTTATCTCTGGTCTTAAATGGTTGCGGTGTATGAGGTAGCTTAGTTTGTTTTGCTAACAATAGAGCTAACATGACGATTTTGCTAATTTTGACTATGTATATTATTAGACATTAATGAAATTTTTTTTAAATCCTACAATTTTCTAAATGTAAACATACATTTACATAACTACCTGTTTCGGTAATGAAAATCAAAATGTTGTGTAAAGGTTTTAACAAGAGAATATTTTACTTTTATTGGAGAACTATAAAGAGATCTTCTTAACTAGTAGCCATCTTGAAAGAACTGACCTTGAAGTTTTCCTTCATTCAAAATCAAACTATTTAAATTCTATATGTGTCTTTTAACAGTCCTTTAAACATTTTGAGGAGGATAAGAACACCAGTCATGGACACATAATTTTCCTACTTTTTCATTATTAGTATTATACACGATTAAGTAAATTATTTTTCTATTATCTGAAATAATCAAGTAAAGCATCCATTAATTTTATTTTTAATTTGTTTAAATTACAACATAACATACATTCAGTCATAGTCGGACGCATTGCGGTAATGAGAATTTCAGTAGAAAATGCTGTAAAATACAAAAATGATTAATTTCCCATGTTAAAATTACACATTGTTGCACAAGGTAGAGAACAGTATGGTCTTTATTGTGATGCTTTTTTATTTCACTAAATAACATGTTTTATATTTTAAATCCTTAATGCCGTGGTGTTTTAATGGTTTCGTGAGAATCACCCGATTATGCAGTGTAGACAACTTTATTGATTTGAAAGTGGCCTTATTATGCTATTTTAAATGTTCCTAATTTTGTTTTGGAGGTCTCCTACAACAGGTTTACATGCATCAAAGGACAAAAAAAAAACTTCAATTTTCTCATAATATACAATGTCAATCACCACATCCATCCATCCTCCATCGCAAGGACGTTTCTCAGTGATATTGTACTCATTTTGAGGTAAATCATGAGATATTGCAACTGTAATTCCTCACTATCAGCATCAACAATCCGATGTGTGCATTTTAAATTTATTGCGGTGCACATATGGTAACATTAAAGTTTACAAAACTCCTTTATCTTTACTCAAAAGAAGTAAGAACGACAGACAATCTGCATTAATTGACACAGTTTTAGGTTATCTGGAAACCTATAAAATACAAAACACAAAAATAACTTTATTTAACATGCACTTTCAACTTTACAAATTTGCAGAACATTTACATTCACAAACAGCTAAATCACACACAGTATGAATTATAAAAAAACATAACGGGGCACTTGGAACTCACTTATAATTCACTGAATAAAGTTGTGTTCTGCATAGAGGACAAATGGCCAACTACACACAAAATGTCAGAATTGACATCTACATATAAATGCGGGACTAGAAATTGCAGTTGAAAAATGATAACTTGCACGGAACAAAATATGGCATGTATTTGCAATATAAATGCAAACTAATAGATTAATCGAAAAGTTTTTATATCAATATATTTTTGATATTCTATTCCAACTATTTGTTATTGTAACGAGTTAAATAATCTTAAATGTCTCACTGTACATTGCTATTCTTGTTATGGTGAAAACCCTCACTAATTTGAATCTTAATTGTCCATCTGACTAATACAATTAAAATGCAAATGCAAATCCATTCAAATAATTTACACATACTTTGTTATGATGCATAAATCTTAATTTCGACAATGATGCATCTGCAACAATAATGTGCATAGTTCTAATCTACTGTCTAAACATAATATAACTTGTATATCATAATATGCTTGGTATCTATTAATATTGAAGGCCATAAGATTAATATATAGCTCTTTGACATTTTACATCGGGGGTCCTTGCTCCATATCTCTTTCGCCTAAGGTGTCCAAGACCTGAAAAACATCGAAGACCCCAGCTTCACAGCAGAGTCAATCAATACTCTGGCATGGCACATATATGGGTTGGCACAAGGATGTCCTTCTCTTAAGAGACTCCTTCAGATGCACGCACATTTACTGTAAGCTGTGAATCGCCTCTGCCCACAAAGCTGATCGTCTGCCATTTCTCCCTTCTCCTCTCAAACTTGTTCTTTCACTCTGCCACAGCAATCGAGAAACCACAGACACAGCTAAAGACTGCCAAGTCCACGTACAAACTACAACACACTTGGCACACCCACACGCCTCCAACACAGGAAGTAGCAAAGAACAGCTCGGCATGATTGTTTCTCCCCACCTAGCTTTCTTCGCCTGCAAAACAGACAGCATCCACTACTACCTACTGAACATGCACACATGAATGGGTTCAAACAGCACTACATAACAAAAAGACCATGATTAAATGTCAACAGGAGATCTCAACAAGACCCTGCCTGTGTGATGAATAGATTTGTCCATTTACTGCCTATTGAACCACATCTTTTGTGCCACACTCATTAGGGGCTGTTCACACAGAATGAACTAATTTTATATTGTTTGTCTATGTAAACATGCATCATATTTGACTGTTGCGCTACACGTCTAACACAACATGGTGTTGTAAAAATGTGGCACCCAAGTTAAAATATATAAATAAAATATCTCAATTCTACTGTTCTTGTCTTGTTTATATCTTCCTTCTGTTGTGCGAATAGCCCCTTAAACTAAAAATAGTTTAACAACACAGTGGAAAGGAAGAAGGGGTGTTGAGATTTTGTTTCAGCCTGTTAGAACGTACAAGTTCAAAGGCTAGCAATAAGCCTGAATATAGCTATACATTTCAGTTCCGATTCACAATTTCAATTCAACTCCGATTTGATCCTGTCTCCATTAAGAGTGCAATTAAATTAATATAATCCTTTTTCATATCATAATGCAAAGTTCCATAAAAACAAAAACAAAAAACAAGAACGGTCCATTTTATTTACTTGGTGACTTTTGAAAACCCTTAATTTCCGCTTGTCATGTGCTTCTTAATTGTAATTGGTTAACTCACAGTTAGATCGCTTATTAAGAATGCCGTTTTATATTATTATATTGCAATTAGTGCTGTATGACCAAGGACCAATACCATCACAACTTGTATAAACCAGCATCTAAACGACCTCTACCAGGTCTTCCACTTTCCTTCAACATTACATAAAGCAGACCACATGGTCACCAACTTTGGACGACACAAAGTATGTGAGATTTCTCTGGGCTGCACCCTGACTCAGCATGCTGTCCTGTATATATCATGGAGGAGAGGCTGACCTGGGTGGGTCTGGCAGGAGAAGGGCTGAGGCGTAAGGCTGGCGGACCTTGGCTGCGCAAGAGCCGTGCTCCCGGCGGGCAGAGGTTGGCCCCGCTTCAGTAGCTGCTTGTGTTCGTGTTGACGGAAACGAGGGGGCACCTCTCTGGGCGGGTAGCGAGGGGCTGCCGGCTGCTGCTGCTGCTGCTGTTGGTTGCCGGAGGGTGTGCGCTTGCCATTGCCACCAGTGCTGCTGCTGGCTGAGGGCACGGACGGGTTGATGGCGGTGCTGGGGGGAGGAGGGATGGGGCTGGGCTTGGCAGAGTCTGGCACTGTGGACAGAGATGAAAGAGCGAAAGACAGACAGAGAGAGAGATGGAAAGGGGAGAGGGAAGCATAAAGTTAATTTTAGCACATGCCATAATGAAAGCAAACAGGATGTGTCTTTGGAGGGATGGCTAATGAGAGGATTCGGGAGGGATGAGCGGGTGCAAGACTATTGAGGATGTTGGGTCGATCGTCTCTACCAATCACAGCCAGTCTAGACGCAGAGGGGCTCTCAGGGAGGGAAACGAAAAGAAACGAAAGTGCCGTTTATCTTAATGCCTCAGTATTGTGCAGGAGGTAGAAACAGTTACACAATTAGCCATCAGAGAGCCTGATCCAGGCAGATCTCTGCCTGAGGCAGAGGCAGAGATGAAGCAGTGGGAGCACAAACATCCGTGTGAATGAGTGCCGGACTTACATAACGCACTTCTATCTCACAGAAGGGGGAGATTCAGCTGGGGGATAAACCACTGTCTGGTGGTGGAGCAGAAGCTTGGAGGGAAAAAAAACAAACAGCAAAACTATTTGGTAACACTACTTCATAGGTGTTTGGGCTTTTATTGATTTTAGGAGCGTCTGAATTTTTAATCAGATTGACAGAGGGTGAAAAAATTAAAATGCATTTAAAAAAAAAATAGGTGATGCAGCACTGATGCAGTGAAATTATTCACACAAAGACCTTGTCGAACAGACCACAAAACGTCTTCAGAAAAATAAACAGCTTCACAACTGTACGCATTAAGTGTGCATTTTATAGTGTACGTATATACAAAAATTAGGAAAAAGCAAAAGGTTCAAGACTGTATACTCCATGAGGGAATTAGCTACTCATTTGATAGCAATTCGAATTACACAATTGAAACTTAAACGACTAATGGAAGTTGTTAAAGAGTGTAGGGATCGATAACATGTTTACCTAGTACAATCTATTCAATGGATAGAATTAAAAAAATCGTGGCGTGTAAAAAATCTTTTGGAATGCTGTCAAATTTAATTTCATCTTGTTCAACACTAAATCCATTAGTAGGGACTACATGAATGTTTTTACCGTGTTAAAGTTGCACTGTTTAAACTGGGAACAGGTTTTTTCAGATCCCATGGGATTAGATAGGGAAAGAATGTTTACAAAGTGTTATTTTATGCTTTTAAGACTCATTCATGTTTAATGTTCTGTTAAATTGGTGTTTTTGGGTGTTACCATTGTGGTGAAGTGTAGAGTATTTGTTTGGGTTGATTTTGTTAATGAAGAATGGACATAAGAACCTCTCTCCTTCACAGCCTCTTTCACATTTGTGTAAGTATAAATATGGCGTTTCCTTTCAAGACTTAAGCACTCACTAAAACAGTTTTGTGGTAATCAGGTAAACTACATTCTCCAGCATCCACTTCTTCTTTCCAATAGGCTGAGAAAGAGGCTCAAACACACTACAGTATTATTATGCACTGGAGAGGCCCAGTGTGGCAGCCTGAACGCTACACGAAAACACGAATCTTGAGCTAGCGTGAACATGTCCTTTCAATTTCTCCCTTTCTCTCTTCCTCACATGCAAGTCCCTCTCCCCAGTCATGGCCCCTTGCTCTCTTTCATGGCATGTTTACAGCACAGACGCTCTCCAGAGGCGCAGTCGCAGTGCTAAGCTGGAATCGGTGACGCCAATCCCTGATTAAGTCCAGCTCAGCCTGCCTGGCTGACCAATCACTACAGATTCCTCCACTCCTCTCACATACGTGTCACTGTTCGAGAAGATTATAAAACATGTTACAGGAAGCATATGGAGTGCAAAACCCATGGCTATTTTCTCTTGATTATACTGGAAGTACCTTCACATTTACACTTTTACCCTGCGGCCATGAAAAATGGCTGCAGTCAGGGCCTTTTGATGAAGGGTATTCTAGAAGCTTCTGTGGAAACTGTAAGCACTCGCCCAATCACGATGAAGCACTGGCGAGGGGAGGTTTGTGAGTGGAAGGGGGAGGGTTGACGCAACGAGTCCTCAAATGGGAGACAAGGGGGGAAAAAGGCTGTGTGTGTGAGTGTGTGCGTCTAAATCCAGCTCTCTGAGCACACGGATACACAACACAAATCCTCATACAATTACACTGTTAGGAGATTCATGTGAACCGAAACCAACCAGCTAACCAGTTTACTGAGATTTATTTGAAAGCTTTGTTGTTCTGATAAACACTTGTGCGTAAAAGCATTAAGGAACCTCGCAAGACATCTGATACAAAGGTTTGGCAAGGATCTGTAATTTTATTATAGGTTCGATGCGAGTTAATCTCTAATAATTCATGCAAGATTAACAAAACATGAGTTTCACACCCACACTGCACAAGTGACCTAATCCATTTCCATTGTAAATGCGGAAGGAAGGAAGGAAGGAAGGAAAGGCAGGCTTGCCTCTGGTAATGAACATTATGCCATTATTGTTGTCAATATAAATTAAATTATTTTTAAATTGCCATTGTTCTACTATATGCAACAGTATCACTGAACAAACACTGTGCAGAAATGGAAAAGCTTATTCATCTATGAATATTATTTATCAAACAAACAAACAAACTCGGGCACTCTGGGTTGTTCATGGGATGCTTTCTCAACAAAATCCCAGGCACTACTCTAGAAGAAAAGTAAATGCAAACATCAGCTTCTTTTGGGAAGCCTGCATTTAGATATTAAAAGATGTCTGTTTGCGAAGCAGCCCAAATGCACTCTGAATTCTCAGCGAATTAAGAAGCATTTCATTTAAAAAAAAAAAAAAGAAGCATATTATATCAGCCCGAGGGAGTATTTTCCATCTCACGGTGTGCCACAGATCTCTCTCGCTTTCACGGAGACAGCTTCATTTACTGTCTGATGATAAATTAAATCCTGCATTAAACGTTCAATTCTTCAACTTCACAGGACAGATGAAAGCACTAAAGGTACGAGAATGGTGTAACATGTCTTGGTAGGTTGAAATTACAGGACCTGAGCCCAGTCTAAGTACAGAGGAGACACCTTAAATGTAATTACACACTGACAGCGCCTTCAACTACAGACACACACTTCGCACATGCTGCTAGTGTGTAATGACAGGCTTTCTAGTATGAGCTGTGACTTCAAACGGAGGCCAAAAAGTGTTGAGTGGGTTTATTTTGATCAAAAGCACTTTCCAGGACCGATTTCAGACTGAGAGTGAGTTATAAGACAAGACAAAGGCATTGTAATGTAGAGATGTGAATCAGGCCTCACAGAGAGAACAGGTTTTTGAGGTCAATATAATGAAAGATCGCCCTCTCAATGGCACGTTAGTGGACGTCTGCGGAGGAGAGTACAGGCAGATATTGTGCTACCAAATCATTATCTGTCACACTGTTGTAAATGTTTTGCCATGCTCCATTTTAAACTGTCCTGTTTACTGAAAATTATATAGAGTTTATAAAATATAGGCTACAATGATAGTTAAGAAACTAAAATTATGTACAACAAAAGAGTTTGTAGAAAACACAAAAAAAAAAAACATTTAATTTTTTTGTAAACACAAATGATCTGCATTTATACAAAACCATAACAATTGTGTACAAAGTGTCCATGGCATTGTTGGGAAAATGCTTGTCACTGTTATTTTGATTATTAATATCACAATGTTCATTAGATATCACAACATTAGAGTCTGGTATAACTAGAAATATGTACAGTAATACCTCGGTTTACGAGCGACTTTGTATACGAGCAAATCGGTGTACGAGCATTGTATCAGAGTGTGAGAAAATGTTTCCCTCGCCCCACGCATTTTTGTGTGGAATAGTCAGCATCTCCGCGTGCATTTTTACTGTAAATATCATGACGACAGTCTCTCACAAAGCCTGTCACCCCTTAACTCGTTCATTCTCTCAGCTTCGCTCGGTTTGGTTGCTTCATTCACCAGAGTGCATACTTTTATACGTTATTTACATTAGTTTTACCTTGTATTTTTAACATTAATTGTGATCGCTATTGTTCACGTAGTGAAATATATACGTTCAGTACAGTGTATAGACAATGTCCCTCAAGATGAGTAAGAAGGTATGAAATTCTCCCTCTAAGCAGTAAAACCCTCCTTTCGTCTCGTTCCTGAAAACTAAACACAATTTTAGTTAACTGCTAATCAAAGCTAAAGTGCACGTTACAGTAAATTTTCCAGTATTTTTAGTTTAATTGTCAATTATTAATTAGTATTTATATGAGATCTTAATGATTATAATTTTAACTAATTAATAAGGTAAAACACAAAACATATTTAAAATGGGCATTTATGGTCGTGTGGAACGAATCAAGTAATTTTTAGTGCATTCTTATGGGAAAAATTGTTTTGGTGTACGAGAATTGAGTTACGAGTTCGCTCTTGGAACGAATTAAACTTGTAAACCAAGGTATTACTGTATATTCATAAAATGTGTTACAACATTTTATAGAATTTTCCAGGTCTAGAGTTATGCTTCTTTATATTTCCAGATTTTCCTGGATAATAATAATACAATTATTATTATTTATAAATTTTACATTTTTTAACTAGTCATCCTGAGGCTCCCTGGTTGAGAACCACTATCTACGACACCTAAAACACAATTTCTATGGCTTTTCTAAGGTCTTTGTGTGTGTGTGTGTGTGTGTGTGTGTGTGTGTGTGTGTGTGTGTGTGTGTGTGTGTGTGTGTGTGTGTGTGTGTGTTCTTAATGTAAAAGACAACAGAAACATGTTACTAGTCAATCAGTTTCTCTCACCAAACTATTACTCGTGCATTTCTTCGTGTCAGCTTTCATTAGAATAATTATTATCCCCATTTACTTTCCTTATTAAGAGAATATTTCTAAAGCGGTGAAACACATCTGCTATATTTTCTTCTTCTCTGTAAAAATGACAAAGGGTCTGGATTGTCCATGACCATTGTTTCTTAATTACCGTAAGCGAAATGAGAGACCATTTTCAGCCTCAGAATGCAGAGGATATCCTCCGTTTGTGTACATTCTCAGGAGCCACACACATGGAGCATATCTCCTTAGGGTGCCACTTACACAGAAACCTTGTGCATCCCAGGGTCCCAGACTAAGCTTGTTGCTATGGAGATACACACCTTGCAGTTGTTTTTCCTCTCCGCCTCTCTCAGATCTCATCACAGCAGAGCATCTGTCACTTCCTCGCAATACAAACAAACCTCACATAGGCTGCTACAGTACACACAAAATGTAATAAACTGACAGGTCAAAATTGACTGAGATGATGTTAACAGATAATATAGTTTTAAGAGAGGCAGCTTTATGTGCAGTTAACCAAGCAGCTGGCACTGGAAATGCTTTTCATGATAACTGCTACATAAGGAACCATGCAATCTGAAAGACTATGGGGAGGACACTGCATTTTTGAGCTTTGTCAGCAAGAGCAGATACAATAAACAAAAACATCCTTCTTTGTTTATAGAGCACAATACAAAAAACAAAAACTGTGTGAACTCAGGTGAAGTATATATTATCGTTCAAAATTATTATTAACTCCATAGGAAAACTCCAAAAAAAAAAAAACTTTTCATAATTCAAATTAAATACTTTACACTACCATTAAATAGATATTAAATTTAATGGTAAATACCATTAATTTAAAAGTATGGGCTCAGTAAGATTAAAACAAAAAATATATATAAATATATATTTTGATTGTATACATCATCTGTGTAAAATTTGCATGTTCTCCTCATGTCAGCGTGGTTTTCCTCCGGGTGCTACGGCTTCCCCAACACAGTCCAAAGACATGCAGGTCAGGTCGATTGAACATGCCAAATTGGCCATAGAACTCTGTCTGTGTGTGTGTGTGTGTGTGTGAGTCCCATTTTAATGGAGTGGGTTGGGGAAAGACCTGGCAACCTACCCCGGAAAAAAACATTGCCAAGAAAATTCATGGACATAGAATCACCAATAGTTGGATATGAACGAAACCGAAATTATATATATAAAAAATGTAGTATTAATACAGATTCACATCATGTTAAAATCAAAAGAGTCAGAGCAAAATTAAATTAGAAGTGCAGCTAGCCATCATAAAATATCCTATATGAGCAAACAGAGTTTTCTGCTTGCATGTCAGACAAACCACAATATAAATGTTACAGAATCTCAGCATCATGCATCACAAAAATGGGTTGACATTTTTGTGTGTGCTTTGTCAGCGTTGACAAGCGCTGCTTTAGCGCAAGTGAATAATCTTTTGTTTTTACAGCATCAAACTCTATATGTCAAACAAAATAGCCAGCTTGTGGTCAGTGAGTTTCATACCCTGGCAGCAGTGAGATTAGCTCTAATACGATCTACACAACCGAGAGTGACGTGTGCTCCAATCCTGCCAATGGACACTTGGCTTCAAGTTCATTACTCAGTGGAAGACATTGCAGGGAAAGAATCATAATGCGAATCTCATCGTTTTCCATGTTTAACCTTGCACAAATGAGAAGAGTCTGGAGATCTTAATTAGCAGCGTTTAAATATGTAGCTGTATTTAAGGCCTGCCGTTTCTCACAGAGAGATGAAAAGACCTGCACGAGGAGGAGACAGGGAGCTGCTCTACATGAAAACTGGAGCGACTAGGGACATGCCTCTTGGGACGAGCACAGAGCAGAGAGGAATCCTTACCATAGTCACCCTCAATTAACCGCACTTCATATGAACACCCTCCCCTCCTCTCTGGCACACGCACTAACAAAGAGTAATATGATCATCATAACACTGCAACGGCAAAATGCATTAATACTGTCTGTTTATTAATTTACTACACCGTAAGCTGGTGTATATGAACCGCTTGCAGAGAAATACATGTGCTTTTTCATTTTAAGTAAATCATACTTCCAACTGCGGTAATTAATAACAGATTATAGTAAACATTTCGGAATTAGGCCTACAATGTGTACATCTTATGATGAACAGTTTCATTTGTTAAAAATAAAGTTTAAATAGTTCCTGCACTCATACATCTCATATATATATATATATATATATATATATATATATATATATATATATATATATATATATATATATATATATATATATATATATATATATATATGTACACACACACAATTAATATCATCAGCATTCTTAGATTTCATGTTAAATATGTTCTTGAATTGGTATTGTTTGTTATATTTCTCAGGAAGATGGAAGGCTGTGTTGAAGATTTCTTTCATAAAATAATGTCACCGTTTGCACACCCCACATGGTCGCTGGACTTACCAATAGCATTATAAACATCACTGTCAAGGATATGAGAGGACCTGGCCCCCTTAAACTACATGTTGGTTTTCAGGTGGGGTTTTTTTGCCCTGTTTTAGGCAGTTATGCTGAACTTTGCTTAATATGTTTTTGCACCATGTTAGGCAGAATTCATGTAGCATTAATGGTGCGTGATGCTCTAAAATGGTGTTTACCAATGGTAAAAGTTGTACTTATTTATTTGGGAAAATAGCAGAATTAAGGAGTATTGTAATAAATTATTGTGATTATTGTGATAAATTATTGTAAGATTAGTCGACTAAAAGGAAAAAAGGAACAAATAATAAATAGATTAAAATCGACAAAAACGTTAGCTGCAGCAATAAATTTTTTGGTTCCTTACATTTTGTGTTTACTTTATGTTTACTAGCATGATAGCAGATGTCAAAATGTTGTAGCTGTTCCAGTAAAAAGTATAATGTGACAATGTCAAATATCACTTTGGATTACACACCAGGAACCTGAATCAATACTCAAGGGACTTTCCTACAGTGATCTTGATCTCTCTAAAGAAATGTTGGGACGTCCAAATCATTTTAGTGAAATCCAGACAGTTTATTTTAACGAATTGGCTCATAAAAAGATTGATAGGCTCATTTGAATCATCATACTGGACTAGAGAGTGTTAATATTTAGGTCAATACTGTATATTTATTGATATTAACTACTGCTCAACGGTTTGAGAAAATAACTTGTTTCAAACTTGTTTCCATTCATCAAACCAGCATATTAAAAGCTTTTTGAAGGATCATGTGACACTGAAATAAAGACTGCTAAGTTTTACATCACAGGAACTAATTACATTTTAAACATTATTAAAACAGAAAACATTACTTTAAAACTGCTATGCTTTCACAATAATTACTACAGTATTTTGATCAACTTAATAAACAGATAAAAATTACTAACCCCAAAATTTTGAATGGTGGTGCATTTCTTTAATTTGAATATACGTTTATTCGCTATTAACGTTGCTCACTGCTTTCATGCCAGATTTTCAAATTCTGCTTTTCTGATTTCCTTGAAAAGTTATAAAAATGTGAAAAAATATTGCCCTCTTAAATTGCTTAAACATAATAAAAAGCTTGTAGTGTGGCTAGCTACTTCATAAAGTGGCAGACTATCGTTTAAATACTTTAAATTATCATTAGCATAGTCTCCAAGTAACTTTCCCCAAATTGCATCATAACAATGAGGCCACAAATTTCACTGGGGAATCTCTGGACTGTGGCCACGTATTAAACCCAAGCAATTTGCACAAGCCTCTAATCTGGGATGAAGCACCGCAAACTGCTAAACACTCAGGAACCTGCCATGTCTGACACCCTAGGCTGGAATTAGTCCAGGTCGTGTCTTATGAGCAAGAGCTTTATGATCAAAAGGACGTGAATGAAGACGAGCAGGTACAGCCCGAGGAGCAGCTTACCTGACCTGTGCTACCGGTGTGCGTCTGTCTGCGTTCTTTCGCTCCACATTCTACCAAACAGTTTGACATTCAGACAAGACCATTATGAAGACAGACAGCTCTATTATAAGCCATTATGTGGTTCTCCCATCATTCGTTTATTCTACGATTACTACTATGGTGGGGCTTTTACGCAGAAAGTGATGGACGACAATTCAAAACACACAGTTAAGCAAAGCACGTTTATAAAACAGTTGTTTTTAGACAGTTGGGAGATTGAACTTGTGTGAATACACACACACACACAGCCGACAAAAAGACAAGATGGCGGTAGGCTGCACTGCCTGAGGGAGGCTATAAATACTGACCCAGTCAGAGAATGTTTCTGTCTCTCCACACACACCACCACCTTCAATGGTTCAAACACACAAATGCTCACTGCAAATCAGAAAACCACCACAGCCTTTGTCGACCATTCGAGAAATTCAACAGCAGCAGACTCTCACACAGAGTCCTAACAAGGCACAACATGATTAAACAACAGCAACATGCGATACTGTTCTCTTCTGTGTTGACCTGTGTGCGACAAGCCACATGGCATTTTGTCGAAAGCTTGCTTTCAATCCCTGTGTTGCTGCACTGGGTAGCCCCATCCATCGTGAAATCTCATTGGTCTAAAATCCAGCTCGACACAGCTGTTTATTCAGTGCTTTTAGCACAGTGGAACAGCAGGCATCCTGACATTTGACAAGATGTCTCTGGTACTCGCCTTTAAAGTACATACAAGTTCATTTTTATACCAAAAAAAAACATTGTTCAAAATAAGGTGAATTGTGCTGTCCATTTTGTTACACAATACATTTAACAATACATACAAGAAAGCAGGCCAGCATCGGCATATCGACGTGGATTTGCATCACCATTTGTGGGATGTTCTAAAAATAGTTACTCATATAAAATTGAACCACAGTGTGTTTGGTTCTCTATGCAAATCAACAGGGCTTCTTTTGAGAGCCTGCAGCTCCTCAGAGAAACACTGATTGCTGACTAACATGCATGAGAATGGGCAGAGAGTCTTTATGAAATTCAAACTGTGCCTGCCATTATAAAGGAGACACTTTGACGGTGACAAAAGTTGGCACGACACATTTTATAGAACTTCAAACGTCATAAACGTTCAAATATGCACTCAAATTTGACAAATTCAAAGGATAATATTAGATTTACTCATAATACATTGAGAATTTTCTGTGAGTAATACTTGATTTTCTGAAAATCAAGTACTTCTCACAGAAAAGTATTGAATTAGCATGTTTTGCTATGTACGTTTATTCCCTTTGTGTGTATTGGAACAAAGGAAGAAAAAAAAGCTAATTTGACAATTTCACACAAAACTCCAAAAATGGACTGGACAAAATTATTGGCACCTTTGTCTGTCTATCTATCTATATAAAGATTTTACATGTATTTATGGGTGCCAATAATTTTACCATAACTTATTTATTTATCTACACAGGCTTTCTGCACACTTTAAAATTCCATATTTTTCAAGACTTTGGTGCCTGTTACTGCCAAGAGACATTTTAGTGACAGCAAAAGTTAAGTTCTGAAAAGCAAGATCAAAACCATGCTCCACTGCAATATGAAAAACATGCTCCACTAGGCCATGAGTCATCCTTCTGCTCGCCGCCCTGCATGCACGCAGTGGGAAGCGGCTGCCCTCTCAGATAGGCTGTCTGGGTAAGGACTCATGGAGCAGCAGGCTGTACTCTGCTCATACAGCGGATGCCAAGGTCTCAGGGAATCAAACTCCTCCTTACGAACAGAGTAACTCAAGGACGAACAGCCAGACTCAGTCATTAGCAGTAATTAACGATGCCCTAACTCTGCAAATATGGCATAGGAAGGCGCTGTAATGAGCAGATCCTTAAAAGTAGAGCAGGTGCTAACTGACAAACAACCTGGGTGAGCTAATCAGCCTGATAGTAATAGACCCCTCTGCACCTGCCCCTGACCCCCATATCAAACAGACTAAAGGCCAAGAATGATGACAATAACCATCTTAGCATCCACAGGATTCTAATTGATTGCTGTTTTATTGTTCATCAGCTAGAAAATAAATCATTCTAAAAGTAATTGTAACACTATTGTTCCTCTGTGTCCTTATTATTAAAGCTTTACAGTTACAGTTTTCATACCAATCCTTGGTATGAAAGAGCCTTAAGATGAGCAAGGCTGTCTGAACGCTGGTTCTTGATGGTTAGACAAGATACAAGACTGTATCTGAAATCAATGGCACTACAATAAAATACAGCAACAGTCTCAGTCAACTATTATAAAGAATAACTGATCAAATTACATTTATTTGGCAACTCTCAATCTCAAAACTACAGGATATATTTTATTAGTATATGAGCTACCTGAGAAAAGGACCAATGACCTAGACGTTACTCTACTACGATTTACAGAAAATATGCTTCCAATGGTCCAACAAAAAAATTTTCTTTAATGCTTTTTACTCTACGGAAAAAGTATAATATGCACTTGTGATTGAAAATATGCTGTTTAGTATCTTTCAAGACTTGATGACCTCAACCGTGCAAATATTCACTATATACATCAACTAGTTCTTAAAAATACTTGCTTACACAAAATTGTATTTCCCAAATAACTGATCAATACTCCTAGAAATTGAACAAGACTCACTCAATCACATTGGTGTGCCACACAGTTCTGGAAATGTGAAGCCAAATCCCCCCTGGTGGCAGGTCATAAACCCCACCCTCTCCAAGTGATCGAATGGGACACGAGCTGTACTTAAAAATCCAAATACAATGCAAATATTTTTCCCCAAAGATCTTAGGTAGTTATTTTTAGATAAATGTATGGTCAAGTGTTAATTTGTCTGATAAGTGTGCCTTTGGTTAGTAATTTGATGCTATTAAAAACGGGGTGTAACGTCACGATTGACAGCTGTGCTTGCGATTAAGTCTGTTGGAGCAGAAGTACGGTCGTGACCTTGATACCATGGTTCCACCTCAGGATCACTACTGCACAGACTTGGACTACAAATGACAACTGCAACAACTGTTTCTGGGATATTTTGGCTTACTTTTCTACAGTGTAAGGAAGTGGAAACATGATTGACCACTTGATTGCCAACTACCTCTCGATACAATACATAAGTAATGATTCAATACACTGTAACTTATCTAAATGTCATTACTGGATTTAAACTAAAATTGACCTATGAAACAGGTCAGACCACAAAAAAAAATGGCAATCTCAGAGATATGCACAGATAAATCCGAAAAAATATTTATATCAGGATCAAAAGAACTTATATAATATAATGGGGAAACATATATGATTTTACTTGGCACAGTTTTAATTGGAACTTCTGACTGCAATTACTAGTAACTATTATTGTACGCAATATGCAAAGTACAGTTAAATGGGTCATAGAGGTTCTTTCTGTGGTTGACACTATATTAAGGGCAAACGGACAAAAAGTATACAATAAGCAAGCAAGACAGAAAGAAAGAACCTGTGGCTGAAATGGGAAAAAAAGGGCCTCAATCAAAACAAGAGCAGAAAAAACTAAGGAATCTGGTTCAGCACATTAACAATCAGCAGAAAATATTATTAGTCCATGAGATTTGTGTCTATGTATGCGCATATGGAAATGAAGTTTAAAAGAAAGAGTAAGAAATTGAAAGGGAAACAGAAAGATTCTGAGAAAAAACAAGAGGTGAAAGCCAGGAAGATGGTTGTTTTTGCAGTCAATCTGAGGGCTTTTAGTTTCTCTGTGGCCAAAACCAAAAGACTTGAGCTGACAGGAAATTTAAGCAGGTTCTCACTCTTTCTTTCACACAGTTCCAGTGCTCCCTTCCTCCATTGACACAGACACCTAGAGCGTTTTCCAACTTTTTTTCCCCTTCTCTTCATTCCACAAAAATACTCTGTCGGTTTGGCAAAAGCACTTGAATCTCTCCAGGTTCTGTGTATTGGCCCCTCATGGGCCTCTCTTGAAAAGAGAAAGATGGCCTTGCAGTCATCACTACTCACTCCATACCAGAGCAAAGCACTGCTTCCTTCAGGAGTCTCGTTAGAG
This sequence comes from Rhodeus uyekii, assembly GCA_037043235.1. NCBI lineage: Eukaryota > Metazoa > Chordata > Actinopteri > Cypriniformes > Acheilognathidae > Rhodeus > Rhodeus uyekii. The sequence goes on from JAWRVZ010000068.1 coordinate 1,868,458, forward strand.
ATTCATGCCTCAGAACTCACCTTCCTCTAATGATCTTTACGCAACATTATACTGAATTTAAAACGTCCATTCAGCAATCATAGTAGATCACATATTCAACATACTTGTTACTAGGGTGAGGCCTGGTAAGCTCAAATCATTCTAAGCGAACATTTGTGGTCAGAGAGGTCAAATAGTAGGCTAGAAGTGAGGTCAACTCTTTATTCAGCTTTATTTATAGTGGCAAGGCTTTAAAAGGGGGACACAACTTCTCAGAGAGCATTCTAGCATGCTGAAAGACTAACAGAAGTTGTGTCAAGTCACCAAACTTCAGATTTCAAGACTATAATTGTCAGCCTTGAAATCGCTTGCTGTTATTTACGCGCAAGTCTCTGTTTCTAGAATGACTGATGATTTTGTGCAGTAAAGGTTATGTAATTTAGTTATTTTGCTTGATGAACACCTGTCAGTTACCCCACTTAATAACTACGATTAGCATCTCTAAAAACACATCTGGCATTTGATGGACATGCCCTAAACCACCCTTGTTATAAATGTTCCCAAACTTTATGACTTACTTTCTTTTGTAGAACATAATTGAAAATATTTTGAAGAATTCTGGTAACCAAACAGTTCTGGTGACCATTGATTTCAATTCTAAGAACAGAAGAAAAAAACTTCTTGTATGTTCCACAGATGAGAATTTTCATTTTTGGGTGAAATATCCCTTTAAGACCAACTAGTTGTTCAAACAACGGACTAATTTATGCACATCCTTACCATAAACATACAACTTCTTCAACAAAACCCGAATTACAAGGAAATCATTTGGGGTGGTTCAAACATCACTATCTATTTGTTTGTATAAAAAGATCCATCACACAGACAGTATCTCGGGTAAAGCATATAGAAGGCTTAGATATTAAAAGGTCAACATCGATCCAGGAGGATTATGCTACACTATCACCTTCAACAAACCTCCTTCCACAAACACTTTGGTCCATCTTACTTTACACAGAAGAACTCTAACACACGTCGAGCCACCCAGAAACAGGTCAGCCAATTTCAAGAAGATCTAACAGGCGGAAGGAACAGACATATCCTTATCAGCTGTAGATAATTTGTGTCCTTAGGTACCATGGCCCAAGAGGGGATAAAGAAAGATGTGAAACAAAGCAAAACCAGATTAGGTCTAATTAGAAAAGCTCCACGAATGCCCCTAGTGCACTCCGATTAAAGAAACAAGAGATTCTCAACACTGACTCACGCAGTGAGATTCAGGGGATGAAAGTGCGAAAGAAAGAGCTTTGAGACTCAATTCTCCAGAATATTTAGCAACGGAAGTTTTCCGTGCGCACTAAACCAGCATTCCCTCCTGCGTTAAGTCTGATGTTTGAGAGTTTCAGCATTAGCAGATGCTCTAATGAGATTTATGACCGTCTATCCCTCACATGACATAAGCCCCCTCTCCCATCTGCCCCATGACAACCCTCAAAAAGCCCTTTCAGTCATCTAAAATTTACTGCCTCATACCTCACCCCTCTCAATGAAGGCAGTGTGACCTGGCCTATGTGGCAAGGAGCTCAGAACCAAACACATCAGCACATACCTTCCTCTCCTGCTCTCACTGCCTCTCTTCCAGTGCTGTCACTTCTGCTGTCATTTTAAGATCTGCTGCTTAACACTGATTTAACCAGAACATTTACTCAACTACAAGTAACTTTATATTAAAGTTTTTTAAAAAATGTTCTCCATATCTCTAATTACAAAAAAACATTTTTTTTAAATCCTAATTTTACAATCTACTATGATGAACTACGAAAGGAACAAACAGTAAACATTAACATTTAATGGTGAAAACCATTTAAATCTTTAAACTATGATGGTCCTTCAGTTGTCATGTACATAAAACCCCCCACTAAAATTAATAATAAAAAGAAATATGAAACATAAAACAATTTCAATTTATCAAAAAACAATTTATTTTTCACTTTTTAAAACATAAAACAGTTTTAAAAAGTGAAAAATATCATTTATAATTTTATCTAATTTCTATGCATTTAGTACCAATCAAATGTTAGCTAAGAAATCAAGTTAAGTCACCCATTTTAAAATGGTGATTTGCATTAAAAAGAAAAAGGAAAAATCATAATGACACTTCCACCACAAAATTCAACCAAAAATAATACATTATTTGAGGTATGAAGATAATGACAAAAAGGATAGAACTCTCCTAATGTATACAAATTTACTGTTGAACACTATTAACTATTGAACACGTAAAAAAAACTGCGAACAATGCATTTAAATTGTTTTATGCTCAACACCAATACCTCAAAAAAGATATTATGTAGACATTACATTACAGATTACAATCCTTATTTACTGATGGGCCAGTTAAAACCGCTCAATAACATTCAAATTTCAAATGTTTAAAAAGTGTAAACATCTGAATCTCTGAGCAGTTACCAGTCAAAGTAGATTTGTCTCAAATGCTTTGCCATTTTGTGCCCGCCCTTCAGTTCACCCACTTACATATCTGCTCAGAACCTGATGAAATGTACTGCATTCCCACATGAAACGACTGTTATAGCGGATGGTGTTATGTTAGTGTTGATTCTGACAAAAGCATTTAAAAACGACTGCAGCAAATGTAACTTAAGTTTTCCCACTCAGATGCATGTGATATGAACATAACTGTATGAAGATGATCATTTTTTACTTCATGCTTTACTGCAGCACAGCAAAGAGAATCATAACTGACCTTTGGTTTTCTGTTCAGCAGCCTGTAAAGAAAGAACAAAGGTAAGAGTGAGAGAGGAACACTTTCACAGGTCTAGTGTACAAAAGCTTTATAACAAAGGAAGTGGCGATTCTGGAATAAAAACTTAAAAATGACTATAATGGATATATGCTTCAGTATTATGCTAAACAGAGATCAAGCTGGATGTTTTAAATCCATCCAAAGAGCATCTGGATGTGGCCTGTGTAACAGTGAATGTTACAAACACAACACTGACTTTGGGAACTCCAAGATGATGTCTAAGAAGTGAGCACCATAATATCTATTGGTGCTTGAATGGCATTTCAGAGGCAGACGTTAAACAGGTTGCTGTGAGCTCAAGGTCTTCGGTTCGGTACCTGTGCTTTACACTGGTAAAGGTGTCTCAGAAGCTTATGACAGACTCAGTAAGGTGTCCGTTAAGAAGCTTTTATAACGAGGACAAGCAAAAGATTCTTTGTGAAAGCTTGTAGGTCATAGGAAAGAAGCTCTCACCTTTTTCTGAGCAGCTTCCTTCTTTTTCTTTTCCTCTTGCTTTTTCTTTTTCTTTTCTTCCATCAAATGGTTCTCCTTTTGTGTAACGTGTTTTGTCCCAAGGCTGTGAAAAAGATCAGTTGTGAGTTATTTTGGTCCCAATCATTAAAACAAATACAGATAATTGACAAATAACTCCAATTGAACATTCAATTAAACTCTAATAGATTATTTTAAGATAAAGCGTTTAACACACATGATTTTTTTCTATATGTTTTTTTTATTAGAACCCACAAAACACTAATTGGAATATGACCTAACATCTAAAAGAACCCAAGTATGCATATTTGTTTACTTTATACAGAAGCCGATTTAGAGAGAACAAACTAAATATTCCATGTCTGTTAATGAAGAAAATTAACCTGCAAATGTAATCAGCTTAGTGTGGCTTTTCAGATAAAAGCAAAATCTGGTTTTCCACCAACAAGAGTAAGATAGATAAATAAATAAAAAACTTAGAAGACTAACTCTCCACTAGCATTAAGAAAAAACACCAAACAGTCCAAAATAGAAATAAGCTCTCTCACCAGCACATTGATTAGATTATACATACCAACCTGCCTGAAGACCAAAATAAAGCAGAAATCACGGATTCAAACTAGACTTGCAAAAATAAATTAAGGCAGCAAGTTAAAAGTTTGTGAACAACGTTTAACGGTATAAGAGATGGTCTGAATATTTGCGCTTGTGTTAACGACAATCAAAAAACAATGGTCACTATAAATTCACAGGAGAACAGATGTGCTTGAGATTCAGAGGAACATTTCTTTTAGGAATTAAAATATTGACTTTGAACTTTCTTCATTGTATACCAGCTGTTTTCAGTAAACTCTGCCTGAGTGACCTGCAGAGATAAACGAATGTGACATGATCCAGATGCACAAACCAAGACTGAAGGAAGCCTTAGAAAGCTCTTCTCTAATAATCACTTCATTTTAAACTCGAGAAGCACGATATATTGACATACATGACCTCACCATAAACTCAAAAGCTTATTATGCACAGAACAATTTTTAACACCACTAACATAAAAAATAAATATAAAAATGCTATTTATTTTGTCTAGAAAATCTTATTAACATCAATTAATGACTGGTATACTTTTCGTTACAAATTCTCTTATCTGGTGCACATGGAAAATATTAAATAATAATTTTAAAAAAGAGATACACATATCTTTTCCATACAGGACATTTTAATATCACTAAAGTTAAAGTTCAATAACTATTAAAAAATCTGTCCTTATAACACAATGCTCTGGTATGGTATGAAGACTTCTGTACTGCAGAATGTGGACTGCTTTATGGTGCCTTTCTATAAGTTATAGTATTTGTCCTTTCAGGACATGACATCTCTTCTCATTTTATGGAAAATACTGTAGCTTCAATTGTGGAAAACACAGCATTTTATACATATTTTTGAAGGATCACGTGACACCAGGTAAGTACATTTTATTTATAGAGCAGTTAATCATAAGACAATAGTCAGGAAAGCCTGGAGAGTAAAAGAAGTGTCTTAAGTTTAGATATCAAGCAGAAACAGAAGGAGCACTTATTCAGGTGGCAACTGATTCCATAACTGTGGAGCAGCAACTACAACGGTTCTGTCACCTTTCGATTTAAGACACGAGCATGGGACATGTAAGAGAGCTATATTGGTAGACCTGAAGAACTCAGGAGATGACTTCAGAAAAGATCAGAAATGTAAGATGGGGTTTGCCCATTAAGAGTTCTAAAAGCAATCAGCAAAATATTTAACAGAATTCTAAAAATAATAGGAACCCAATGAAGAGAAGCTAAAATCGGAGTGAAATGATCACGTTTTTTTTTTTAAAATAAATTCAGCCTTAAAACAAAGTCTTATTTCAAACTTTTGATCACCAATGTGTACAATGATGCATTATTTAGTAATAAATAACAAATAATAATTTTTTAAATAATAAAAAAAATGTATATATATATATATAAATTGTAATTATTTTTATTTTATATATATATATATATATATATATATATATATATATATATATATATATATGACACTTTCCTAACACAAGACATAGTCTATTTGAATATCGTTAGCCTCATAGCATAATTGCCTAAGTCATTTTTTGGCCAAATTGTGATATCTGCCTATTTTTACTGTCCTTCCACTGCTGCATCATCTTGCCTTTCTGCCAATGTCCTTAGCCAATCACAACACTTATTAGGATCCAAAAACACTATCAATTAGTCATCTCTTTGACTTAAGCAGTTTTGAGTTTTTTCATGTTTTCCAAAAAGATTGAAATATGACTTAGGCAATTATGCTATGAGGCTAATAACTATTTGATATTTTGATTGTTACTATAATTTTCAAATGAATGTGAAAATCCTGAAGAAAGCCTGGAAACAGATACACAAATTTTCACTCTCATCTGTTACGCTGAAAACTGCTACGTTGATGTTTCTTTGTGCATTGTGTGATGAATAGCGTAAATGGCATTAAAATCTGAAGAACTCAAAACTATTAGAAGTAGTTTACAACATTGTATCATAAACAATCGGACTCAATCACGTCTCAATCATTAAAAAGCATTCGGTTTCTGTGGTCAGTAAATCCCGCCTCCTTTGCCTTGATTGGACAGCTCAAACATTTTGACATTGACGAACGCTTTTAGACCGCTGAAATGAGACTGAGCACGCTAAATAGATTAGAGTTTGTGCCTCAAATGGGACCACGTGGGCAATTCATCTGGGCTGACGGAAGGATATTGGCTTTATAAATTTACTATAATTCATTCTTCATAAATATTTATGTTGGACAGTCCACAACATTGTGTGATCATTCATAAATTCACTTGCAGCACTTGAAACCATTGGTTAATTATTAACATACATATATATATATCAGTGTAGAATTTTTTATTGAACCATTTATTGGTTATCAGCCAAAACATGAAAACAATTATTAGTTAAAATGTCTTAAAGTCTTGGTCCATAACCTTTTGCTTTACCTGTGTGGGAGATCATGGGAAGAATTAATGAGATAAATACGCATCCCACAACATAACTGCCTTCATTGTTTGTCTCTTCTGTATTTATAATTGATGAGGTTAAAGTCAGTATGAAGTACTATAGGAAATAGTGGTAGGAGGAGGGAGGGGAAATGAGCGAGTTGAAGAGATGGTGGCTATATGGTGGTAGGGGGGGCGGGGGGACTAGACGCTCTCTGGGCACAGAGCCAAAAAATGTAAGCGCTGCAAGACAAACAAGAGAGCTGAGAGCCCTCGGGAACCTGCTGGCTAGCAACTGCAGCCTACAGAGGAAGAAATCTGCAGACTCTCCATCAGACACAATCAGGTATTAGAAACCATAATTTCCAAGCCATTTGAGAAGACGAGACCTGACATGCCAGTAAACCCTTGGATAACACGGAAATCTCCTTTAGTCACCCAGCCACACTCAACAAATAACAGACAAAAGACAGTGTGAAAGCACCTTTAGTCTGATTTTATTTCCATAGGCGACTGCAGCATGAAATCCCGTTTTATGAATTCCAGACCATGTGTAGGCAGGCACCTTTTTAATTCGGCAGAAGAAAACTTCCTACCAGCCTGAATGCCAATAAAAACAGCGAAAGGTGATTTTTCATATGTTCAATTTCTGGCGGGCAAACAGCTGCTAAAAATAGCTTTTTGGTGGATTGACTCACAGCCGTGACAGTCCGATGACTTTCATCTTCCTCCAAAGTCACTAATGAAAGCACTTTCACAAGCTCTGCTGACAATTTATTGCCCTAATAGATCACACAAATGCCTTCCATAAAATCCCCTGTCATTATACTCAAATCACGTAGGTCTTTCAGCGATTGCACATTTGTCTCAATAAAATGCAAAACATCCAACAGTTCAGCACACTAATGGACTTAGCATAAGAGGAAACTCATGTAACGGGGACTAAATTGAGAGTGATCAGTTCTGAGGTTATTAGTGATGCATCAATGGGGGGAAAAAGTTTTGAGATTAACACAAACCCTGTACTCAGCCATGGCTTTTCATCCTTCATTCTTTCAGTCTTCAGAAAGCTTCAGGGAACATTTACATTGACAACAATGTACTAAAACAGAAAGGTTTTTCCCTTGCATTTATGGCATAAACAACACCAATCTAAAAATTATCCCCGTTCACGTGGATCTATGAAAACGATTAAAAACTCTGTATTCTGCTGCCAGGCATAGTTGGCAAGATCACTTTGTAAAGAAACACTATGCACCTATAGACTGAGCATGTAATACATACAGTATGCTCATGACACCTTAACACAACTACAACAACAATTTACTTTTCTGTTTACACAGAGACAATAAAAGAATCTTTTTCAAAAAACAGTTTCCAAAAGTTTGTTTTTATGCATGGATGATGAACGCCAATAACGCATTAAAAGCTTTCCGTTTTTAGTTGAAAACGGTGTTGTGTAAACTGACTATTATATGGGACCTATGAAACCTTAGGGATAGTTTACCCATTATTTACTCACCCTCAAGTCATTTTAAATCTGTGTGACTTTCTTTCTATGGTGGAATACATAAGATATTTTGACGATGTTCAGTGTTGTCCAAATCAAAGTCAATGGGGTGCAATGTTGTTTGACGTTTTTGCAAAACATCTCAATGGGTGAACTATCCTTTAAGGCTTAAACTTCCCACAATATATTCACTGACCATATGATACATGCTGCACACAAAACCTGTGAAAAGCATAGGCTCCAATCAGACCTTAGTCTGCTATGCAGCTTTTTTTAAATAGAAATTAATACTTTTATTTATCAAGAATACATTATGTCGATTAAAGGTGACAGTAGTGACTTTATTTTGCACATTATTACAAAAACTATTATATTATTTTAAATAAATTCTGTCCTTTTGAGCTTTCTATTCATTAAAACAATGCTGAGAAAAAACATCTTAAAAAAGTATAGCGCGGTGCTAATAAGAAATGTTTCTTGAGCAACAAATCATAATACAGTAATACCTTGGTTTACGAGTGACTTAGTATACGAGCAAATCGGTGTAAGAGCACAGAAAGTCAAATCGGTGTACCAGCATTGTATCGGAGTGCGAGAAAAATATTCCCTTTCCCACGCTAAAAAGTCCTAATGCTCAGTATCTTCGTGCGCATTTTTACTGGAAATATCCTAACGACAGCCTCTCACAAAACAGTCACGCAGTTCCACTCCTTTATCACCCCTTAACTCATTCATTCTCTCAGCGTCGCTTGGTTTAGCTGCATCATTCACCACAGTGATACTTTTATAAGTGATTTACAGCGGTTTTACCTCGTGTTGTTAATATTAATTGTAATCGCTATTGTTCACGTAGTGGAATATGTACAGTACAGCATATAGAAAGAAGGTAGAAAATTCTCCCTCTAAGCTAAACCCCCCCGTCCTCTCGTCTCCACCACACCAGCAGCCTGATGGTCACAGCGTAAACTCAAAGGTAAAGTGCACGTTACAGTAAATTGTCAATTATTAATTAGTATTTATATGAGATCTTAATGGTTATAATTTTAACTAATTAATAGGGTAAATTTATGGTCATTTATGGCATTTATGGTCGTGTGGAACGAATAGAGTGATTTTTAGTGCATTCTTATGGGGAAAATGTTTTTGGTGTACGAGAATTTTGAGTTACGAGCTCGCTCTTGGAACGAATTAAACTCGTAAAACCGAGGTATTACTGTATTAGAAAGATTTCGGAAGGATCGTGTGACACTGAAATCTGAAGTAATGATACAAAAAACATCACAGGAAAGAATTACATTTTTAAATATATCAACACATTATATATACACACACACATATACACACATTATTTTTATCAAATAAATTCAGCCATGGCGAGCATAACAGACTTCTTTCAAGAAAAAAAAAACTCTTACCAACATAAACCTCTCTAGGGTCGTGTATGCAAGCACAAGATATTTAGAGATTAGCTTAAGGCACTTAACAGCATACAAACTACATCTAGCTTTATTTTCTGCCTGTGAAATAATCAGTATTAACTACTTTGGAAGAATCTAAAACACTGATCGTGAAGTCAAAACACATTTCATTTCAACAGTTCAGGGAGAATGTCATCATGACTTATTCTGAATAAGATTTATCTGTGCCAGTCTATTATTGTGGTATCCATTAATTTCAGATTTACCCACCCTAAACACCACAAACTGTAGCTCACTTTACACATCGGTCAGAGGGTTTCATCCGGTTTAAGTAGGCGGTTCTTGACCAGAATAAGCCACAAATATTCTGCAAACCATGAAACCTGAATTTCTAACAAACTATTAAATAAATGTTACTTTCAGCAACTCACAATTGCTCTAGAACAGTGTGCATAGCTATAGTCTCCGTTTCCCAGCCCTATGTTATTAAAATGTATGATATTAAGGCACATGATAGGCTAGATGAACAGGAAGGACTAAACTCCTTTATTGTAACTGAGAGCTGCCATTTTGCAGGCAACCAAGCAGGTGAATTGTGACATTCTACGAATAAAACATGCCTTTCAAAAGGTTAATGAATTCAGATAACTACTACAGTGTCTCTCAAAGAGGCAAACTTGCCCTTGAAAGACTTCTCTGAATGGGCCTTTGGCTGCGGTTTTCAACCAAACAAAAAAGAATGTAAAGCTCATGTCAAAAACACATCCTGAAAGTTCAAAAGCTCAACCTCCTCACATCACGCCTGCTCGAATGGAGAAAACAGCATAGAACAAAACATGCAAAACATATGACAGCTTTTCATACCTACATAAAGTCTAAAGAAACAATTATCTCAATTTAAGAGGCTTATGTTATGAAGACATCAAAGAAATATCTCTGCATCAACATAATCTATTATGATGAACTGGTCCAATGAGGGTCAGTGGGACACAGATCCACTCACAATCTTCAGAGATCAGCATGAATCTAACTTTGGGATTGACAGCTGTTGGTTAGTGTCTTCTGTCCAAACAAATAAAATGATTGTGCTATTGATGAACCAGGTTGATTCAAGGCATTCAATGTCAAAGTTTGACAGGACATCACGATCTGCACAGTGCAAAACAAAACCACATGCGCATAGCAAAACACTAAAAAAGCGTTTTAAAATTGGCACAGAAAGGACTGTGTGAAACAATATGACATAATCAGGAGCTCAGATTGGATTTTCAATTTTAGATTAAAACACAGATGCTAAACTGATACATGTGCCAATGTAAAAAAAACAGCAACCCAGTTGCATGCAGATGTAAAATATGTGTACCAGAAAATTAAACACACACACAAAACAGAAAACGACGGTTGTTCACAGGATATAGGCAAAGAGATAAACACCTGCATGTAAAACTGCCTTCAAAATAATTCCTTTGGATATAAAAAAGGGCCACCATTTTAGTTCAACAAAACTCTTTACTCTATTGTATCTGGACAGAGACATTGTTGAATCAAACATTTTATTTCTATTGCGGTTATGCTTTCATTCTATTTTTGTAACAAATATCATGATCTTTGGTTTTCACAGAAACCAGTTCAAAAGTCAAAGTCAGCTTTATTGTCAATTCTGCAATATATACAGCACATACATACAGAGAGTTGAAATTCTGTAACTCAGTTATCCCTAACATTGAATGAACTGTGGCAATGCCAATCAATCCATGGTTATGTCTGTGGTCACTGCGGCCATTCTCAAACTACCACAGATACTAGAGGAACTAACTTTCATAAGGGAATCGTGCACCTACAATGATCCCACTTCAATAACCAACAGTTACAAATGACTAAACATGAAGCCACATGGTGCAAATCCCAAGCCACAGTAATGCTGGTAAGGCTTTACAAGAACAAGCTGAGAGGGGGCAAAGTGACCTAAGCTTTATGGTAATCTGAGCATTAAGTGGCCCCTTTTTGTTTGACCCTTTTTCACTCCTAGAGAACACAGCCCTTTTCAAATTTCTGGCCCTGACAGGGGGGACCCTGACCCTGTAAGGGGAGTTGAAACTCTCCCTGCCAAATTAGCAACTGCACCGGCACCGGACGTTTGACATTGGTGCTGTCCTCGGACGGTAAGCACGTTAGCCTTATCCTGCACAGCCAAAAACAGTGTTCAATGCGCTTACGAATGTTTACCATGGTAACCACAGTGTCAGTCTGAATACCGGTTATCTACTATAACAAAACGATGGTAATTTGGTAGTAAAAAGGCAGCTTTCGATTTTTGAATGACATTTATGAATTTACATATTTCAAAGTAATAGCAATAACAGACATTTTGAAAGAAACTAGCCTATTACCAATTTTAATAAACAAATAGCTACTCTCAGCGAAGACAAACGTGATTTCGCCAATAAACCCTCTAGTTTCTCCCCCCTAAAAACAACAGAAACCACAACAGTCATTCGTTTTAGACGAAATTGCTTCGTTTCATTGGAGGAATGTGAATGTTTCAGTCATTGTCAAAAAACGACAGAGTTTCAACCTGAAATAATGGCAGCTTTTCGCGCGACATTTCTCTTCCAACCCGCATGAAAATATAAACAGCACATCGTTCATTGCAGAAAGACTGCAACGTGATTCTCCAGAACAACACGATATATTTAAAAAACACTAGAGAGTTGCTTTCCTAGACAACATTTTATCATCAAAACATCGTGACGGGACTCCCAGCAAATACTGGACACATGCATTTATTTCCACAACACCCCATTCGAGCGACAAAGTCTTGCGTTGAATACACGCAAACGCAACGGAAGAAAAAAAATTCACAAAATTGGTCACATTGCCAGACATTAAGAGTACGTGTGAATCTTAAATACAACTGGAATCCGATAAGAAAGGAAGCTTATCTCGCATCTGTTTAGAAATCGGGCCAATGTTGATGTTCGGGGGAGGGGGGAACATTTACACACGAAAGCTATTTTTAACCATCAAAAAGTGAAAGAATATGCATGTTAATAAATACACTGCGTTTGAACACAGCATGCCTGGTTTTAGGGATTTCGTTCATTCCGCGTCCCTCTCAATGTCACTGTCCGTCAGAAACAAAACATCTCAAAAGAAATTCCTAAAATGACGCAATATCGTTCTATACCAAAAAATCATCACACCCCGCCCACCTAAATATTATAACCGTTTTTAAAAATGTCTCGTCTTACCTTTATTTTGCACACGGAGCAACTGCGGTCTGCTGTTCAGATGTGGTGCATGAGTTGTATGGTGGAGGAGGATGTTGTCGATACCCGTACTGGCACAGATCAGATGTTGTGTTCAGTCGCAGTCGGGACACCCGCTCGTGCAGTGAGAGCTGCAATGGCGAGCCTGCCTTTCCAGTTGAGGAATTCACCTCTCAAATATGCAGGGGAATTTATCCAGATGCGAGGGAGGGGGAGAAAAATCCAAAAATGCCAGTGCAAACAGTGAAAATGGCATTAAACGACAATTCTACACGTCAGCAAGAAAGCTTAAGCTTCATCAGCTTTAACATTACGACGATGTTAGGAGCAGCTACAGACACACACACACACGCGCGCGCGCACTGGCAGTTTGAGCTTCTGTATGCTTTTGGGTGTATATAAAGTGCGTAAAGGGAAAATTTCAGCATGCCTTCAGTTCGCTAATACGTATGCAAACGAGTCCACGCGAATAAATGTCCCGGTGTTCAAAAGGTAGGGGAACTCCAATGCATCCATTGAAAATTATACTGCACTGACGTGAAGCGTTCACTGGGTTTTCGTTTGTGGCGCTCCAGCAGCCATTTTGTTAAAACTGACAACAGCGGCTGAAGTCTCAGTAGATTAAAACAGGAAGTGCCCCCATTCCCCGGCGGCAGGTCACGTGACTTCAACTAACAAACAATCCAACCCCTATGTTAAAATATCGCTCCACCTTTGTTGTTGCTATGACAACCGGGGTAGAGGAGCGACCTCCCTCCCCCAACAATTCAGACTGACGTATATTCAACCATCCCTTGTGTTTCTCTCATTTGATTAATCGGGCTTTCTCAGCAATACCTAATATATATATATATATATATATATATATATATATATATATATATATATATATATATATATATATATATATATATATATATATATATATATATATATTAAACCATGGTTGTTCTACAGAGCTCTTGCATCCATTTTAGTTAACGTACCGCATTCAATATGTTTTTGTAGGCATAGTTCCACCAGCAGGGGGCGCAATTCCAACAACCCACTAGACATCACTTAACAATCATCTCTTAACTTGTTAACTGAAAACTAAAAACAAATTAACAGACAATCTTGTAATGTATTCATCCCTCACTGACAGAGAAGGTGGTGTACATATCATTCCTGTGTTTTTTGTTTAGTTTTTTGGTCTGCTAAAATATCCTCTGGACTGAGTAATCGTATCCTGTGGCTCACCGGCTGTTAAAGCCAAAAGTATATGTTTATTTGCATTGCAAGCACATTTTTCTGTAACAAACATCAAACTCAAAACAGTTGGGTGTTGAGTGTTAAAATAAGGTATTTTGTGCATTTAGTATGGCCATTGTAATTTTTTGCATGATAATTTATTCACACCACTTCAGTAATTTTATCTTAATAGGTGAGACAATTGTCTGTTTTAACACATATTGTCTGCAACGCAGTTGTTTTCATATCTCTGAAATGGCAGTTGTCTCCTGAACTCTTTTTTTTAACGCATCAAAGAACGTATTAGAAATGGCTTTGATAAGGCAAATGCCATACTTATTTCATTCTGAAATATAGGTTTAAAAGAATTTGGCACGTAAGTATGGTCTCCACCCATAGGTACATTTTCACATTGCAACACTGATCCCCCTCTGTCCCACTCCAACTTACAGCTTTAGCACGGCATAGAGCGTGGAAGACGAATATGATCAGAGAGCTGGCCAAACATTTCACTGAGCAATGAGCCAAAAACCAATCTCACTAAGGACTCATCTCTCTCGCTCTCATTTGCATTAATCCGCCCAATGACAGCCAGAGCGCTTCTGTTAGCCAGACGAATCTGAGAGGATGGCTGGGTCGCTTTAGGTAGTTAAAAGACAAGGGCTCGCAGATAAAGACGTGCTGACAGACCTTCAAGGGGCCAATTAAATAACAATCCGCCCTAATGTCATCTGCATATGGATTACGGCTAAGATATGTAATGCGGTGGCAGAGGAGAAACGTGATTACTGAGTGCATTTAATGATGAAGTATGTATAGAAGCATAAAAGATCAGCTTGGCAGGGAGGGCTAATCACAGCTCATAGTAATTAATCTTGCTTGTCGTGATAATTCAGGTTCATTATTCATCGCGTCACCTTTTCAGCACAGGACCATTGGGCAACATCTCAGAGCTGCAAAGGAGGAAAGCCAGACCTCAGCCATGCACTGAAAAGCATCATGTCTTGCCTTGTGGGAGCAACCTAAGACATTAATATAATTAATTTGAGTGTGTGCATGCATAGGGAAGGCATGCTCATTTACAGATCAATGCTGTGTACAGGTTGCCACAGTTATGGGCAGGGCATTTCTCAGTTTTATTATCGTCCCTTTAGATCATTTAATGGATACGGGCAGGAGATGGAGCAGGACCAGGATTCCCATGCTGCACCACAATTTAAAATGTCCAAGTGAAAATTTCAAATTAGAGCATTCTTTAACATTCTCTGTCACATTCAAAGAAGAATATTGTTAAATCATGATCAAAGAAGCCAGATAAATTAAATAAAACAAGTAACAAGTTATTTCGTAACAAGTTATTTATTAGTTAGTAATATATTAGTAATATTTAGTATTTCTTAATATTTTGAATTAGATTTTGTTTTCATCTTTCTTTTAGAAATTTTGTTGGCTGTTCTTTTCATTGTTTTTTGTTTGTTCGTTTCTTTAAAATGTTTATTTAGTATTCATTTATTTTTAACACATTTTAACACTTCAGCTTAAAAATTTGAAACGTTGCCTTGTCTACTAAATTAAAACATGTTTGAGTTCACTGTATTTGCTGTATATTTTCTTTTCTTTCAACTTTATTCAAACCTTTTTTTAATAGTTTTCATTTTATTTAATAAAATCATCACTCATTTGTAACAGCTTTCCTTCTTATTTTAAATGTCCATTAAAAGTTCAGTATTTGCAGTTCTGTTTAGCATATTTAACCGTTTACATATATGATGTATAATTCTATAGACGCAATAGATGATGTTATACATAAAAGTTATAAAATTATAATTATAATTATTTTTATAATTTAATTACATTTTCCAACGAAGTCTATTTGGGCCTGTCTAAAACTGTCCATCTAACAAAAAAATCCATCTCAGTTCTTGAGCTCATGTTTTGATGTTTATTATATTTTAGATTAGCTTTACTCGTGGTATAATCACGCACGCTTGTTGAACAAGCATTAGACCATTGTGGTCTCCATGGAGCAGTGTAAAAAGGTTAATCAGATTTACAACACACATAACCATAATTGGCTTCTTTTATAGATTCAAATGAGCAATTAACTATCAGCCGCCTGTGTTGCACTTTCATTGGAAACCCGAGAATGTGCTGCCATAATAGTTTTGTGCAGAAGCCCACAGAGGCAATAAGAGCTTCCTCTTAAGCCTGCAAAGATTTACCCATAGCAATTTGGAATACTTAATTCTGATTGGGCCAAAGCATTCAGCATTTTCATATATACCATGGCAATGGTATTTATCAGACAGGTCATTGTGCATTGTACTTACAAATACAAAAAAAAAAAACACACAATCTGATGCTCTGCAGATCAACACATGCTCTGAAATCAAATTCTAATTGCACAAAGTTTCTCTTAAAGTAGAACTTGCATCAGTACTCAAAACAAATCTGTTCATCTTAACTAACTCAAATTTGGTCCTGGAGCATAAATGACAAAAAATAAACCCTCTAGCAACATACTTCAATAAAATGACGAAGAGCTTTGGTCAATAGCACATGCTACAGCTCGTGCACTGACATGAGCTGTAGTGACAGCTGTCATGCTTTGTTTATGATACATACATGTGTCAAGAGAAATTTCATTTGGATACATGTCGCTCAGATATTGTGTTTATGGGACTGGAGTCAGCCATGAAAGCATGTTGACTGAAATCAGCACAAACTTTCAGGCTTTCAGGAAGGAAACAGTTTACAAAGAGAGCAAAGATTAACCACAACAGCTCTTCAAACACAAAGTGAACCAAAGTGAAAAGGAAATCTTTGAATACATTTTGCACAGACACACTTGAAATGTTGATGGAGCATTTGCTCAGCAATGAGAACAACTGGTTATTTTCAATGCATAATTCTTTATCCGATCTTCACCATTATCTCTTATTCAGTTGTTTTTATGTACAACAAAGCATGAGATCTTTGAGCTTAAAAGGCAAACGATAAACAGAAAAAGAGCATGACCTTAGCTCTTCCTGATCAATACTCTTTCTTATTCATTACACTTTATTGATGGAGATAGATGGAGGATAGAGTGTATAGGTGTAATGTGATGCAGACAGAGGCATGCTGGGATAAACAGTGGGATCCAAAAGAGTGCACTAGGGAAAATGCTGTTTGCATTTTTTTTTAAAGTACAACACATTTCACTACAAATTATGCAATATTTATTTAGGTCACAGTTTAGATTAGGGTACACGTCTTACTTAGATTCTTACTTTTGCCTCAAACTTCTAATTACTGCTTATTAATAGTTAGGTTTAGGTATTGGGTAGGATTAGGGATGTAGAATATGGTCATGCAAAATGAGACATAAAAATGTGCTTTACAGGTACTGACAAACAGCCAATATCGTAGTAATATACATGCTAATAAGCAACAAGATCATAATGAAAATTTGACCCTAAACTAAAAATATTTAGCATAACAATTAGAGCGAAAAGTTTATTTGGTTTGTGCCTATTTTGCCTTTATGATTTCACAAGTTAAAAGCTGATGATCATGTCAAGAGATATTCAAGATTTGAGAAGTGTATAAAAAAAGCATCTTGAGCACAATGGAAGCAAAAATATCATATCGTCTCTACAAATAGTCACATAATCAATGTCAGAAATTTTGATTTGTGATCTAGTAATATTGGAGTAACTTAAAATTATAGTGTTTATCAGTTCATTTCCATTTCATTTCAAGATTATTTAATTATTTCCAGATTATTATTTACATTTTTCCAGGTTTACTGTAATTGTTCATATTATTTAATGTTCTGTTTCATTTTAGAAAATACTGAACAGACCGTTTTCTGTCATTTGAGAACTAATACAATTTCCCACAGGGTTTCGTTTTAGACCTTTGTTCTTTCATGTTAACATTATTACGCATATGATACATGTTCATAAGTTTCTAATTACGTTGTAGTGCAGCAGTGCACAATTTGAAAAAATTAAAACCATTTAAACGTATTGATTTCCAGACTTTGAATCCCATGTGGACTTTTGAACCCCACTTTATCTGATCTAAAAATATTCTAAATGGATTTTTAGTGGTTGTGGAGCTGTACGAGGCTCATGTAATTATTGTGGTAAATAATTAATTAATCAAACTATAAAAACACAGCAACCAGTAACAAAGGCTAAAATATAAACACACTAACATAGATGCTCACAGAGAGAAGCAGAGCACTCTGTGTTGGTTAGTAATGAGCATACCACAGTTGGAAGCTTACAGCTCCCCTTTTCTCCCCTTTCCCATCCCCAGCATCACAGTGATGAATGCATTCCTCAGGACAATGACCCCCAAGGTCACAGGAACAGAGTAGTGAAGTAGAGCCTCTGCGCCATGCGACATGCTCCCATCCCACTCAGGTAACAACAGCATAACTCACTCTTACAGACAAAAATCAGGCTCAAACCTCCCACCTCGATTTAATCTCAAATGTAATCAAGCTGGCTTTAATGCACTGTGCTCAAGCTGGAGTGTATTGTGAAGATTGAAGAATACACCATTTCTATTTGTATTTCTAGGTTAAATCAAATATGTAAGTTTAACAGAGCATTTGATTTTTTTTTAACAGACAGTTAGATGCTTTTCCAATGAAGCTCAAGATGTTTTCACTTGTAACAAGATTATGCTAACAATCTAATCTATACTGAAAAAATTATTAACAAGCAGTCATTATTTGCCCATTTTAATTCAATCAAATAAAAAATAAACAATAAAATTGTATTTATTAGCGCACATTTCATTTCAGCCATTAAATTGTATTATCCATATAACACCATTCACACCCAAAATGTTAACTTAAAAATATGCTTCATGTGAAATGGATTTTATTAATTAAAATGATTTTAATTAGATCACAAATATTATTCATTTGCTGAATCAACCTAAATATGTTACGTAACACCAACACAAGTAAATCTAAGGCTTGAGATGGTAAGATGGTTTCATTAAGGTAACAGCTGCAAATTATCATATCTGCATTAGCCAAAATAAAAAGTTAAACTTAAATCAATCAGTCACTGCTGTCTAGGCAACACATGTAAGCAAAAGAACACACGCAAAGGCAAAACAAATTGGTATGCAAGCATGCAAAAAAGACATCCAATTTGATCATTAATAAGTGCAGTGGAAACAATATCTTACTAATGCAATCTGACAGCAATTTGAATGAAAACAAGCTTTTCAGTCGACGTCATTAGCAGTTTCCATATGCCGTGCTGCACTGTTCTCAGACCCTCTGCAGCCTTATTACAGAGGTCTGCCATTCAAAAGCTTTACCCGCGTGTCACAGACTGCAGGCCAAGCAATCTCACATGCCACACTGCAGAGTGACACCACATTTATTAAACTTCTCCACTGGGCACGCACACACACACACACACTCTCTCTCTCTCTCTCTCTCTTCCATGCCAATGGCCGAGGAAATGGAATCGGGGGGAGGGGTGATATGAATCTGTTTTCGCATTTGAAAAACCAAAGGTAAAATTGTCTGACCTTGACTTATGGAGGTGGGGGAGGGATGGGAGGAGAAAGGGGAAGGCTGGCAGGAGAACAGGAGTGTATATTAATGAGCTGACAACAGGAGCACAATAGCATGACTGAATGTGATGGGAAGAAAATGGGCCAGGCAGGAAACAATGGTTGATGCTACTATGGTCTTGTGCTCCAACAGCCATGTTAGCAAGGATTAGCAATCATTTCCACTCGTGGAATCGCCATTTAAATGAACCTCTACTTCTGGTCTGTAGGATTGAATTGAACTCTTTAGACGTTTGTCATAAACCTGACAGTGCGTGATTGTCACATACAGCATTCTCTCAGAAGGAGCTCAATCAAAGTCAGTTTCTTTGTGCTGGTGTATCCTTTTACTAACTGCTGTTGACTGATGTTGCATTCTGTTTGTTATCGTTTGCATAATTAGTTGACTGATATGGAAACTAAGGCAGGGTTGTGGGAACCTATTATTATTGAGTCACTGTACACCATTGAGGCAATAGGAGATAGAGCCTGTTTGCTGAACATTTTCTTCATAAATGCAATCAATATTTTTATTTATAGATAATAATCTGTGATTACATAACATATGGTTCATTTATGTACAGGTAATATCTATCGAGAATTAAACATTGCAGTCAAGTTGAAAATAATGTCTGTGCTGATAGCCTTGTGGGCAGCTCGGGTGACCAGAGTCTCGGTTCGTGGACCTTTCCAAATTCTGCCCCTCCCCTTCTCTCTCTCACTTCGCTTTCTGTCTACTCACTGTTCTATCATTACAAAAAAGCAACAACGGCAAAAATAAATCTTTAATAAATATATAAATAAATAAGAAAATAATGTGCTAATACCAGAGGCAGTTATTCCACGAGTTTATTCTTAGAAAGGATCAAATAGAGTAAACAAGTAAAATAAACAAATTCGGTGTGCTGTTTGAGGGGATTGAGGGGTCGAACCCAGCCCGGAACCCTGTGTACTCCCCAGTATTCCTGCCTGGGAATAGGAACCAGCTGAGAATGAACAGTTGGAATGGTGTAGGGGTGCATAAACTGTCGAGGTAGCTAGGAGAGTTGGCTGTGTATATACAATTAGCTGAACATATATTTGTTCAGTTAGTACCTTAGTTATAGCCTACATTTAAAAAATATGTATCTGAATATGGCAACATGATACCTCATTGTACAATATTTCTATTAGTAAATCACTGACAGAAACCCCTTCCCTATCAGCCAATCACTATTTGCATAGTTAGTAGACGTGTTGACATCATCCATAGCAACAAGATCAATTCCACTGAGAATTCAGCTTTGACATCACAGAAATAAACTGCATTTTAAAATATATTCAGAATAGAAAGTCATTTTACACTGTAATAATATTTCAAATTTATTATTCTTATTACTGTACTGTATTTTTAAAATTGAAAAAGCTTGTAAAAACGCAGATTATACAATTCATCACTACTTGACTGACGCAATTACCGTTAAAAACACCAAAAGCAAGCGGCAAATAATTGTACGTTTTTTATATTTTCTATTGAAAATAGTAGCAATAATTAATTAAATAATGGAGAAGAGCATTATAATTGGGCATTTATCCAGTCATGCACATTTTTTCTATTAAAGAGCTAAATCAGGTGTCTGAATCACCGTGGTGATGCTTTACAGTTCCAGTGAAGTCTGTATCTACAATTTTCTCCGTTCAGCTGGGGTTAATCATGTCATCAATTATGTCTTCAGGCTATTTTAAAATTTCAAACAGTAACAAGAAGGTAAACATGAGAATGTGCACAGGAAAAGGAGATACAGTCAAAAGCAGCAGATGTGTCTGATTGCAGACAGATTTACTGAGGGTTTACATGACAGTTTTCAACAGGAAAAAATACCATTCATGTACACAACAACAGCGTTTTTGGGCCCTGAAAACAGGGTTTTCAAGTGCAAGGTTTTGAAAACTACGCCTTTACCATCTCCATGTGAACAACAAAAGCGTGAATTTGTAAACGATGACGTCATGCACATTCGTAATACGTGTTTAGTCTAAAGGCATGTAGTGTTTCTTTAGAAAGTACCATTGCCAACTACTCTCATTGTAAAAATGCACAGTGAGAGATGAAAGAAAGTAAAAAAAAATTGCGGTGAGTTTTGTGAGAAAGCCACATCTTTAATGAGTCTAATTAGCACTGAAAGTACGTGTCTTTGCAAAGACGAGTTGAAATGACAGTGCTTAACCAGCACAGATAGCACCTGCATGGTTAAACAGGATTAGTAAATTCACTAAACAAAACTGTTTAGAGAATTCAGACTTCCCACAAGTACACAATTCTAGTGTACAGGTCATTATTCTTCACTCGTTCTCACCCACTCTCTGTCAGGACATATATTCTAGAGAGTAATGAATAATTTAAAGGGTCCAGTGGGTCCACATAATCTCTAGATGCGCTTCCTTACAATACGCCAAAGTCAAAAAACAAAAAAAACATAGCTATAATTAAGTTTGTCTGTAAATGAACCTCCTTTAATACAAATCTGGGATTTAATACAAGGGTTTTTCTATAACTTGTTTTATTCCAAGAAAAAAAATCCAATCAACAATCTAATAATTTATATAAGTAATAGCACACCTCTCCTTAACGAACCACATGATTTTAGGTATCGTTCACAGTCATTAGCACCTTACCTTCATAAATACCTCTACTGACTAGCTAAAATATCTCATTACCAATTCCCGAAAAGAGATGTTCTTTGAATTAAATGAAAGAGACCCAGAACGAATCAATTTCTCGTGTTTCTTTGCATTCTTGCTATGTGTGTGTTTGTACTGTATGTGCATGTTTGGTTTTCTGTGTTGACCTGCAGAGCTCTGCCAAATCAGCGCAGCATGTTTCTGACAAACACTCCTCGCAATAAACCATCAAACATAAGGCCTTCCTCTGAAAACAGACGGCTGACCTCCAGACACGCACATACACACACTTGCAGAAACACCATTGCGGCATCTGTTCTACTAACCATTACCGCCACAAGTCTCATTCTCACACCAGCACAAATTTCCTTCCTACTAATTAACGATTCTCATAAAGTCCTTGAATCACAGAGTCTGAGGACTGTCACTTCAGTTTCAAATCATAGCACAGTCTGCAAAGGATGTTCTCTACAAACAAATGATTTCCAGCTGTGGTGACCTAACCTGTTGTCATGTCTATGGTGCGTGTGCGATGCGGAACGAGGAGACTGAGGAGCAGCGAGTTCCAAACTTAAACTCACTTTATTTAAACAAAACCCAAAGACTTGACCACACACATTGACACTAACAACCAACAAACACAAGAGAAATGCAAGAAGGCTTTATACACAAGGGGATGACAAACACCTGGGTAGACTAACGTGATCACACGACAGGTGCAGGAAGTGTAACGATGACCTTACAGACAGGAAGTGCACAGATGACACGACTGACAGGAAGTGTTCCCAAGACCTCACCAACAGAAGTGACAAAGAAGACCCGACAGACAGGAAGTGACAAAGAAGACAGATAGGAACAAGTGTTACACCTGTACTTCATGATAATGTGTGTCTTTAGCATCAAAGCATTGGATTTCCAGTGAATCTATATCAGATAGTTCACACAAAAATGGAAGTCCTGTCATAATTTACCCTCATATCGTTTTCAAACCTGCATGAGTATAGAATTAAAATATTAGTTTTTTTTTTGTTCCATACAAAAAAAGTCAATTTGATCCAATTTTGTTTTTGGACCTTACTGATTGTGGCGAGCAGGGCGGGGTCGAGGGACCGTGAGAGCGTCACGAGAGCCGGTGGCGTGATGGATAATGAGCGACACCTGCGAGCCATCGGTCTCTCGTCTCACGGAGGAGCGGAGGCTTAAAAGGAGGAGCGACGACAGTGAAAGCGAGAGAGGACCAGGCCTGGAGTTTTGTTATGTTTTGTGTGGGCGGCGGTCGACCGCGAGGGGCCGCCGGCATTACTTTCGTTTTGGATTTATGTTTTATTTTGATTATTAAAGTCTTTAAATGTTTGCCGGTTCCCGCCTCCTTCCTCCCTGAACGTTTAACATTGTTACACTGATGTTCATTGTCTGCACACAAAAAATCTTTGAAATATCTTCCACATAAGAAAGACAGTTTTAGAATGACAAGGGCGACAAATTATGAAACATGTTTAGCTGAACTATTACTTTAAGTAGCTTAGAGCAATATAACAAGTATCTGACTAAGCGGTCTGATGTATAATGTGAATTCTCGGTAAATTCTGCCGCATTGTCCTGTCCTTTGTTGTCTTTGCGTAATAAAATATACCCTTTGTGAGTCCGGTGCTTTCCACTTCATTCCCAGCAGCTGAACTGTCACATGGGATTAGTGTCTTGATGTAATAAACCACACATTTGTTATGTTTCAATGAGTCCAAACATCTTCAATTGGCCTAAACAGTTTTTTTCTTCTTTGGTGAGATAGAAATTTTATGAAAAAATGCCAGGTCACGACTCTTGTGTGTATGTGCTATTCAGCCATTAGCAGGGGACACTTTAAGTCTAGCAATTAGCAAACACGATTACATCTTCTCTATATTAATTTTTCTATGTTAAATGCAGTTCAGCTCAAAATGTCAAGCGAGGAGCTGTGCATTTCCTCTAATGAGTATTCAATGACTGCATAATTTAAATTGCATTGCAGGAACAGCACAGAATATTAATGTGTGATGGCTTTTGGACCGTGGCATTTATAGTCTTGAGGTTGTTTTCCCCTGCATTCAGGAATGAGGAATAAGTGGATTCATACAGCACATAAATTAATTACAGATACAAAATACTAAAACCAAGCAATACAAAAATTAAATAGTAAAGTCATTCTAGATTAAGCATATGAGCAAATTATTGACATTGATCATATGAATCTTTGTGCACCCCTGAAGCTCAACATGCTCTTTGGATCATCTCAAATCATGCTGGAGAACATGATCATCAGGTTTAACATTAACTTATGGAGTGCTGCTGTCATTAAACCAAAACTCAATCCTATTTTTCTCCTTAAAACTTCTGCTCATAAAATGTAATAATAAATTATTATTAAATTCAAGATAACGTTTTGTATTAAAATGTATCAAATAAATAAAAAGCATTTATTAGACTTGTGGATCACACTGTATTTGCAGTAATGAAAAAAAATGTACATTCTGTTTTATGAACAAACAAAGGGAATATTGAATATGTATATATGCCATGTTTGAGTGCTTGTAAAGAAAGCCAGTTGCAATAATAGCAGCTGGTGAGTTGGGAAACTGAGGAGTGTCTGGTTGTCTAGCAACGGGGTGATGGCGATAAAGGTGGGAAGCAGAAGACTGAAACAGTGAACTGACAAAGTTCAGAGATCGGCAGATGAGGAATCTTAATCTCTAAGCTCTCGATTGGCCTTTATCTGAGCTAATAATACATTGCAAGTGAAAGGATTGGTCATTTTTATCAAAATTTACTTCCCTTTCTTTCTATATTCTTCATTCTTTCTTTCTCAGTCTAAACGCTTGAATTACTGAGAGTAATTCATTTTAATGTCTACTGTCCTCCCTCATACAATTTGTTTCTTCTCCTTTTCCCTCTCTTACAGTACATTTTTAATTACATTTAGAATGTTAGTCAATTCCTGCACTGTATAAACATCACCTAAAACCCATTCTTATTGCAAATGAGCATGTCTGCATGGTTTCCATTTCTTATGAGACCGGAGAACAATATGGGTAAGAAGTGTGTGTGTGCATTGAGGGAGGGCTAAGTCAGTGGAAAAAAAAAGTGTTGGCCATTACTCTGAACCTCAGTGCTTGTCGATATTAATCCCTATCACCAGAGAAACTGCACTCACATCACCTCTCCTCCAGCACATCCACCTGTCCACATCCATCTAGAATGCATGGGTTTCATATAGTGCCAATCAATGTCATATATTCACTTGCAAGTAGAATCGCAAAAATATTTGTATGCAATAATAATTTATTTAAATTAATAATAAAATGTATACTATTGTATACCTTTTATTTTTATATTTTATTCAATTTTTGATATACTATTATATTTGGACTATTTATATATTTATGAACAAACTTACGTTATGTACACATCAATGGTTGAGCTAATCATGTTTATCCTGAAAGAATAGAAATGACAAAAAAATAGAAGTCAGAAACATTGTTTTTGTTGCCAAAGGCACAGTTTCTCAAGATTAATCTGGGTAATGAATTCAAAGACTCTAAACACAAAAGCGAAAAATATCAGGGCAATTAATCAGTACATTAATCAGACTCACCTGACCGGCATACATCAACACAATCTTTCTAATGCCATTGAATCTAATTGACATGAGCTAAAGCTACAAAACTTGAATTCTAATTTCATGGGGTTTGTAATGAAAAGCACAATATGAATAGCACCCTTTTGACAAAGCAATTATACATTAATGAAGGCAGCTATGAGTGTCAACCCCCCTCCACCCCCCTGTTCAGTTAATAACACTCTTGAAGAGCTGTGCTTAGTACAGGATCCTGGTCTGGCTCTGTGATACTGGGGTCTGTACACCGCTCAGTGACACAAGGGAGGTTTAACCACTTAACAACAACAATGTAATTACATAGGCACTGGATGAAATCAATTAACTCCAATGCTTTGATTTAATGTGTGTCTAATTAGCATGGAAGCATACGGAGGGTAGAGGTCCAGAGGTATGCATTCTCCTACCGTTAGCGTTGTGGAGCCATTGTCTTCCTCTCTGCTATTTTAAATAAGTGAGAATATATGCAGGGGGGTGGGGGGATCCCTTTAACAAGTAAAAAAAACAATGATGTGTAATTCTTGTAGGCCTGCAAGATTAATCGAATTAAAAAGCTAAATGTTTTTATGGTTTAGTGATTATAAAATCACAAAGACTGTGATTTAATTATATAAATACAGTGGTGTGAAAAAGTGTTTGCCCCCATTTCTAAAGATTTGGGACTCCAGCAAACCAAAGTGAGAGCCATTATCCACAAAAGGCAAAAACATGGAACAGTGGTGAACCTTCCCAGGAGTGGCCAGCCGACCAAAATTACCCCAAGAGCACAGCGACGACTCATCCAAAAGGTCACAAAAGACGCCACAACAACATCCAAAGAACTGCAGGCATCATTTGCCTCAGTTAAGGTCAGTGTTCATGACTCCACCATAAGAAAGAGACTGGGCAAAAAAAGATGAAAACTACTGCTGAGCAAAAAGAACATTAAGGCTCATCTCCTTTTTGAAAACAACAAACATATGGTGGTGGTAGTGTGATGGTCTGGGACTGTTTTGCTGCTTCATGACCTGGAAGACTTGCTGTGATAAATGGAACCATGAATTCTGATATCTACCAGAACATCCTGAAGGAGAATGTCCGGACATCTGTTCGTGACCTCAAGCTGAACTGGATTTGGGTTCTGCAGCAGGACAGTGATCCAAAACACACCAGCAAAAAAAAAAAAAAATTAAGATCCTATTAACAAAAAACAAATTTCAGTACTCACATGCTATATAAGCAGCGGCTTTTTGCGTGCACGTATCAGGTGTGTGCGCTAACTAACAGTCTCTCAGACAGCTTGTGCTCATACTGAAATTGGTTCTTTTTTGCTGCTTATTGTATTTGAATGGTTTAAGATCACTTGTTTTTAAACGGCAAGGCTTATAAACTCATTTAAATGATACATTTGCTTGATGACACTAGTGCTCAGGACAAAGAATTCAACCTTTCCTTTTATTTATAATTTCATCCTCTCTTCATAAAAACAAAAGCTGTCCTCCTTAGACCCAATAAGTATCTGCATATTTCTCTATTTGTCCATCCTTTGAAGGTGGAATGCTGAATAAAGAAAAGTGTCCTATTAAAATGGGCAGGAGACAGGCAGAGCATGTCTTTGTGTGGCTGATGAGCGCTCCAGCTCGTAATTGCAAATCAACACAGATGAAGATGAAGGACAGAATGGCCGGACGGAATGTTTCATACACAGAGGCAGAGAGGAGAGGACAAGTTCCAAAAAAATCACTGGGCTAATGAGGGGCTTCTATCGCCACTATAGTCCCCTGTAAAGAATTTCAACTCGCTTGTCTCCTTCTCTCTATTCTCTTCCCTTCATGCCTCAACAGTTACTCTCTATGTTAACCAATTACTGTAACCAAACGAGTTGGCGAAAGATGTGCAAAAGGGAGTCCTGCGACCCTGTGATTTGTTTTGCTATTTCTCTGTTGTTTTGGGAGTGTCTGTGTGTGTCTGTCCAGGAACACCATTTGATTGGTTCCTGAAGGCTGATTGATGCTATGTACTGATTGGTGCACAGTACTTGAAAAAGAACGTCATCACTTCATCTACAGCAGAGAGAGATTTTGGTGTTTTGAGCAGATTGTGTTTGATTGAATATTACAGTTTTTGTGCATTAGAAGAGTTTTGAATGTGTTAGAGTATTAGAGACAGCTAATATTTTTTGTTTGTATCTGAGGAATTTTGTTATATTGGACCCCTTCCCCTTCTCCTTCTCTCTGATGCTGATTTTTGGATTGCCTTTTCACTTTTATTTGGCTGTAAATATATTGTAAATATAATTGAGTTTTTTGGGGTAGTAGGGTGTCTGCCGCCACTTTTGTTTATTGTAAACTGTTTGTTTTCTGTTTTTGGTAAGGGAGTTAGATTTATATATTGTATTTTTCTTTCTTTTTGGGGGTTTAGGGTTAGGGTTTAGAAAATAGGTTTAAAACAATAAGGAAGTATTGCTTGTTATTTTGGGCCAGTCATCTACTGAATCAAAAGTCCCAAATTAAGGCAATAAATTTATCATTGTTTAAATTTCTAAATTTTTCTAAGTCTTTCATGTTGAAACCTTTATATGGCATAACAGGGAGGGTGAATTTAAACCCCTTATGGCCTGAAATATCCTTTTTTTATATCCCTTATAATAGCAGCAATGTCAGGGGTGGGCAAACTACAGCCCACGGGCCACATCCAGCCCGTTGGACTTTTTAATACGGCCCGCCGAACTCGCTGAACTTGCCGAACTTGTATTAAACCTCCTTCATTTTACATTTCCCTGTGACGTCATTCTGTCGCGGCTGCAAGCGGCAGTGGTGCTGAAGCTTTGGTGGAGAGTAGGCGCTCACCGTCAACAATCACCCTGGTCCCTCTGTCAATTTTAAGAGACAAATGTGGCCCGCGAGATACAGCACAGCCGTTAACTGTGGTAAAAGTATCTATTACAATGACAAAATGATGGAATGGAAGTAGATGGGAGTCATTGTTGTTAGTGTTAACTAAAACTATATTTGAAATAAAGTTACCTAAAATCTTAGAAATGCTGCCTTGGCTACCAATTGAAATAAATTGAAATTAAAGCACTAAAATTATTAACATTACCAGATTCAATATAGTTATAAAGAAATAAAAGAAAAATACTGATTAGAATGACAAAAGCACATAACAAAATTACTTTTAAAAAGTAAAAAAAATAAAAATAATAAATACTACAATTGTGTTTAATTCATACAATTATTTATCAGACATAGTTTTACATGCATCCTTAATATAAACCAGTCAGTTTGGAGAGAGCGAAAAAAATGCACACTATTTTTAAAAAAAAGTACATATCTTTGCAAACACCATCTTTAGAAATGTCTATTCACATGATGGAAAGATATTAATTTTTTATTGAATTATAGAGTTTCCTGCATTAGGTGTTGAGAGACTATTATTGCATTAGCAGTCAGCAGGCTGAAGGTTTGAGCCTGTGTGTTCTAATCTGAGGTCATTTTAGGTCACAGAAGCGTTTAGCTGGCCATATGCTGGCAAAGATGGGGCCATCTCTGCCCCTCCCAGGCCTTAGGCTCTCTCAGTGTGGTACTACGCTTGAACAGCTCTCCCTACTGGATAATCAGATGGCAAATTAGGCTTTTGGGCATTGTGTGAGGGGGGAGGGGGGCTTTTAACCTTCTAATATAGGAAAACCCTAACAGTCAAACATCTAAGATAAAAAATCGTAACATCTTTTTAAATACTAATACTTACTTTTTAAATACTTTTTAAATCCAAAATAAAGTGCAATGACAATACTGCAAAGCAATCTGAGAGAGCTTGAGAAAAAGTAAAATTCCTTATCTGAACTTCACATATCATTTTTTTCTCACCCTCTTTAGAAAAACACCCATTAAACGAATGATATTAATGGCTTTCACCTTGTGCGATTGCATCCTGAACTCATCAGCCGGAAAGGTAAAAGTACATTGGTCTCTAATTGAGAGAGAGTAGAGGCTTGAACGTGTTTTTCCTTCATCAGGCAGATCAAACGGGGGGCCCTCACTGAAAAATGCCCCCCCCCCAAAAAAAACCAACAACCTTGAATGCACTTTAGTTTTATAAAAAAAAAAAAAAAAAAAAAAAAAAAAAAAAAAACATTTTTGGGAATGCCTAATTGCATAAAAAAAAAAAAAATTTAGGGAACGACCAAAACACTTCCATTTAAATTATTAAATTAAAACAATTAATTTTATGGAATGCTCAAATGTATCAATTACTTAATAAAATGCTCAAAAGTGTGACATTTAAATGAATGAATTAAATGAATTATTAGATCTTATGGAGTGCCACGATATATAGATTAATAAAATAAAAAACAAATAATCAAACAATAAAATTCAGGGAATGCCCAAAACAATTTCAATTAATGAAATAAAATAATTATAGATTTTAGGGAACTCTCAAATTAATCAATTAATAAAAAATAAAACAAAACAAAAGTACATTTTTAGAAAGGCTCAAAACGTTTCCATTTAAATGAATAAAATACATTACTCTTAATGAAGGCTCAACATTTTTGAGAATGCTTAATACAGGTGAGATTATTATTTGCCTTATCAAATATCTCTTAAAAGGCCTGCTGACGCGGCTGTCAGGTTTGAAGAAACGAGTGCCGAGATAGACAGCCTATAGGGCAGCATAACTCGCCAGCTGAGGTCCTGTGATTGCTGCCATGGCAACGGCAGGCAGGAGCTGCACAACCTGCAAATGTCAGTTTACACAGATATGTGGATACAGTGTAGTACTAGTGACTGTGAGCAGAGACACATTCTGTACTGTTAATGTCCTGGTACTCGACGAGAGCAAATGAGTGTGTATTGCATTCAGGAACAACTGAGTGGCGGGCTGTCTGCCTTGTCCAACACAAAGACATCAGTATGTGTTCAGTCTTCTCCTCTCCGGCTTGTGACCGGATTGGCATTTTGGCGATGATGTTAAAGCCAAGGAGAGACGGACAAAGATACACCTGCTTCCACTAATCCAGATATTGATCATCATCCTTGTGCAGTCTGTAGATCAATGCAAACAATGAGATGCAGGCTGTAACCTCTCGGGAGACTTGAGAGAAGAGATGATGTACTGTATACCAGGCCCTCTCCTGCAAACATCTAGGGACTTGATTGGGACTCAGTCTGAAGGAGGCAACACAATGTTTACTGCCAGGATGTGATCTCAAAGGGGACATTACACAAATATAGAGCAGCACCAAAAACCACACACTCACAGACACACACATTTAATTGCCCAAGGGGGGATATCCAGCTGAGGGTTTCACTGCACATCCCCACATTTTCACATCAATGGCTGTCTGGAAACCTTAACATTCATCAACAAAACCAGACGATTAGACCCCTCTGTCTCCGCAGGCACTGATCTGTGGCGAACCATACGCTTGTGAAGATCTCTATCATTGGTTCAAACAGCAGATTTCTCTAATCTGTTTCCCCAAACAGAAACAGGTGTAAACCACAACTCAAAAGAGCTATTAGTCTCCTTTATGTAGGCTACTTTATTAGCATTTGATTTCACAGCACAGTAAAGGGTAAATGTACACATTGCAAAAAGCTTGTAAAATTCTCCATAAGCCTTAAACATGCTTGCACATGCAAAGCTTGCATGCACAGCTCAAAGACTTTTATTTAGCGATGCGATTTCATATTTGTTCCAGTTACAGCATCTTTTTAAGGAAACACCCAAGTATATAATCTCAAAGAAATGAATCGTTGTCTCAGTCTGTCGTAACTCCAATCAGAAGAGTTGCTCAGCTTGACCTGACTGACAATCTCAAAGGGATAATGGGGGAAGCAGTGAAGTGTAATTTGTGTTTAAATGCAAGCACCCCTTCTCTCAGGCTTTCATCAGGCCCTCTGTAGCCCGCAGTGACAGAGATAGGCGTCTCTGTTCATTACTGTCATATATCTGAACACACTGAGCCCTGGCAAACATCAGTGTCACCAACAGGCATTAGATTGGCAGGGTGTTCCCTGTAAGACACTGAAGTCTCAGAGTGTTTGCGCTGACAGAAGGGACTCTTTATAGGTGTGTAAAATCTTTACAGAATCCTTCCTTTCTGCAAAATAGTGCCTTGAAGGGAGAGAATTATCCAGCATGCAACCATTTATTTTTAATGGATATAAACAAACTTCTTACACTAAGTACATTTCAATGCTTAAAGGTCAGATTTACATTGTTTGCCAAATTTTTGCGGGCAAAATCCAATAATTTCAAAAGGAATTCATGGAACTGGGAACTTCACATTAGTGAAATATTTCCCCAAGCAAATTTCGCAACGGATTCAAGTCATGCTGATTCGCTGTGCTGACCAACAGAAAGCAGCTTGATCTATGCGTCACACTTCAACACAATATTGACAGAATATGGACCTTTTTTTGGCTGCTACATTTTTCTAAGACTGAACCATTTGTGCTACAAACATAAACAGTAATGATGAAGAGATGTGCTATTACTTTTCTAAGTGATACAACTTTTTAACTTTTCATCTGAATGGTAGAAAGTGTTGCAAACTGGTAGCAAAAGTGATGAAAACGGTGGAAATACGGTGGAGAAAACAGACAAAGGGAGCAATCACACCCATGCGATTGCTTAGCAATGCACTAAATACCATGCAGAACACCGTAGCAAAACCTTGACAAACACTGACATCTTAATACCACAGGGTGACAACAGATCAAAAATGTAGTTCTGTTGTTGTTTTCACTGTTGCTAACATGGTTTTTGTCACTGATAGGGTTAAGCACATCTGACAGACAGAGAGGAAGTTGCAGCACTTGAGACATGGTCCTGAGATGATTGTAGACTATAGGGAACATCAAGGAGGAGATCACCAGTGTGCCTGAAACAGAGAGGATCAGGGAGCTAACACCACACCAGTGCTGCAATAAAAATGGATAGCCGCAGCTCTTTATTCACTACAGATGAAGACATTCAACCTGGCCAACTTCCACAAATGCACAGCCCAGTATGGCAGCCACTCTTACCTGGAGCGCAATGTGATGAGATGATTCACCACAGAGGCTGGTGAATTTAGAGAAGCTCATTATTGGCTCTGGGCTACAAAATGTCCAGTCCATCTACTCAGTTAAATGTCTTCATAAGACCAGGTCCATCCTTGAGGACCTCAATCATCTCAACCATTAACAAGAGCATCCACTAAAAAACCAACAGACTGCAAAACAATGTCTACAGTACCTTCAGGGCGTAAGACTATGGCAAGCTACGGCCATCTTTCACTGACTGACGGTTATGTCATATTGACCTTCCAGTAGCAATATTTATATGTTGACTTTGTATGTTTTTAGAGTATTTCTGCAACCAGTTTTGGCCTTGTAATGTTTGTTTTTTTATGTTAAATTGCTATGTTGAGGTTAAAAACCTTAATTCAGTGAAATTCTTTGACACAGAGATTTCCACCTTGGTGATTGACTGAAATTTCATTGAATGAAAGGACAGACCCAATGGACATCCTAAATAAAACCACTATAATCACTCATCACTAGCCAAAGGGTAGTATTAACTCGAGGCCTCCAACGTGCCCTATAATTACCACTCGAGGGTTTGGAAGAACGCAGTGACGTTACAAAAGAGGTACTGCCATCTACAGTTCAATTAAATGCATTTATAAGATTTAACAATACAAAATATGTTCCAAAATATAACAGACTTCAGACTTTACTTGAGACTCAACCTGAAAAGACTTAGAAAAAAAACTTGTGAATATTTTACAAACTCTTTTATCCTTATTCTACATGTCGAGGTAGATCGGACCCTTGTTATAGAATTAGACATTAGTATGTCTATTGTGTCTTTTGCGCATAAACTCCAAAATGTCATGAGAGTATAACAAACTGATGTCATCTTACATCCACTTAGTGACTGTATTGAAAATGAGTACTTGCCAGATCTTTTTGCCAAGATGTTTGTTTTGTACATTGTAACAGATTTTAGCAAAAGTAACAGGCTGGATGTACATTATCCTTTGTCATACATCTTACATACATCTTGTCTATATAATACAACTAGAATAAAAGTAGGATTTTTGACCTACTTTAACCATAAATAGTCTTGTTCTTTTGTGCTTCTATGGCACAAAAAGTTTCATTTGTGCTGCTTTGGTTGTTAAAATAATAGACAGTGAATAAAAGGCGAGGACATCAAGTTGCTATCCCAAGTCAAGCAGAATTAATAAAAAATAAAATAAAAACATAATTTGTGTTTCATGGGAGAAACCCAATGAATTAAAATAATTAAGTGAGTGAGAGAGAGAGAAAGAGAGAGAGACTTTTAAATCTACATTTATTCATTTAATAGACGCTTTTATCCCCCCAAAAAAAAAATAGGACTACAGAAAGCTATTAATTGTAAAGAGGCAGTCAAACACAAGAAGTTCTCACAATACAGAAAGAAGGAGTCGACAGAAAGCATACTTTATTTTACAAAAGCTTTTTGTAACATTTTGTTGCTATTGTGAGTGTCTACAAATAAAAGCCAAACATTATGGAGTATTTTAAGTTCTAACTGATAGTACTCAGTTCTACTGAACCTGCTGTTATCACGAAACCGGCCAGCACCTCTTCAGTCCGAGAAGTCTGTTATGCTCTATATGAGATGTGTATCGGCAAGAAATATTTGTAACAGCCAAACAGTATGAAGAAACTTTATTGCAACTAATTTGCAAAGCAGCACATCAGATGAAATGTTTCTGTGGGAGGGAACAGGCAGTTTACAGAAGACAGGATGAGTATAAAAGGGACATTTCAAGGCTGCACTCATGCAAAATAATTAGCCTATTAAAGCATCAAATTTTTTACTCATAAACAAACAATAAGAAATTCTAGCTTAATTATAATTTTTTCTGTTATTGTTAATTATTCAGTTGATTTGTATACCAGGAGTATTTTCTGTGATTATTCCATGATTATTTAGTCCATGAATTATTTGAAATATGAAACTGTTATTCTTGTTTTTTAATTAATCAATCTTATTTCAGTTTTGGATTAATATTTTATACACAAGGGTGTAGTTTAAAACTTAGATCTTAGATCTCAATCTGATTTGTGGTTCTTCTAATAATTTTCTATTAAAGGTAGAGTGGCGCTTACAGTAGCAGCATAAATTAACTAAGGCAGATAACCACATTTGAAAAGACAAGCAGCAAGATTACAGTAAAACGATGTGTATTGCTGATCCAGACAGCTGATTATATAATTGACAGCTGCAGGCATGATGAGTGAACCGAAACAGCAAAAATTAAACTTTTGCCGGTACAAACGAAGCACAAATTAATTAGACTATTTTAAGTGATTTTGGAGAATGTGGTGGTGGGGGGGGGGGGGGGGGGGGGGGGGGGTGACGACATCATTGACCTAT
Organism: Rhodeus uyekii; assembly: GCA_037043235.1. Taxonomy (NCBI): domain Eukaryota; kingdom Metazoa; phylum Chordata; class Actinopteri; order Cypriniformes; family Acheilognathidae; genus Rhodeus; species Rhodeus uyekii. Next base: position 1,903,461 of record JAWRVZ010000068.1, read on the forward strand.
AATCCAATGTCATCTAATATTTTAAAAACCGAAGCAGCACAAACAAACAAGCCTAATAGTCTGGGCAAGATGCCATATGAACGATGTTGTGTTTCCTTCCGTGTGCTTCCTGTGTCATTTTCTTCACCCGTCGCTTCAATCACTCTTCTCGTTAGTCTCGTCACATGTTCCCCATTATCCTTTGTATATAAGCCCTCATGTGTTTCCTTAGTCTTTGTCAGTTGTTAGCAATTTTAACTCGTGTTCTCAGTGGTTTCCGTGGCTTCCTCCATTTTTTGCACAAGTGTGCTCTTTTCTTTTCAATTTAAAGTGTTTTGTTTTTGAGATTGTTAATAAAGAGAAGATTTTCATTTAACTAGTTCTCCTCACCTTCATCCTCCCGCACCAGCATGCTTACAGTATGAAGCGTTGTTTGTTTACACCACGTTACACCCTGCGTTATCATCAAATTTATATATACATGTATTATTTTTATTAAAGTGAAAATCAGTTTACTAAATTATGTAAATTTTACTGACACTTTAAAGGTCGGGTAGTCCATTTTTGGAGTGGTTAGCAATAGCAAGCTAGCTGGCTTTGAAAGCATGAGATCCCACCATCTCTTCAGATTCTCCAAAGCCACGCCTTCTTCAAAACACATGAACGAACACAGCAGAGTCTGCAAAGCGTCTTGGCATTAAATTACCACTGCCTCAAAGCACATAACATTACAATAATAATGAATATAAAAACAACTGAAACTGTTGCCATGACTAGTCGACTAATACACACACACACACACACACACACACACACACACACACACACACACACACACACACACACACACACACACACACACACACACACACACACACACACACACACACACACACACACACACACACACACTTCAATACATTTTGATCACTTAACTAAATGATTGCAATCAGTGAAGAGACTTTCAACCAGACTTTCCTTACTTTCTAACATTTACAGATGGAGAATATGCCTATGAATGTAAGTTATGCACTGTGGAAAGCACCACATCTCAAACGCATGAAACAGTATCTATCTGTCTTCTGTCATAGCATCTGATGGGGCAAGCTGCTTTAAACTATATCTTACCAGTTATTTTGAAGCCCTTAATATAAAACATGTCTCCTTTTTAGGACCAATTGGATTATGCACCTTTTCTACAGCAGCTTACTCTGTGTCTTCCTTCCTTTTTAAGATTTTAACAGAAACTATCAATCTAAAATTTTAAATCTTTCATTCACTCATGGAACGTTCCCAGATGTGTCGAAACTAGCTGCGGTAATTCACGTATTCAAATGCAGTGATTGCCTATGCACCTGCAACTACACACTCATTAGCATTTTGCCAGGGGTTTCTAGGTAGCTTTCTTTTAAAAACAGATGCTAAATTATTTAAACACCAATGCTTATCCTTTAAATCTACATCAGTTTAGCTTCCGCATTAATCACTAAACAGAAAAAGCCGATTGTTAGTTCATAGAAAACGTCAAGGTACTGTTAGATCGAGGAGAAGTTGTTGCTGCTGTCTTCCTAGATTCGATAATCATGGATAATCATTAATCATGGAATTTTCTTATCAAAATTAAATAAATGTAATTTTCCTATAGGCTCTTATTAAATGGGTGGAATCAAACTCAGTTGGTTAGAGTAAAGAAACTCTAACCAACTCTGTTATTTCCTTGTCAGCAGGTGTTCTGCAGGGTTCGATCTTGGGCCCACTTTAATTTTCTTTTGTATGTAAATGATTTACCAAATGTATGACTATCTGATAGTTTTGTACCAACAGTGCAACTAAAGCTGCGAATCAGCTAACGAAATTAATGCTAAAGATCACTGAATGGTTATAACACAATTGCCTTCAACTGAATAAATCCAAAACTGTATGTATGTTTTTTAGTAAATCTAAAAGTTGCTGTGTGGAGTCAGATGTAGTCTTAGGTGGGGAAGCATACATATTCATCTCAGCTTTTAAATCACACATCAAGAACGTTTGTAATCACAAAGTTCAACCTGGCAAATTTTAGATATCCCTGTAATTGCATGTCAAAAAAGGTTGTGAAAATGTTAATGCATTTTCTCACATATCACATATTGTTTGACAACTTGGTCTCAAGCAAGCAACACATCTCTCAAACCAATGCTCTACCTATATAAAGAAAGTCTGAAAGTTCTAGATGGGAAGTTTATACACTATCATTGTCACACCCTCACACCACACAGACTCTTAGTTTGTTTTCATTCCATCACATGTGTCTTTGTTTCAGTTTCCCACCCCTCATCCGTCACCATGGACACTAATCACTATCACAGCTATTCATAATTTTCTGTTAATCACTGTTTGCATTTAGTTCTCAGTGATTACCCCTCAGTTGTCATTTATGTCTATGCTGCTTATGTTAGACACTTTTTTATGTTGCCGTCATCCTTGTGGATTTACCTTTGTTTGTTTTCATTAAAAACCTTTTGTTTTTATAGAACATTTTGAACCCCTCTTCGTCTTCTTCCTCTACTAACAGAACAATAGACCAAAAGAAAAAGAAAAGAAAAGAAAAGAGCTTTGAACTCACAGATTGCAGTGGTGGCACAGAGTAGCTACGATCTGTTCACCTTCACTGAACGATTCTGTTGTCTTGTCACCTTCCCCTTGGATGGTGAAATCATCAAATCATTATACCGGATCAGAGTGAACTTCATACACCTGAGGAAGCTCCCAGACATTTCAGGTCTGGACTGGAGGGAGGCCATTATCCTAATGATATGTTTGGAGAGCTACATTCCCTGATCCAGTAAACAGCCAGAACCAGAGCCAAGTCAACCCCTTTTGACCTCTGAGACATAGTGAGAGCCCTCCATAGACAGGGAGCTACAACCCGCGCAATGTGTCTACCAGAGCCTAAGAAGAGAAGGATAGAGTTGACCCTCACCTAGAAGAGGAGCCATAGAGCGAATCGGACTAGGGGAGTCGGTTTGTGTGTGTATGTTGGTGAGCTGGTGCAGATCTATATGTTTATCCACAGGTTTATCCTTAAAACAAGAAAAAATAAACTTTGCAAATTATTTTTCTTGTTTCAAGCATAAACTCAGTTTAGACAATTAATGTCTAGAATGTTTAGATGAGCAATTACTACAATGCATAAACTACAACTGTATACATTATAGCAGAATTATAATTTCTGTGTAAAATATCCTTTTGTAATAGTTTTTGCACAAACAACACTGAACCTCACTGACTTTCATTGTATAAACATACAAACAAAAAAACACAATAAAATATGTTTTACAAGATAATCATCTTTTTTTTACCTAATATTATCACCTTTTATTACCAATTTAATCACCAAAATATCCTCTTTTGTTTTCCAAAAGAAAGTTATGCAGGTTCAGAACGATATGAAGGTGAGAAAATGATTACAAACACAGCAACATAATTCATGTTGTTTGTTTTGAATGGTAATGTTCTTGCATATGCACGTTTACACTTGGTGGTTTGCATAGACATAACCTGCGTGTGTGTGTGTATGTGTGTATGTGTGTGTGTGTGTGTGTGTGTGTGATTGCATATGGCATATGTAGCACTTGCTCCCCGGTGCAGTTAATGAAATGCAAACATCCCAAGCCAAGAGCACAAGTGACGTGATATGCTCTGCTGCTGAGAGAGGAGGAGGGGAGAGATGTTGTGTGGTGTTTGTCCATTTGCGTTTGTGTGTACGTTTGAGCCCTTAGGGACAGTGTGCACTATGGAGTGTGTGTGACGTTTGGGGGCTGTGCAGACAGAGGCAGGCTGGTGAATAAATCATGGAGCGATAGCGAGAGTGTGCTGCAGCCGTGACGCCTAGTCCAACCGCAGCTCAGCCAAAGGCAAAAAGAAAAGGTCAAGGAGAATGGAGAGGGAGTGTGTGGAGGAAATGTTCACAAGTGTGGTGCGAAACGTAAAATAGGAGAAAACCTAGCTTATATGATCATGTATATGTGTGCAAAAGGTTTTTGTTTGTGTGTTTTTATGCGTTTGACACGTGCCTCTCCAGGTATCAGCCATGTGTGTATTTACCAGGAGTGACATCCACCCCCTCAAGCTGTGCAAGTGTGTAATTAAAGCTCTATCATACCGCACACAGAACAGTGGGGGTGATTTAACGTATCTGCAGCGAGGCATTTCTGCAACTGATGACCTACTACTGAATGCAATTATGCAAAATGCACCCCTAGCATAAAAAAGCAGCTTGCAGCTAATGTTTCAAACTTCAAATGCACATAGTTGCACACAGCCTTACAGGGTGACTAAAGCCTGCATCAAAAATTAGGTCGCTCAGGATGTTTTGATGAGCTACAATTAAAATGCATAAAAATGTATCCGAATATTGGGATGTATTGAGCTGGCAATAAAAATTGGCAATCCACAGTTTTCATTTTCAGACTATTTTAGTATTTTCAGGTGCAATACCTAAATTTTTTTATAAAGAAAAAGAAAAAAAGTATCTAGCTTCACTACATGCTCCTGAATACTACTACATAGAAGCTATTTAAATGGGCATTTTATTGCTTTCTTTTATATATAACTATGTGATGATGTAATTTAAAGAGCGCCATTCTGGCACACACACACAAAAGAATAAACATCTCATGTTTAAAATGTTGCAAATATTCAAAATTTTCCATCTCAATCAGGATGACACTTAAAGATAAACAAAGGTATTCAAAAATGTATAGTGGGTCCAGATATATTATATATATTACATATATGTTCAATGGTTTGGGTCAATAAGATTGTTTATATTAAAAATGAAATTAATAGTTTTATTTAACAATTAATTTTTTATTTAATGAATTAATTCCATATATACATTTATCATGCTACAAAAGATTTCCATTTCAAATAAATGCTGTTTTTTATTTCTATACAAACAAAATTCAGAAAAAAAGCATAACTCTTTCACCAAAAAATATTAAGCAGGACAGCGTTTTTTCAACATTAATAATAATGATAATAATAAATGTTTCATGAGCAGGAAAGCAGCATATTAGAATGATTTCTGAAGGACACTGAACTTGAGTAATGATACTGAAAATTTAACTCCATCACAATATCATTATTGTTTCATTATTTCACAATATTACTAAATATAATAACTAAATGCAGCCTTGAAATTTTAAAATTACCGCAAACTTTTAAAACTAGTTAAAACACCCCAGTAATGAACAGCAGCATGACGAGTATAGTATCACTATGATATTTTTTGTTATAAAACAGTGTCATGCACTGTTGGAAAAGTAATTTGTATACAGTACACTGTAAAAAATAATCTCGTAAAAAAACGGTAATTGACTGGCAGCTACGGCTGCCAAACAAAAACCATAAAATTAAAGTAAAATATCTTAATTCAAATAAAGTGCAAAAACAATAATTTTACAGAAATTTTCATTAAAAATTGTAGTGAAAAAACATGTTATTTTACAGATTTTTCCCGTGTTTAAAGTAAGATATTTTACCTTTTTTTTACGGTTTTTGTTTGGCAGCCGTAGCTGCCAGTCATTTACCGTTTTTTTATGATTTTTTTTTTTACAGTGTAAAACTGTTATTTTATGGATCTTTCCTAGATTATTATGATCAAAAACCTTCAGTTAAATGACAGTGTTAACAGTTCTACGGATAAACACTGCTATTTTACAGGTATTTACTAAATTATTACAGTCAAACACCTTTAATTAAATGATATTGCTAAGAGTTCTATGGTTAAACACTGTTATTTTACAGGTATTTACTAAATTATTACAGTCAAAAACCTTCAATTAACTGATATTGCTAAGAGTTCTATGGCTAAACATTGTTATTTTACAGGTATTTTCTAAATTATTACAGTCAAAAACCTTCAATTAACTGATATTGCTAAGAGTTCTATGGCTAAACACTGTTATTTTACAGGTATTTACTAAATTATTACAGTCAAACACCTTTAATTAAATGATATTGCTAAGAGTTCTATGGTTAAACACTGTTATTTTACAGGTATTTACTAAATTATTACAGTCAAAAACCTTCAATTAAATGATATTGCTAAGAGTTCTATGGTTAAACACTGTTATTTTACAGGTATTTACTAAATTATTACAGTCAAAAACCTTCAATTAACTGATATTGTTTAGAGTTCTATGGATAAACACTGTTATTTTACAGGTATTTACTAAATTATTACAGTCAAAAACTTTCAATACACTGATATTGCTAAGAGTTCTATGGATAAACACTGTTATTTTACAGGTATTTACTAAATGATTACAGTCAAACACCTTCAATAAAACGACAGTGTTAAGAGTTCTACAGATACACACTTATTTTTCAGATTTCCTAAATGATTACAGTCAAACAATAAATAGTCAAGACGTGCTCAAGATTTAAAATTAAGTTTTATTTTGGCAGATAAAATAAGTATAAACAGTATAAAAAATAATTAAAATCATCTCAAACTTCCATTTGCAGCATTTGTTTACATATAATTTAATAGTGTTTAAATTATGTAAAACATGTAATCTAAAATCACAATTATTGAATAAATAAAATACAAAATTTAAATTACTTCAGTAATTAACAATAGTTTATCAAATTCTCAAACTAGGATTATGGTGACAATCTAAACATACTGAATACAAAACTGTAACACTTTACAAAATGAACAGCACTTATACAGCGTTTATTAAAATTATACAGCATTTATTTATTAAATTTATGACTGGAGTAATGATGCTGAAAATTCACCTTTGCTAACAAGAATGAATTACATTTTTAAATATTTTCAAATAGAAAAGTTATTTTAAATTGTAATATTATTTCACATTATTACTGTTAGTATGATTAATTAAATAAATGCAGCCTTGCAGGTGAGCAGACGAAACTTCTTTTAAAAACATAAAAAATCTTACGATCCCAAACTTTTGAACAGTGTGTGTGTGTGTACACTACCGGTCAAATGTTTTAGAACAGTAATATTTTTGTATGTTTTTAAAGATGTCACTTCTGCTCACCAGGGCTGCATTTATGCTATTAAATTATAAATAAAAAATAAAAAATAAGCTGTAATATTGTGAAATATAATTAAAATGCATATTAACTGTTTTCTATTTGAATATATTTTAAAATGTAATTTATTCCTGTGATGCAAAGCTGAATTTCCAGCATTACTCCAGCCTTCAGTGTCACATGATCCTTCAGAAATCATTCTGATATGAGGATTTGCTGCTCAAGAAACATTTATGATTATCTATTATCAATGTTGAAAACAGTTCTTTTTATGATTCTTTGATAAATAGAAAGTTCAAAAGAACAGTATTTATCTGAAATAGAAAGCTTTTGTGACATTGTATACCGTTCAAAAGTTTTGGGTTGGTAAGATTTTGTTTTTTTGGGAAAGAAATTCATAAACTTTTTCAGCAAGGATGCATTAAAGTGACACTATAGATATTTATAATGTTGCAAAAGCTTTATTTTTCAGATAAATGCTGTTCTTTTGAACTTTTTATTCATTAAATAATCCTGAAAAAAAAATTACACAGCTTGTAACGAGTTATAGTGGGTACTGCTCCTTTAAGGCGGACTCTGGCGGAGTGCTTTTTCACTCTCAAGAGCAGTAATGAGGTCGTTCGAACAGAGCGCGAGCAGGGAAGCATCGCATGTATGTGGAGTGAGGTTTTTCACACAATTTTCATTTATGTTGCTCTTACTATTGTTTTGTTGTTGTTTAGTAACGCGATTGTCAACTGCCCCGGTGTGTGTAGAATGGACAGTTCCTGTTAATAAAGGACCCCTCATGTGGAATATCAGAACTGATATTTGTGTCTTAGTTCTTCACTCTACGTTTAGGCGAGCTATCCGGCCTCTCCTAGAGAATAAACGCGTTACAAGCTGTTTTCAACATTAATAATAATAGTAAATGTTTCTTAAGCAGCACATCAGCATATCAGAATGATTTCTGAAGGATCATGTGACACTAAAGACTGGAATAATGATGCTGAAAATTCAGCTTTCCTAATGTTAGTATGTCAATACTCACCGCTCCTGAAGATCACGTGGCTGGATTTTTTCTTCCTAAAATGTATTTTACACACACACACACACACACATTAGCCATTTACTTACTAACAGGGATTTTCAAAAGAGCTTGTACAAGACTCCGTTCTCAGTTCACTCATTTACAAAGCTCTTATATAGATTTTTTTTTGTCTTAATCCTAGTTTACAATATTAACACATGCTAACAACACACAGTAACGTTAATGTTAGCTAATACATTGAACTATGTAATGTCGTTATCGGGATTAGATTATTACTTAAACACATTACTTCACAATGTAGCAGACTATATTTTTTTAATAAAAGCTAAATTATTTAACTTACCTTCTGTAGTTGTCCGGTAACGTTACGCGTTGGTAAAAGTCGTTGGCCATATTGCATTTTTTCTTGTTTGTTCACAATTAACAATCCGCAACTTAAATTTGCCTAAAATATAAAATTTTGCAGTCCGACGTAAAATAATCAATGTAATAATCCATGCAAAACCGAGCTGAAGTAGTACCGTGCACTGCAGATGGCGAGCTGCAACGCACACAGACAGATAGGCGCGCGCGCGCGCGCACACTCGCTTTCCAACAAACGGATTCAAATTTGAAAAAAGGCGCGCACGCTGTAGAAGGCGCGCACATTTGTCATTGGCCAGATTCCTGGATGAAACTCAGCATAACCAATCATGCTCAAAGCAACACAGACATACAATAGCCTAATGTGGCATTTGTAGGCTGTTGTATTAAATAATTGTTTAAATTGGGTTTTTATTGCACATATATATGTGTATATATTGAGTATATATTATATATTGTTTTTTTATTGCAGTGCATTATATATATGGTAATAAAATGGTAATATATATGGCAATCATGCACTGCAATAAAACTTTATTGTATTATACAATTATAAATTGTATTATTGTATTTTATTTATTATAAATTATACAATTTATTTACCTGACATTTCCTTTAGAAATACTCTGCCTAATAATGTCAACTCTCATTTTCACTTTTACTGTGTGCCACTGTTACACAACCTGTTGGTTTAGGTTTAATCTTCTGTCCAAAGCAACACTTGTTTGCTAACATTGCATAATCAGGCATAATATTATGACCTTCCTAATATTGTGTTGGTCCCCCTTTTGCTGGTAAAAAAAAATCCCTGACCCCCAATATGTTAGCAACAGATCCTTTAAGTCTTGTAAGCAATGCACCCGCACCTGGCCACCATGATGCAAAAGAAAAGCTCCAGTAGCTCATCTGTTAATCCTTACGCTTGCCCATTTTTCCTGCTTCTAACACATCAACTTTGAGCATAAAAACAGCTTGGGCTTTTGCATGGCTTTTTGTTTGTGGACTTCTCGTCTGCATTTGATCTTTTGCAGCCTTGTTATTTTAGGACAAAAACTTCAGTTTCATTTTAATCATGGTATAGTCTCATGAGACAGACTTTTTAGACAGACTTTGAGTGGTTGCCCCTGTGGCAGCGTTTTAGGACAATTTGATGTTCAACAAATCATTATAAACTTACTTTTGTGGCTGAGGCAATTCATTTATGTAACAAATGTGTCTTATTATTATTATTATTATTATTATTTTATTTTAGCCGTATATTAAAGATACTTAAATGTCTTGATTGAACTAAGGGCTAATCCTAGCTTAGTCTTAACCCTGTCTGTGAGACCAGGCCTGGGTTTGGGGTTAAGGTTATTAAGCACCACAATGCTGTAAATATGAGTGGTAAACTTGTAAGTCCTGATCTTTATGAGTAGAAGATGTGTCAGTTAGAAACATGTCAGAATACCACAATATTTAAAGGTATTTGGCATTGACATTGTCAGGCTTTTAGGGTTAGGGTTAGGTAAGCTAATGCATAAAACTTAGTGTTCATCAAATGTATATGTGATATGTGTAAATAATTGAGTTTGATTTATTTGTATGTGATTGTTTTTTGTTGTTTGTTCGTTGTTCTTTGATATGAATATTGGTTGTAAATATATTGTGTTCTAGAATAGGTTATTCATTTCAAGTTCATAATTTTGTGATTGGTTGTACGTGTGACGTGCACGTCGCTGCGTGGCGGGATGAAGGGAGTTCTCGCGAGAGACTTCATTCACGTTATAAAGTTAAGTGAATGAACATGCGGGTGACTGAGTGTGATTTATAATCAACATATATCACTCCCTTACAGGTATGCACGGTTGGAAAGACAGGTTTGAGTGTCATGAGTGTTTTGTCTAGCATATTCGAGTGTTGTGCGGGTTAAGTGTTTTCAGTATCAACGTGTTCAGTTAACTCAAATGTACCGCGATAGCGCGCGCGCGCTGACGATGCCGCACCACACAGGAAGTGTTTGTTATATGTGCTTTAATGCTTTCGTTACTCGTTGTTTCTGCTAAGTGTAAAGCTATGTACTAGTTGTATATAATTTGTGTATGTGTCTGTTTCTGTTGTATTCACGTTATAAGGTTAAATGAATGAACATCGCGGGTGACTGAGTGTGATTTATAATCAACATATATCACTCCCTTACTCCCTTACAGGAGAATTACATATATAAACAATAAAGTTTACTGTGGCTTCTTAAGAACACATCTGATGCACATTCTTGGATCTTCATTTTCTAGAAGTAGGCTAGAATTATTCATTTACAGAAAAATATGGTATAAATAAAACAATGTATTAATTTACATATATTGTTCGTAATTTTACATGGATTTGTATGTATTGAATGAAAACAGAAAAGATAATAATAAGGTAATTTTCCTGTATTAAAACTGGAAATTACTGTAATTTGTCATTAATGATATAATCCTTAAAATAATGGTCAAATTGTTAATTATTACATATATTGGTTGTAATTTTACATGAATTTGTACGTAATGTATAAAAATAGAAAAATACTGTATAAATAATACAGTAATTTTCTGTATAAAAAATTAGAATTACTGTAATTTTTCATTTAATGATATAATCCTTAAAATAACAGTCAAGTTGTTAATTTACTGATATTTATTGTAATTTTACATGAATTTGTACGTAATGTATAAAAATAGAAAAATACTGTAGAAATAATACAGTAATTTTCTGTATAAAAAAATAAGAATTACTGTAATTTTTCATTTAATGATATAATCCTTAAAATAACAGTCAAGTTGTTAATTTACTGATATTTATTGTAATTTTACATGAATTTGTACGTAATGTATAAAAATAGAAAAAATACTGTATAAATAATACAGTAATTTTCTGTATAAAAAATAAGAATTACTGTAATTTGTCATTAATGATATAATCCTTAAAATAACAGTCAATTTGTTAATTTACTGATATTTATTGTAATTTTACATGAATTTGTACGTAATGTATAAAAATAGAAAAATACTGTATAAATAATACAGTAATTTTCTGTATAAAAAATAAGAATTACTGTAATTACAAAGAAATACTGTAAAAAAAATTCTGTAAAATTACGATTTTTTTTTACAGTGTATGTAAAAAAACAATGGCACTATTTTTTTTGTCATACTGAAAATGTCATTAATTTAGAAACACTGTTACTTTTAACTAGTTATTTCTCTATACTTGTTCCAAAAGATATATATAATTTAGTATTTGATTACCATAGAAAACAGGGGTTTCACACATAAGCCGCAGCTAGATTAGAGCAGCTGACACCTGATATAAGGCACAAGAAAGATCTTTATTGGCACTCATGGGGCAGTATTTACTTCATTTAGACATAATATATTTTAATCTTCCCTCGCAAATGATATGAATTAATATAGTACTCATTTCATTAACTGGTTAGTGTAAACCCTGGTACAGCTCCCATGTCTCAGATAATCCAATTAACACAAAGCAGCGACAGGCCTCCACGATTTACACTGAACCAAAAGCAGTCTGCTTTAGACACAAGAGCACTGTGAAGCTGTGTGCGTCACTTGAATTCTGTGGACTGAATGGATTACATAATATGAAATGATGTATTCCATTAAACTAGTTACTAGGAACTCATTATGGTAATAATATTACTTCCCCTGGTAACTAGTATTGTAATTAATTACTTATATAATTTAATACAATTAAAGTTACCACCCAAAAAAGATGACTAGTTACTAGTTACTTTTTGTCACAATCGCTAATGGTTTGAAATTCAAAAATCTCATCATCCCTATCAATTTCCATAATCGTTGTCATGTGTGTACACACATGATGTCACCAATGCAGCAAGCTAGCTTTGTCAGGAAATGGCAAAGCTCACATCATATAGCAGCTGGAAATACCATTATTTATAAAAAATAAATAAAATAAAAGCCATTATTTTAATTTTGTAGGGCGAAAGGATGACAAAAACATCAATGTCACCTGTAAATTGTGTAGGGATACTTTAAGACTTGGACACCAAGAAGAAAAAGACTGGCCCATAAAAGCTTGAAAAGCTTCTCCTGATGAGATAAAATCGCTGCTTCAGAAAAGAAAAAGAAAAAAACATTTTAAGATTAAATATGAATGCAAATAGTTATATACACTTATTATAATTTAATTTAACTTAATTGATGCTTTGTACCTAATATTTAATTTGTGTACTGTAATTTGTTTGGTCATTATTTAAGAGAAACATTCACAGATCACATTCCATTAATTGTTGTTGTCAGATATATAAATAGCATACTACTGTATTTCTGTAAAGCACTGGGGAAACGAGGGCGATGCGGAGACAGGACGCGGAGAACAAGATCCAAACTGAAATCTCTTTATTCAAAAACGCAAACCAAAAACACTTTAAATATAACTGAAACGGCATATCCTAGTCCAAACAAGGGAAGAACTCGGAAAACAGGGAGACATCCACACTCGACTCACACAGACATGGAAACGTTCACAACTGACAAAGACAAAGGAGCACAGGAGGGTATTTAAGGACAAACACAGGATTGGAACCAGCTGATGAGACTTGGGAAGTGACAGACAGAGACAGGAGTGTGTAGGACCTGGAAGATACATAAAGGAACATATATGTATATATGTTCCTTTATGTATATATGTATATATGTAACATATATGTATATAAGGAACATATATGAACAAATATATAATGTTGTTGCTTATTTGTCTCTTTTTCATTCTGTCAACATGTTTGGTTTGTTCTACTTGCTTGAGTTTTTTCGTAGATTTTACTGTGTTGCTGCTTTATTAATTAACAGAAGTTGGTTTAAAAAAAGTGTCTTGTCATTAGTTTGAGCTAGTTGTATTTATCTGTAACTTTCATGGATTCACAGGCTGCAAAAATGACACAATTACCAAATTGTTTGTAATGGAAAAGTTATGTAACTGTAAATAATTACTGTTGGCCAGGATTAATATTACCTTTTTTTATTGCCATTTTTTATTTGTTAGAGAACTACAACAAACTACCCAAAACCATTGATGAACCAAGGCTTTCAAAAATGTTATTTTTAACTTACAATAAGGCTAATTTACAAGCAGGCTAACATTTTCATGGCTTACTAAACTGTAAAAGGCTTTTAAGATCCCTTTAACTAAGAAAACTTGCTAGGGTTCATTAGCTGGGGCTTAAACAATAACACATTTGTAAATTGGCTGTCGTCTATATCTGAAGTGACTATCCATCATCAACATATAGCTTCAAGGGGTTTCTGAAGAAGGGAGAGCACTTGTAATTTCTCTCTCTATCTGTCTGGAGTGTGACCCCTGAGGGTAGGGAGCACAGCCCTCTGGTTGCAGCATATCAAGGCAATTAATGCCCGAACAAGCTTGCAGCCATTGAATCAAGTCCAATGAAGCTATATTTTCAGAGATGCCAATCAAGGAGTCTTATTCCAGCCTGGTAGGGAGTCTTCTTTACAGCTGAAGTGACTGCAGGCAATGGCAAAGGCAGACATGCCAATCTCTCATTAGATTTCAATCCCCATTCTACTGAATAATAACCCCATTCGTTTTTCTATTTAATATCAATGAACACTTACTACAGCAATCATCCCCATAGCTTTTTATAACATATGGGTAGAGCCGATTAGGAATCTCCATCTCAAAACGTGGTCATTTTTATGAGGATTGGATTGATTGCAACACTAAATCTGATTGTTGTAAAATTTTATTCTCCAACGCTGGTTGGTTCTGAGGAACACATTCACCTTGTGTTAACTACACACATAAACCAGCAGGAACCTGGAGATATAATACTGTATAAATATCTGGGTCATGAAATGATAATATTGCAAATATTTGTTACTCTAGATCTAATACACACTTGTGTTTCATCACTTAAGGTAGTGTGGCAGGTAAATGAGTACAACTGTAATGAATGATAAAGGCTTTCTCCAAATTTTATCTAGACTCTGACCATCACCTGAATGTGGCTAGACATGAATCATCCATCACAGAATCACTTTAAATCTTTTAATAATGTTAATTCTGTCCACAGAGCTGCATGTTATCTGCATGGCCTGATGGGACAGGTCAGGTCAAAGCATCCTGACCTACTAACCTCCCTGGCTAGACATACTGATGTGTGGGATTTATGCTGGGCTGATGGACCAGACTCCTCAGGGAACTATTATAAGCCAGAGGTCAAAGGTCAAGGCTTCTGGCTGACCAAGATGACCCAATGCAGCCCTTGTACCAGGTTAACGGTTCCTGAATTGTTATCTGATCAAAGCGCCTTTCAATACTCTCTGAGGAATAATGTACTGAAAGGAAATTCATGAGTCATCTCACATCTAAAAATCATTAGCGACTGTATGCCGGGCTGACAAAATGAGAAAATTAGGATTCCCCATTCAAACTGAAGCTCCTATTGTGAATACCAGATGGAAACCTTTAGAAATCTACTAGGCTTTCACAGAATCGCTCCACCTTTGTTCAGAAATATACATTTCTACCTCCTTTTCCAGGATTTTCTCTCTCACTAATATTGTTTTCAGGATTGTTGTTCAAACTCAAAATATAATGGTTGATACAATAGGCAAGATTTAAAAAAAAAAAAGCATCAAGCCTGCAGACGAAAAAGGAAAAGATACAAATGTTATTTGAGCTGACAGCAGAGATTCTGCTCTGGCTGTTCTTTTCTCCCAAAACATCTATGGCAATGTAACACTGTACGTCTGGAGAAAAAGACACTTGTATGTACGAAAAAGGCAAAAGGAGGCTGCGACAGGATGATAGCAGTGGGTTTATTAGAAGGTATCTGATCGATATCCATTAAAGTTTTAATTTGCTGTGAGCTTCTGCAGGCAGTCGTGGGAGGATGATTGCTCTGAGACTGTTTGGATGAGTGCCTCGACCAGTCTGCCTTACTCTTTCCGTTAATGAGATCTCACTGCTCTAGCACACAGACACACAAGCCTGTTTTAGCCTTTCAAATGAATAGAGGTTTTCTCAAATACACACAAGCGTGAACCGGGAGTGCAGTGTGCAAAAACACACCGACATTCGCAAGAAAACTTAGCCAGTGAAAAAAAACTTTCTCTGGAGTGCATTGCAGTTTAAATGTACCAATATACAGTACAGGTGCCATAAGGAAAGGAATATGCACTGTTACACTATAACACTCATGCACTATAATACATGTCTTTTGAAATCAATTGATAGATCTGGGTGAGGAAAATACTAAAATGTAAGTTGTATTCACTGAAACGAAAGAATCACTGAAAGTGAAAATTGACATTGTTGAATTAAGCCCTTATAGAATCAATGTAACTAGAATCCTTACCACTATCCCAGTAGTAACTTTTTTCTCTGGAAATGACAGTATTATGCATGCACATTCTGCCTAAAGGATGTTCTGGATATACGTGTAGTTACAGCTGTAGAAAATGTATAATGTCATTAACATCTGCTTGCAACACCAGTTGTAAACGTTATATAATGCAACTCTAACCTTGCTTTTATTAATCAAACTTAACCAAACACCGGAAGCAGATATTTAACCTGAACGCACAGGTAAATTATATATATATATATATATATATATATATATATATATATATATATATATATATACAAAACATTGTATCAACTGCTCAAATACAACTTGGGTCCAGTATTATTTTAGTATTTGTCTACTGTCAGGTGTGTAGCTGCGGGAGGATGAGGACGACATGGAGAAGGAATAACCAACATTTTACTTTAATAACCAAAACTCAACAGATATAATAATAATAATTCATTGCATCTATATAGCGCTTTATTAAAGACTCTCAAAGCGCTTACATGGAAGGGGGAATCTCCTCAGCCGCCACTAGATATACTAGAGTGTTGCCTTCTAATATTTTGATTTTTTTTTTAAATTTCAATTAATTAAAATAATTCTTATTAGTTTTTGCTAAACAAAATAACACTGCTGCTTGATTAGTGATACAAAAATGTCTAACTGGCACTTGACACGTGGATCACTACTACTGGCTGAAAAAAGTAAAAGTGAACCTAAAAAATAATCATTCATAAGAATATTCATTTTTCATAAGAATAAAAAAAAAAATGCTGTTATATTTTGTTTTGTTTTTATATAAGAGACCCCAAGGCATAGGTGGAGTTTCACTTTTGTGCTTGGGGGGGGGCACCTACCAGACCAGCAGACCACGAGCTCAGATCTTTTTTTTATAGCCATATCTTACTCATTCTATACACAGAACTAATAAGATAAGACAAATAAAACGAGAAAATATGAATTCTGTAATAAATAAAAAAATTCAAAGCACAAGTCAGGCATTAATTGGCTCTGGTCTGGGGGGGACCCCCCCCCCCCCCTCCGCCTATGCCCCAAGGCCATTTTAATAGCTTGAAAAATACACACACATTTTTATATTACAAAATATAAATTAATAACATATGATTCAAATGTCTTCCATGAAAATGACAAAGTACATTACTAACGTAAAAACAGTAAAAAACAGTTTGAGGTGTATTATGAAATTTTTTTGAGGCGCATTATGGGAAGAACTCCGATCATTTCTGCCCTTCTGAGGTGGTTTTGTAGCATATGTGAGTTGGCATGATGCATCTTCAGTAGTAACAGAATTGTCTGTGAGCTCTTTATAATCAGGACTCCAGAGATTTCTCACAGGTTCTTTTTCTGGCTTTGTCTTGTTTCTATTTGCAGTCGGCACTTCATCTCCTTCACTGAGAGAAACACGTTTCAAAACTTACAACAGATACTGAACAGAGAAAAAATAATGACAGTGCAATCTTGCTGAAATGGTATTTCCATGCCGGATGAATCCCTATATCTGTTTACTGTCACTTTTGATGCAAGCACGATTAAATATGGTCTCCACTTACTACTTAGAAACACTCAAATTCTCTATGAATATGCAATAATTGACAAATTACTGAGGAACCATTACCTATTACCTTCAATTCAAGCAGCCAATTTTGCTGTTAAAAGCTTGAGTAATGTAACTACTTTAAATGATGATCTTCGCAGTGATTGGTCATTGGTTGATTTTTAATGTGCGTTGAAAATGTTCTTCAAACATATATGCCCAATGAAGGTCATGGGAAAGAAATGTTGCAGCAAATAAAGCAATTTTGATACTTTTGCAAGTATCGGGCACAGGACTTTATTTTGTTTGTCAAAAGATTGATTGTGGAAAAAAATATATTTAATGCTACACAGCCAAAAAAAAGCTGCATGTAATAGAAAACTGACTGTAGTGACTGGGTGTGGAAAGGGGCACATAAAAATAGAAAGGAAGAAAAAAATGACAAGATAATTGTGAAAATACAGACTAAGGAATGTAAGTGATTTTTGCTTTCAAAAGTCTTTATTTAACAAGGTACGTCCCAATGGTTTCTGGATCAGCCTGCATAATTAAAGCCATCTCCTCCTCATCGCACGTGTTCAGAGGGAACTACACAAAGAGGGACCCCCCTGCAACAAGGAGATTAGGAACAAGCAAGCTGTCAGATACC
Organism: Rhodeus uyekii; assembly: GCA_037043235.1. Taxonomy (NCBI): domain Eukaryota; kingdom Metazoa; phylum Chordata; class Actinopteri; order Cypriniformes; family Acheilognathidae; genus Rhodeus; species Rhodeus uyekii. The sequence continues at coordinate 1,921,465 of JAWRVZ010000068.1, forward strand.
CATGATCCTCTTTGCTCCTTCAAATCTCCTCTAGGTTTTAATTGTGCTTCGGCTCAGGCCACTGGTGAGCTAATTGCACTTTTGTCGAGTGCCAAGTAGAGTAATTTACCTAAAAATGAGGCTGTTTCCTTGGCAACCCACATCACTCACAGGGGAAAGTCTCTGCTTACTGTGACAAATTGAACTACAGTGCACTAGCTTATAGTTGACTCATACCCTGACAACAAACCTTATAGCTATATGTTACAGACAGACATTCCCTTCTTCCTTCACAAACATACTCAGATTGCGCACATACGTCTGCAAGATGTCGGTTAAAGAGCGCTTCATCTGGAAAACATCTGCTCTGTACAAATATCTAAGAAATGTCTTTAAGATATCAGTTTTACATCCATTCTAAATCATAAATATCCTGAAGAAATTTTATAAATGTCTATTTAACATTTGACAGGAAACGTCCTAGAAATGTATTGCAGATGAGCAAACACAAAAAAAAAAGTCAAAATATATCTTCCACATGCATATAAAAATCTTCCATGTGTAAATACACACATAAAATAGACATCTCTGAGATGAATGTGTGCTAATGGACACACAATGCTACATACAAGTTTGAATGTGAGGTTATGGCATCTTTGGAGCCGATTAGTGAGGCTAGACAGTTATCTGTACAGTCTCAAGTTAACTGTTAGACTAGGTACAGTTATACATATACAGTACATATTGCAATGTTTATGTGAGGTAAGGTGTAGTTAAGTAATCCGTCAACATCATCTACAGGCCATTTAATAAAAAGGGGATAAAGACAATTTGATGTATTGAATGAATATAGGTAATGTGACCTATTGAATGAACAGTTTATATAACTAAATAGTAGTGAGACGATGCTAATGTTTGCTAATTTGAAATAGCTAACACCAGTAGTAAAAAACAGAACAATGTTGGGTTTACCTGGACCCTAGAGAGCTAGAGAGAGAGAGAGAGAGCTAGAGACACACACACACACATTGTGCTTTCATGTTTTATGGGGACTTTCCTGATTTTTATACGGTAGAAACTAAATTCTATGCCCTAACACAAACCTAAACCCACCCCGTAAACATACCCATCAGAGAAAACTTTCAGTATTTTTTACATTTTCAAAAATTACAATTTGGTCTGATTTACAAGCGTTTTTTTTTTTTTTTTTTTTTATGGATCCCAAAATCTTTTGTCATTACATTGGATTTACCAGAGCCACACACACACACACAACCAATCAAGCACAGGCTTTGTTGTTTTTTTTCTTTCATATCTCAGTTTCTCTCTCTGTAGCAATTCACAAGCATAAATCTTAGTCCTCGAACCACTGTTATCACACATGCAAGCTCATCAGAGCTGATCTCAGCCTGACACACAGGCTCTCTGCAGGGCACAGCTTCATCAGACACACCACATCTGATCCACTGTTCCACAGGGGACAATAAAGTCACTGCAGAGTCTGCCGAGCAGCTGACCACTGCAGCACTGTGCTGGGTCACTTAATGAAGTGAACTATATTGGGCGTGTGATATGTCTATGTGTGTGGTGCATGTAGGTAAGTGTCACAGCCCTGTAGCTCCTGGGGTTTGGCAGTACGCCCAGCTGAAATATGGAGCTTACCGTATTAAGCAGACTCTGCCCTGCATGATCCTCAGCACTGACCTAGTAGAGACTGGAGAAATACAAGGTTCTGCTGGTTAACATGACAGTATTACCCCCTTCTGGAGTTATACGTTATTTATTGCTATTTTAGTTTACACCCAAACAAACTTAATGAAACATTTTATTTTATTAAAAGAGAAATCATGTGGAACCAGATGAAATCAACGCAGATATGACAAAACAGAGACTTTAGTAGGGCTATTATAGGTACATACTCAGGGTGTTCCTGCAGCAGCCAAGCAACTACCACTGAGATGAATGGAAATGCTAATATGTGGCTTTTTTATGGACCTCCTTGGAGATATATACAAAAAGAGATGTTTATCCACCAGATTGTGATGTCAAAGCAGCTGCCATAAGACAGATTTCATCTGTATATCTCTCATGTGCTCGGTCCCAGCGCCACAATTCATGTTTATTCAGCTTAATTAGCATCCTATCGCTCCCTCTCACTTGCTTTCTCTCTTTATAATAAGTGGGTCATTGGCAAGGTCTCAGAAAAGCCTGGTGCAGATTATTTTTAGAACAAAACAACTGTTGGCCAAGAGGCACAATTTAGCGTTATAATTTGCAGAGGACTAAAAACATAAAATAGATAAAAGAATCTCTAGGAGACAGAGTACAGTGCATAACCTCAACATGTTTGGAAAAGGAATGAATTAAAAATCTAAATATAAGCAGTTAAAGCTAATTCAGACTGAAGGAGCATGTGAAGATTACTATATATAAGGTTAGTATACAAAAGGTTGGTAATTGCTTCTGACGGATTTGGTAACACTTGATTGAGTCATTCCTAGTGGGTTACTGTTGGGATTGCTGAGCTTCACAAAATAGAGAGTGGCTTTAAGAAAAGGATATTTTATTCCCTTTTCCACCATCGGGCAAGAATTAAGAAGTTCCAATCAACTAAAGATGTTATGAATCTGCCTGGAAGATGACGTGTGTGTGTGTATATTGTCTTAATGCATGGTGCGGAGGAAAGTTTTGGGGTCAGAGAGCTGAAAAAAAAAAAAAATATATATCACCACATGTTGTTTGGGAGGGTTTCAAGAAAATTCCTCCTCACTCATCCAAAAACAAACTCCTGTATATTCAGTTGTCAGAGAGAACTTCAAACAGGGCCAGGTTCGGTAGTCAGATGAAAAAGAAAAACCTGATAGCCTCTGCTAGAACTCTTATAATGGACTCTTCTCATCTTTTTGATGTTTGTTTTGGACAATGATTCTTTTGCCATGACCATCCCAGTCCCCTGACCTGAAGATAATTAGTGGGGTGAGCTGAAGAGGAGAAGCATCAACGTGGACCTGTAAATCTGAACTATCTGGAGTTATTCTGTATGGAGGAATGGTCTACTCTATGATCTCTTGTCAGGTGTTCTCCAAACTCATTAGGTATTATAGGAGAAAACTCAGAGGAGTTATCTTGGCAAAAGAAAGATTTAACGCATTTAATATATGCGTGACAATCATTATGGCCAATGTGTTTTGAAGAAAAGCAATTATTTTATAATGCGATTTCCCCCCCACTTTCAATTCTTTTACTTCAGCGAAGGGTTAGATTTTTGCAAATGTTTTGAATGGAAGATCAAAAGGATAAAATAATGCAGATTTTTTTTCCAGCCATCTTTGATAATATTATTTTCCATGGGTGCCAGTAATTCTGACCACAACTGTTAATAATAAAAAAAATGTGACTGAAAGAAATATATAATTATTTGCCAGATACCTTGAAATAATTTAAATGATTAAATAATAAAAAATTAACATTTTATTTAAATAAAAATGTTCAAACAATTCACAGCATAAAGAAATAATTTGAAGTAATAGTTGATCATAATACAGAAATAACATAACAGATTATAATGTAGTGGGCAAATGCAAGTCTGCTACACTGGTGAATGTGAAGATGACGCTAACAGGATGTGATGTGTGTGTGTGTGTGTGTGTGTGTGTGTGTGTGTGTGTGTGTGTGTGTGTGTGTGTGTGTGTGCATGGACGCAACTGCACAGAGTAGCTTCATTACAGAAGCAGCAGGGGGTTTCTTTGGGATTAACTGAGCAAATAGTATTCATTTAAGAGAGAATTATGCTTTCCTAACCTTATAGTCTATCCTCTATGGCCTAATGGCCCAATTCTGCTGGGAAGAGGTCTCCATCATACAGGCTGCAGGGCAGAGTTATTTCTAATTGACTAGCGCTGCACTTCTGTTCAGACAAAATAAACAATCTTCAGCTGGAGGTTAAGATGTTAGCTTCATCACACTAATAAATGCCGAGTGAATAAAGGGCCACTCGTTAAGAGATGTTGCAAATTGAACCACTATTGATATTTAAATTCTTCTTTTCTGAAGCTTAATTTAACCTCTCTTTCATTTTCTTCTGCTAATCTTGTAATCAACTCACTCAGGGATAGTTAAGTAAGTTAACACATGCAAAACTCACTGCTCAAAACAAAACACAGTAAAGTGTGTAGGAGGCTGTGCTTTTTAATGACTAATTATGCCAATGAGGTTTTGCTAATTAAGTCACTGAGTTCTGTGCTGATGAGCATGTGCAAAGAGCGCAACAACAGTAATCTTGGATATATTCATGCCTACAAATGAAAATAACATCCAATAGTATTATAATAGAAAATACACATTTAAGGAATTTCTTAATTGAAGATTATCGATAAGAAATGTGATTATAGCATCAACATCAAACCATGTAAAAATGTATTCAACAGTTAAATTCGCCTCATTAAATAGTTCTGATAATTCTTATATTATGTTTTTACTGGCCTTCATGACATATGTAATATTAAAATTGTAGTTATGAAAGAAAATTTTGTAATCACTTATCAGCATGCTTCAAATTAATCAAAGCATTTGGAAAGAAGTTAATAGTTTTTTGTTGTTAAAGCAAAAAAAAAAAAAGTATCTATTGTCAGAAAAACTAAAAAGTTTTAATTTTATGGAATAAAATGGCAGTTCAGTTGACATACCAAAACATCATCTAAAAATGCTTCAAATGAAATTATACAGATAAATACATTTGTCAAATAATATATATTTCTCCAAAAAATATTTTTGTCAAATCATTTAAAAATGGTTACCAGTGATATCTGTCACATCTGTTAATGTTCAGGTTTTGTGATTCCCTGTTCCCCTCGTGGTTCCTTTGGTTCCTTGTTCCATTAGTTCTGACAGTTCATTGGTTGTTTTTGATATTAGGTTCCCATAATCTTATCTTTAAAGGTTTTAAATTTCAACTTGTAAAAAGCCTTCACATCCTAGAAGAGCTTATAATTACAACATAAATGTAAAACAGGAATTTTCCTGAGAACTCCTACTTGTACCACATGACCACTACAGATTAATTTAGGCCAAAGAAATGAATAAGATGAATTCCCAGTTGAAGAACAGCTGTGAGTAGAATGTAACGTGTTGTCGAAAGTATGATAATTAGGCTACAACTGTTACGTGTCTGTCGTGTCTCTGTTCACTTCCTGGTTCCTCCCGTGCTCTCCCAGTGTTTTTCCATGCACCTGTTTCGTCATTAGTCACCTCGTTAGACTTGTCAGCTGTGTCTTGTTCCCTCATCATTCCTTGTGTACGTCTTCCCTGTGTTTCTTTCAGTCTTGGTGGGTTCTCATCTTAGTTCGTTAAGGTCATACTATGTTTTGCAAGTGTATTCCTTTGTTTTGTTTGTGCACAGTGTGTGCTATTTTTGGTTGTTTTTAAAGTGTTTTTTTGAGCTCTAGTTATCAAACACTATTTCAGTTCATTCCTCCCTCCTCACTTTTGTCCTTGTCCTGATATAACCGTGACAACAATGTGGCGTGAATGCAGCATAAGCACTCAGGTTTTCCATTTTACTTTGTCGTGTATTGGAAGATGGAAACAGCATGACAATCTCCATGTGTCAGCCTGTTGTTTATTGTCATTGTTTAGAAGAAACACACCATACTGCTTTCTTCTTTTGTTTAATGGTGATTTAGATTCTTAGTGCATATCACCTAATTGGTGGTTGTACAATCAATTTTCAATCTGTTAATTTAATCTTTACTGATTGTAAATTAGAATTATAAGGTTTGTTTGGTGATAATTATATAATAAAAAGAGAGATTAAGTAATAATATGCGCTTGCAAATATAATATGGCTGTTTAGTTTGTTTTGCTTCCACATTTCTTGAAAATGAAGAAAAATCATTTTATTATATTAATACACAATAGCATAAAAAAAGTCTTGTTGCAAAAAGAACATATGATGAGTTGAGAATAAACTAAATACTGTGTAGTTAAAAAAACATTAACTTGTTTTAATGCTTTGTTTATATATATATATATATATATATATATATATATATATATATATATATATATATATATATATATATATATATATATATATATATATATATATATATATGAGAGTGGTTTATAATATTATGAGAAATCTGTCATTTGATAGCTCTGAAGTAAACCAATACTGGAGCAGAACTTGCTCTGGGGCAGGTTGTGTTCAGAGAATAAGTTGCTATGGCTACTGACATATCCTGAAAGTTACCTTGTTTTTTCTTTTTTTGCAGTTGCGGTTATCCACTTACTTACCCTTAAGCATCCAGGTCAAATAAATGCTTTCTGAAATACCCCCCCAAAAAAGACAAAAGAAACAAGAGTGCTATAAATACTCACATGGACTAATGACTAAACAAAACACGCCTAAAAGCAATCAAAACAATGTACCAAAGGAACCAAATGACAGGATCGCATGAGGGGAACAGGACAGAAATTGCAGGGCTTCAGGTGTAACAACAGATCTACCACTCCCTGGAGCCCCATTCTGCCTAACAACAAACCTGGTTTAGTATCTCCCGCTGTTTCTGCACAGAGACACACTATCACAACCTGACTGTTTATGACACAAAATCCAGTAAGATTACTCTTATTCTCACTATAAACACAATGCCGCCGAATTGCAAGGTATTTTGCTAAAAGTTGATTAGTAAAACAAGTTTTTCATGATTTTGAACTTTGTTGCTTATAATAAAGACACCAAAAAAGAGGTGTGACAGAATATCACTAGTATGTCTGCAGTCATAATGGTTGTTGCAGTGGTCATTAACATAAATGCCTTTACAGCTAATCTACAAGGCAAACTGGTGCGATTGCACAGACTAATTACAAATGAAACAACTCACCCACTTAGACATCTACATTTCAATCACATCCAATGATTATAAAATTATATGAGAGTTTACTGAGCAGTCAGCCTCGTTAAATTTACTTCTGTGGTAAAAAAGGTGACTATATTAAAATGTTGCTATTGTATATACATGTGTGTATATACACTCACCTAAAGGATTATTACGAACACCTGTTCAATTTCTCAATGCAATTATCTAATCAACAAATCACATGGCAGTTGCTTCAATGCATTTAGGGGTTGGTCCTGGTCAAGACGATCTCCTGAACTCCAAACTGAATGTCAAAATGGGAAAGAAAGGTGATTTAAGCAATTTTGACTGTGGCATGGTTGCTGATGGCAGACGGCCGGTCTGAGTATTTCACAATCTGCTCAGGTACTGGGATTTTCATGCACAACCATTTCTAGGGTTTACAAAGAATGGTGTGAAAAGGGATGCTAGAGGTCAGAGGAGAGCGGGCTGACTGATTCGTTACAACTGAGGTTTGCAGCAAAGCATTTGTGAAGTCACAACACGCACAACCTTGAGGCGGATGGACTACAACAGCAGAAGACCCCACCGGGTACCACTCATCTCCACTACATATAGGAAAAAGAGGCTACAATTTGCACAAACTCACCAAAATTGGACAGTTGAAGACTGGAAAAATGTTGCCTGGGTCTGATGAATCTCGAATTCTGTGAGACATTCAGATGGTAAAGTCAGAATTTGGCCAAAACAGAATGAGAACATTGATCCATCATGCCTTGTTACCACTGTGCAGGCTGGTGGTGGTGGTGTAATGGTGTGGGGATGTTTTCTTGGCACACTTTAGGCCCCTTAGTGTCAATTGGGCATCGTTTAAATGCCACGACCTACCTGAGCATTGTTTCTGACCATGTCCATCCCTTTATGACCACCATGTACCCATCCTCTGATGCTCCTTCCAGTAGGATAATGCACCATGTCACAAAACTCGAATCATTTCAAATTGGTTTCTTGAACATGACAATGAGTTCACTGCACTAAAATGGCCCCACAGTCACCAGATCTCAACCCAATAGAGCATCTTTGGGATGTGGTGGAACGGGAGCTTTGTGTCCTGGATGTGCATCCCACAAATCTCCATCAACTGCAAGATGCTAACCTATCAATATGGGCCAACATTTCTAAAGAATGCTTTCAGCACCTTGTTGAATCAATGCCACGTAGAATTAAGGCAGTTCTGAAGACGAAAGGGGGTCAAACACAGTATTAGTATGGTGTTCCTAATAATCCTTTAGGTGATTGTATGTATATATATTGTATGCATGTATGCATATATACATACACACACACACACACACATATATACACAATACCAACATTTTAATATAGTCACACACACACACACACACATATATTTTTTTAATTTTATTTAAGTTTTACCCCAAATGTGAGCTCCTCCAGAGGGCACTCCTTTTGTCTGTTATTATTAAGGACTAGAATTCCCCATGATCCTTTGACTCATAATGACTTAATTCAGTACACCTGTGTATTGTTACCTTGGTGTCTTTCTGTGTAGTCCACAGTCACCACTGTGTCTGAGCACACGTGGTCTTGTTTTTTGCCGGGTTGTTTCGCACCCTGGCTTGGATTATCTTGATCTCTGTATGTTTGGACCTTTGCTTGCTTTTGACTACGCTTTTGATTGCCTGTAAAAAAGACTGCATTTGAGTCTCAGAGCAGTGACTGGTCTAAAATAAATTGAAAATAAGTTTTTTATACAAATACAGTAATGCCTTGAGATATGTATTCCAGGCCGTTCCAGGACTGATCTCGTAACTCAAATTGCTCGTATTTCAAATCATTTCCCCCATTAGAAATAACAGAATTTTTTTTTGTTCTGGCCCTCTAAAAGACTCCCTTATTAATGTTAAAAACAATGTAAAAACATGTTTTCAATTGTTATAGACACACACACACAGAAAATTACAGTATACAAGGACTCCTGTGGTATAAAATAAAGTGTGGTTTATGAGTTCTTACCTTCGAGACAGACGATACAGTAGCGTATAAATGGCAAAGGAGGAGGAGGAAAGGATTACGTAGATTACATAAATTACGTAGATAACGCAAACACAATACGAAAGTGTAGTGTTTCTTCCAATGTAGTGTATTGGATAGAGTGTAATAAGTGTAATGTATGCCTCAGAACCTCATATTTATTATTATTGAACACACAACTCCTGCTGCTCCCAGCTTAATACTAAATCACTTGTCGCTCACGGTATATAACCCCGCTGTATAACCAAGGTGGCCCTCTAGTGGAGTCCATATGCAATTACCCCATAAATCTATATAACGCTACACCACAGTGTATGGAAGTCGACGAACATGTGAAGTGCATGAGTGAGGCTTGTGTGCTCCGAGTGCTCGACCACCTAGCCTCCGTGTCTTAAGCCTGCTCCGATCTCATATCTTTACTCGTATCTGTTATGAATATGAGCTCTGCGCTCTCCTCCCTGGCCACCAGAGGGAGCTCACACTTACACTGACACTTCACTACACACTACATTTCCCAGCAACCATCACACTGGACTGATTACACACACACACACACCAGCTGGACTCCATCATCTCTGTTTGTCACACCACCTGTTAATCATTACTTGGACTATAAAGGACTGCTTCATTCATACACTCACCGCAAAGTCTTGATTAGCCACAATTATCAATTCCAAGCATTTATATTCCTGTCTGTTACCCTGTTTTTGATTCTGCCAGTTTACCTGTGTTTTGATCCTGTTCTGCCTGATCTGACCTGTGCCTGGAATAACGTTTATGATTGATAACTGCCTGTCTTGACCACCGCCTGTACCACGTTCCTGATTCCGTCTGCCTGCCTTTGTGACCCCTGCCTGTTTCACCGTCCTTGTATGATCTCTGTTTGCCCTGACCTTCCGCCTGCACGACTACTCTCAATAAAGACAAAAGCACGTGGATCCCTGCCTGTGATTCCCTTTGTTACAGTATCTCAAATCAAAAATCGCTTGAATGCTTGCTCGTATCTCGGAACACTCGTTTATCAGGATGCTCGTATCTCAAAGTATTATTGTATACATACAGTATTGGGAGTGAGACATTACAAGTAGCGCGAGGTATGTGATCAGATCTTTTTTCAATTAAAGAGTAAAAAACAACCTTTTTTTTACAAAAAAGTAATGCAAGTTTTCCCATTCACTTACTGACAGCAGTAAGTGCAGCGATGTTAATGAAAACGATGGTTATTGTGGTTCTATTGTAGAGTAAATGTGAGAATTTACTAAACTCACTTGCACAAAAAAAGATGCAGTATTCCTCAAAATGAATCAAATCAGAGAAATAAAAAATCATACTATGCAAAACTCCAATTATATATGTTAAAAATATATTTTTATGGATTAATCTCACTTTATTGACAAGTGTACTTGTTTAACCATATGCAAATATGTTATTGTTTTTATTGAAGCGTTAAACTTTCTTCTCCTGCATCCAGAATTGCAGCTGAAAAGTTTGTTTTAGCTGTACTTTCCATTCCCTTCAACCTTATTATTTAACTTTTGGTGTGAAAGGACCTTTACATTTCCCCCAAAATTGAACTTTTTTTGTCATAAAAAAAAACAAAAAACAAATCAAACAAACAAGGCCAGCACAGATACAAGGAAAAGTAACACAACATTACTTTTTCTCAAAAGTAACTAACGTGATTAGTTACTTTTTAAGTTAGTAAAACAATATTGTAATGCATTACTTTCCCATAGCTTTCCCCAACTCTGTGTGCATATGTATGTGTGCTACATATATTTTTATATTTTTATTATTTTTTTTATATAGTTTTACAGTTGCTTCAATGCTTTCTGCCTCTGATGCCCTTCATACAGTGAATATTCACCCATAGATGAGTGTCAGAGGATGCTCTTGGATTCCCCCTTCCACACCAGACAGACTCACAACCTGGCTCTGCATTCTCCAGAATTAAATCAGGCACTTTTACAGATGGCCCAAGTGAATTATTTATGGCCGCAATAAAGTTATGGCTGCCGCTAATTTGGAGTTTGATGAGGTTATCCTTTAACTGAGGGTCCTGGGCAAACATGAAGTATTTATTGTTTTCACAGATTTGATTAGTCCGTCACAGACTTATTCTAGATGAAGCTCTGTGATGCGTATCACTGACGCACAGTGCAGAGGCTGCGTATCTGTGCAAGTGAGATGAAATAAACTGCAGTCTGAAAAGAATTAAATGTTGCACGTAATTATTTTACCCCACGTTTGGGGCCGGTTTTAATATTATCCTCACTTAGAGTACGTACATGCCATGGAGGAAAAGTCACCTCTCTGGTCTATACTGAAGTATTTTATACATATGATTTCAAACTATATTAATATGCTGTTTTTCTCCTTTTAAACAATATTTTTATTGACTGTAGAGAGACAAGAACCCAATTACTATTAACGGCCTCCACTACATTAAAGGAGCATGTATTTGGTTCTGTTCATACCAACACGTACTGTATGCATTATAAGCAGTTATTGAAAATAATTTTTATACTGCGTATACTGTATATACATATTATACTGTGTGCAGTTATTGGGTCATTTTGTTGTTTCTTTTTTTCTGGGGAATTTATTTATGTACCTAAGAGTGTGCCGATACAGAAATTCTTTAAATGTACACCTATACAAAATAATTAATTGGATTCCCCCTACAAAGCTAATTTTGAAAAGGAGAGCATGCATTTACGGAAAAAAATATTTTCTTCACTACTAGTAAATCTAGCAGCCATCTTTTCCCAAATTAATACATGCAAAATAATTAGCTGAATGTTGTGAGAGCATGTGAAAACGTCTGTTCTGTCATGGCTTGCCCCCTGCTCTGAACCCACAATACAACATGCAGAGTTTTGATTAGCATTAGCAGGGTACATATTTCCTGTCTTGTCAACAATCCCGAACAAACACATGGCCAATTTGTGAGTAAACTGGGTGCTAGGGAAGCATTAATATTCATCCTTTCCCATCCAGCGTGCTCTGTCTGAGCTCCCTGAGGTATTCAAGTCTGATCAGGACAAGCAGTCACCCATGTGAGGAGCCTGATGAGTGTGGGAGGCTTAATTAATCAAAGCCATCTCTCTTGCTCTCTGTTATTCATCTATTTTCCTTCAACTTTCGCTTTCCTCTCCATGTTCAACTCCCTCCTCCCATCATCAAAGCGCTGGTGTTGAGGGGAAATGGAGGACGATCTCCCATATCTTTCCTGCGATTAGCATCCTGTTGTTTCTCTGTGAACTCAAGCCGTTTAATCAAACACACAGCAGGCCTGGGCTGTAATGACCCCCAAGCAGAACCAGTGAATCTGCTCTTAAACAACACTTTAAGGTCCATTAGTTTTGCTCATACAAAGTGATAAAAGAGGCATCTGTCTTGCTAATTATAAGTCCTTAAGTCATTTATGAATTTAGGATTTAGGTGGAAGAATTCAATATGGTGTGATCTGATTTTTCAAATATTTGCTTTGATATCACTCAATATTGAGTTATTCATTCAAGAAAAAAGTACGGATGGTGTATTCAATATTTTAGTTAATATTGACAAATATTAAAGGGTTTATTTCTTATATACGGTGCACTAACTTTCAAAATGTTGGGTGAGACAGAAAAAGTTTTTTACAGAAATGTATATTTCTATTCAGCAAGGACACATTCAGATTAGGAGTTAAAGTAAATGTTACAAAAGATTTTACATAAATGCTGTTAATTGCTCAGAGATGTATCACGGCCCCCATGAATATTAATATTAAGCAGATTAATTATTTACAATGAGAAGAAATGTGTCCTAAACACCATGCTATGATTTCTGAAGGATCACGAGGCACGACCCAAACTTTTTAAATGTAGTAGATATATTATTGCTAAAACTTTTTATCTATTTATTTAACTACATTAGTTGTTAGCTCCTGTGTGTTAACAAACCAGTATATATTTAGGTCTAGATTATGAGGTATGAAGTTTGAAATTACTAGAGTTAAGAGCCACTACCAACAACAGTAATAAACATAAACATGCAAACAACAGAATATTTTCTACCTCTGCTGTTGTACACAAGTGTAGATGTGGACTGTGCTGAAAATCCTATTACACAGAGAGAAAAATGTCATTACAGTAAGAGAGCCATTCTGATTCTATTTTCTGTTGGGATGAGGGAAACCCTTGTCAGGCCCGAGTGAAGGGTGTCATCCATCAGATGCTATTGCCTGTCTGGATGATAAGTCTTAATCCACTTGTTTCAGCAGTAGATAGATTAGCGGCAAACTAATGCACCACGAATGAAGCGCTGCCACTTGTAGTCAAACACACAGGTGTTGGGAACCATCTCATGAGGCAAGCGAGGAAACGGTCACTCTCTGAGCCCAGGGCCAAAGTTAATAACACAATGCCATAAAAGCTGATACAGCATTGGTGGGGGGGGGGGGGGGGGGGGGGTTTAGCTCTGGATTAACCAGAGCATTTCTCATAAGGTTTAAATGATATACCAATCATTTAATTAGTATTTATAATAGATATAGTGTCCAAAATTAGGACTAAAATATATCATACAATATATTTGGACAATTTTATATGAAAGTGAAACATGTTCATAGTTCGTTTTATAATTAATACTTTGTTAAAGATCTGTGTGAACTTGAGAACTTTACACATGCCGTAAAACGACCTTGGTATCACTTGTCAAGAGTGTCACTCTCAAGATTGGCTCAGAAGAGTTAGTTTACAGATGGCATATTGTTTGATATTTTGCATCTAATACAATGAAATTCCCAAATTTTAATAGATTTTTGAGACACAAACAGTAGAGTGTAGCACTTACAATGCCAAGGTCATGCATTTGATTCCCAGGGAAAGCAAGAATTGATTAGAATGTTAATGTGTTCCTCGAATGCAATGCAAGTCGCTTCGGGTACAAACGTTTGCCAAATGCATAAAAAAACTATGTTAAATAGAATAGATCACAAAACATCAAATTTGTAATGTATTCAAGCTGTAAAGATGTTTTGTAATAGCGCAAGATATAGGTATATTATTTTATAGAATTATCCCATGGTTGATCCATTCAGCTATTGTTATAGCATCTTCTACAATACTGTGTGGATATGAAAAAAACATGAAATATCTAAGAGGGCATTATTAAAAGGTAAAATGGGGGTTGGGCTGAGTGCTGGGCTGCCACGCGTCTTAAATGAAAAATGGCTTTCTGTGTCCCAGGAGCCTGTGAGCACTGATGCCTTTAGATGCCCAGGCATACGAGTGCATAAAACCAGGGACATGCAAAACAAGGAGGGGAAAAATGAATATGCGAACAAAGGCGGAGCTCCTATCCCCTGGGGTGCGAGTGCGAAGACGGGTGCGGGGAGAACTGAAATCACCTCATCCAATGAGCTACATCATTTGCATGGTGCATAATCTCCAAGGCTCTGCCATGCAAATGCCTCATAATGTTGATACGGGAGACTTTCGAGTGGCTGTCAGGAGTGAATTTATATATGCACTGCCAGCCAATGCAGGGCCCTAAATCACTTTCAATTAGGTGACACTTTCAATATACAGTCTCTGATTTAGAGATATGGATAGTTCTCCCTCCTTCAAGAACTGAATCGAGCCAGCACATTGCCTAATATCAGATTTAATTCAGCATTTTTGCTCTCACCCTTCTCTGCAAAGTCTATTTCCATTTACTCTAAAATACATTCATACACTCTTTCTGTTTTAATAAAAGGAAAGACACATTTAGTATGTTTATAACACTCCGTGTTTTAATAAAAATAAGAAACAGAAAGCAAAAAGCACTTTTTGTGACGGCTATACCCTTTGTGACCACTTGAGAAGCACTAACACAATATTTGTTTGAATTTCGTGAGAAAATTGACACACAGATTGATAGATAGGTAGATAGATAGATAGGATGTATGCTAACGCGTATTCGTGGCAGAGAAATCGCTCACTATAACACACGCACACACAGCAGGAAGCTTATTAATAACTCTAATTTGATAATCAGGCATAGGGATCTGGGGCGATTTGTAGAGGAAGTAATTGTGCCTGTAATTGTGGCTCAGTCCAGCTAAGGGCTTTCATTTCCTCTAATGGAGTGGCTATGGCACAGGACAGAGGAGCACTGGCTGTCAGGGCAGTCAAAGGACAGAGCAAAGATTTTATATCCATTCATCATCCCTCCTTCATTTACATTTCCGCTCCTGACACTGATGAGGCCTATCAGATAAAGACAGAGATCATATCATACCTCAAGATAATAATCTTATCTGACACTATGATTCACTGCGTGTACCAGTCTCAGTATAGCAAAGTCAAAATCTGATTAAAATGTCTCCCCCTATCTACTTGTCCACTTCACAGCTCATTCAGGGCAAATAATGACTTAAATAATGGACTATATGAAATAATACAATTATTTCATATCCTAAATGACGGTACCTTCTTTATTGGAGTGCTTTTAGAGATTTTTATTTTATTTTACAGATGTTACCAAGGTCAGGAAGTTAGCACTTAGCTTAACACAGGCATCAACTGCAGTTAATAGATTCATATCCGGCTTTAAAAGTGCTGTATTTTCCACCGTAATTAAACATTTTACACATAAATGCATAGTACTCTTTATAAATAGGTTTAAAAATAATACACACTCACATGAAGACTCCAGCCTTAACAGTAGCCTATAAAAGCTGTTTTATGTGGAGAAGGTCGCCTTGCCTCACATCACATGACAAGCAGAATACTATTCACTTGAACCCTTTTTATCAGACACTTTTACCCACTGAATAAATTAACAGGAGCATGGAGCATTAAATGGAGCATTTTCACAAAGGAATCAGAATATTCGAACTGAACATTTTAATTTTGTGTGACGTACATTGTAGTTTTGTTGTGTACGTTGATCAAATAAACTAAATGCAGCCTTGGCAAGCACAAGAGACTTCTTTCAAAATGAAGACCCCATCATGTATAGGGATTTACATGAGCTAATAGTACGTTTATGAAGAAAAAAAGCTTATGTCAGAATGGAAAGATTAGGCTACTCAAGGAAAATAAAACACAATTACAAGCCTGTGTTAGATTGATGTGCTTGGTCAAGCAGCATCACTGCTATCAAGATCACAATAGAGTCATCATCAGACAAACAGGAAAGAGATTGACGAAAGGAAACAAGATCAGGAAGAGGACAGTGAAGATTAAGGTGTTAGAAAAATCACACACAAAAACAAATGTATACTATGTATCTGTCAATAGTTGTATAAAGACCATCTGAAACAGTTCAAATGTATTTAGCACATTGCCAATAGTACAGTGGAATCGACAAATTGGGAGAAAAAAGAAAAGTCAAGAGTGTGGGGTGGGAAACAAAACAACAGCATCACAGGAATACGAAATGCATTAGAAATGTCAAAGGAGTGGAAATAGCTCTAAACCTCCCACAGATGATCACCTAGAGTCCACGCCCCTCACAAAACACATTTTGTTTCTAATGTCTCCCAGCCTATATCTTTACTGTGGCCAACAGAGATTTTAATATTCACATTTACATGCATTCATTTAGCAGATGCTTTTATCCAAGGCGACTTCCAATTTGAGGAATATAGAAAGCGATTCATCCTGAAGATGAAAGTACACAAGAGTGCTCACAATAC
Source organism: Rhodeus uyekii (assembly GCA_037043235.1). Taxonomy (NCBI): domain Eukaryota; kingdom Metazoa; phylum Chordata; class Actinopteri; order Cypriniformes; family Acheilognathidae; genus Rhodeus; species Rhodeus uyekii. The sequence goes on from JAWRVZ010000068.1 coordinate 1,938,031, forward strand.
AAAGTTTCAAACATTACACATACAAGTAGAACAAGCCTGGAGAATAGAGGGACTAAGAGGAGTTAAAAAAATCTTTTTTATAAATGTGGTATGTGCGTGTGTCATGTTAGTCGAGTTTTCAACAGTCTTTTGAATATTGACAAGGATTCTGCATTCTGGATGAAGGCAGGGAGGTCGTTCCACCAGCAAGGAACGGTGAACAAAAATGTTCTTGAGAGTGATTTAATTCCCCCTCCCTCTGTGAAGGTACCACGAGTACCACCACCAATATTCAATTAAGGAATGGATTTCAGTCAGCGCACATCAGTCGCTAATTAAGTATGACTGCATCTCCTTGTCATTTCATCAAGATAAAATGTCACTACTGCTTTAAAATGTTGGAAGAGAACTTCAACATAAAACAGTACACTATAATCAGGATGGTAAAACAGAGTAAGAAGAGAAATAAAGCAACGTATTAGCAGTTCAGAGGTCCAAAGACCTTCTTCCCCTTTAATAAACACTGCACTTCTACAGGCAATGGTGTTTCTCTTTATTGTTTAATATCAAGAGGCAAGCAGGTTGAAGCTAGTAGTTCAGCAATTTCACCTTTCCCACAGGAAAACTCCAGCTGTGAAAAAGAGCTGGGCTGTTCAGAGCCAATCAGAAATTTTATTTAAGGATTTGATTAAGCTGTAAGAAAAAGAAAGTCAAATATTGAGAGTTAATGATAAAAAAAAGATATAAAGAGCAGGGTTACATTGGTTAAAGTGCTGTTCTCTGAGATATTACCCACTAATACCACAAGGGCATATTAATATGAACAAAGAATATGGAAAAACAAATGAAATGCATAAAATTGGATGAAAATGTAAATATAACCAAATATGAAATGATGAAAGCTAAAGGATCATACATTAAAAATAAATGAATTTTAAATTGTTTGAAAAAGACAACGTTTTGCCATTGAGGAGAAAAATTATTCTAAATATAATTTTCTGATGTGAAGATTAGTTGAACTACTTTTGGTTGTCTTCTGCTCCGAAAAGGCACAATGAATAATATTCACTGATATTATCATGGAGATATTTTTTACACTGGACCTGACATTTAATATCTCACGGTTATAGTATTTATTCTGTATTATGGAATTTAAAGCTAGCTTATGTTTTTTTTTTTTTTTTTGAAGAACATACTTATACTTTTTATTAAATCATTACACTTGCTCAATGTGAACCGTTCTGGAGTTTTCAGATCTGACAATTTCAAGAATATCTGGAGGCAAAATCCTAATCTCTTAATGTTGAAGGAATTAATTCATTTTAATTGATCTCTCTTCCTTATTCACTACCTTCCATCGCTAGATTTTTCAATGACTCGTGGTCCACTGTGTCTCTGCAAATGCCTGATGGCACAATCCATTTCCTGCTAGTTAACGAAACAAGATCACATAAGGAGACTAGACTGTCTTTATTGCATTCAAAGCTGAGCAGGTTAAACCCACAAATGACTGCACAAATTTCACCTCATACTGTCAGTACATAGAGCAGATGTCCAAAAAATACTTTGATACTATTGAGTAAAGATACTACTGCAAAGCTCAAGAATCTACATGTATATATAGACAATACACAATATAACACAACGGCTCACAGTGGTTATATTTGTTGCTGTGAGACTCTGATTTCTTCCTGTATTTCCACACAAACACATGAAGGATTGAAAGCCAGCATGTCTGCTAAGGCTGCTGATGAAAACTAAACATGGCTTGAAGTCAAACTGGCCCCTGGGACCCTTCCTACTCTCGCTCTTTCTATGTATTCTATCCTCTCCCATCTCATTTTCGCCAGGATGTGAGAGCTAGGCGAGCTACACTGATTTCCATCAGCGCCCAGGAATATAACCTCTTTGTTGCCTGGGCAACCTGCATTTGCCTTAGTGGCTTTTTTGCATATTGCTGCAAATTTTTTCCATTAGTGAGCCAGTGGTAAACAGGAGAGGAAGATAAAGCTGGAGGGGGAGGGAGAAGGTTGCCGGCAGAGACGCAGGAGCACTGCTCTGCAGAACCAGCTGGTTTAGGATCAGTCTTTCGGGTCAGACCTTGGCACAAAACCAACACACTAAAGCAATAGGCCATTCATTAACCAATGAGTAGATCTCAGGAAACATTAGGAGCTAAATGGATCGTAGAGACCATTGCCACCACCAGATCTAGTTCTAGTTCAGCCTACAATGCTTTTGGGAAATGCAGCCCAGGACATTTTTCACTTAAAAAACAAAAAGAATCTACAAATAATGTTGATGTTTGTTGATTCACAATGACTTATGCTTCCTTACTGGACAAATTGATATCCCTGAAGTTCAATTAACTTGGTGTTTTGTGACAAAAAAAAAAAGGGTTCCTTAATTTTTAGAGCAGTGTATTTGTCAAATGTAATTTCTTGGTTTATTTATTTACACTTTTAGGGGTGACATTTATGGAGCCCCACATTTGAAAAATATGTGCATTGTGGCCAAGAATAAACAATTTGCTTCCACAACTCACTAGTTTTTCCCCTTCGTTTTAAGTAAATCATGCACACAAAAAAGAATAATTCTTTCAACTTCTTTTTACTAAATCATGTGTATAAATCATTCCCTCATTTTAGGAATTCGTGTCCACATTTGTACAATCCGTAAGCTCGTTTTCAACTAAATCAAGGGAACAAATTATTATATCATGCTCATGAACTACTTTAAATAAGGGAACAAATTAGAAAAACATGCTGGCATATTAGCAAGTCGTGGGAATTAATAATTAATTCGTCGTCACAATATACATATTTTTTCTACCATGTCATGCGTGTGGCTCCGTAGAAATGTGAGCCAAAGTTTGACAAGTTTTAAAATAATTAAACAAATACCAAACATAAATGATTACATTATGCATCTCAGCATCACTGCGTGTCATTCACATAATAAACGGTGTTATGAGTGTATAAAAAATGAACAGGAAGGCATTCAAGGACCTTTTGTTACATCAAATATTATACATCTTATGGTGCTATATAAAGTAAAGAAAGCTTTGTCATCTCTATAAGTGGCATGAGCATTAAACAAATCCTTCACGGTTGACCTATGACATTTTGCTGAGGACTGTGGGAGTTATAGAGGTTAACAATGAGTTGGGGAGTTACCATGGGCTAACGGGACACAGGTTAACCCGCAGATCTCTCTCGACTCCCCTTTGCATCCCCACAGCACACAGAGTGCAGCCGAGTAGAAAATGAATTCCTTAGTACCTGATTATACTATTAGCCTTAGCTCCGATTTGTCCATCCAACATCCCACATCAGCACTTTAATGGCCGCAGACGTGAATCCCTGGCCAAATGAAATAGAGACTGGCTCCTGCTAGTAAAGGGCAATTTACCTGATGGAAGCCCCTACAGCATCTTCTTTACATCTTCTTTAAGACCACTCATCATCTCCTCGGTCTCTCCCTCTTCTTTTTATTCATCCGAAACCCATTCTCTAGCCATCCTGCGGTCACGCATCATCTGTCCCACATCGAGTGCACCTGATTGAATACATCAAACAATCTCTCCAAACCCTTCAGATTTTACATGGATGGAGCAAAATGAAGAAAAGCAAGAGTGATAGAAAGAGACAGAGAAAAGGTGTGGAGGTTAAATAGGTGACCTGATTGTGTTCCAAATGTCCACTTGCCGTCCAGATGGAATATGTGCTCGTTCTCCAGCAAGAAAACGAATCACTGGTTTTATGGATCCTGATGTTGAGTAGCTTTTGCGAGGAAGGGTTGGCCAGTTGTTTCTTAAATGTAAAAAAAGCCACCAACAGATTATATATACGAGAAAAGTGATTCAACAAATAGTCAGAGTCTTTCATCTCACCCTGCATGAGTTGAAAACAACACTCTCAAACTAAATATATCCTTTGGTGGAAGGACACTGAATGCATACAAGTGTGCATGAACAAATTTTCATTTTACATTTAAATTTATTTTGAATACGAACGCTGAACGTAGAACCATATGGGTATCAAAGCGGTTCAGGCAACCGCAAACAGCATGGTATCACACGTAGAAATATGCTACTGATAAGGGGCAGTGGCGCTATGGTCAGGCTCTTGCAGAGTGAATGAGACGATGATAAATGAGTGAGCTGCTCTCATTAATGCAGATAATTAACTCCAGCGGAGCAACAGCAGGCACGCGCACAGCACAGCACAACAACATCCTGCTCCAGAAGGAAACAGGCCACTGACTCAACTGATGCAAGATGGAAATATTCTCATATGATACCCAATTGATTTTCAGACAAAATAGATCAAATGGAATTGTATCATCTCAAAGATTGTTTGGGTTTGAGAGCCCAGTTAATATCTATAACAAATATACAATTACAACTGAGTGTGGATGGATGGACAGATACAGACATATACATATAAATATGTGTGTGTGTGGTTTATTTAGCAAAAACTAGGCAAAACTGTAGAAGCCAAGAGTGAAACTAAGTACACACTTACTGCTTCCATATGAATTAAGAGGGTAAGTAGCAATCAGGCATTGCTAATCAAACGCCTTTGATTAATTGATCATCAGCGAATGTGACCAACTCTATAAAAATAAGCAGTTTTGGCAGTTTGCTGGCCTAGCAAATTCACCCCAAGGTCAGACCGTACAGCGTGCAGATAAACTCTAAAAAAAAACAAGAGCCACAACTCAGTTAACATGTTAAATGTTCAATTAGTACAATTAGATAAAGACTGAACAAGCTTGGCTTGTTTGGAATGGTTGCCAGGAAAAGGTCTGAAGAACATGACAGCATGGCTTAGGTTTACAAAATTGCATCTGAATAAACCACTAGACTTCTGGAACAATGTCTTCTGAATAGACAAGACCAAAGTGGGGATGTTTGGCCATTATGCAAAACACTACGTTTGGTGTAAACCTAACAGCATATCAGCACAAATACCTCTTAAAACGGTCAAGCATGCTGGTGGAGGGGTGATGATTTATTCTTGTTTTGCAGCCACAAGACCTATGAAACTGGCAGTATTTGAGTCGACCATGAACTGCATCCCAAAGTATTCTAAAGTAAAATGTGAGGCCATCTGTCTGACAGCTAAAGGAAATCTACAACAGAACGGTTGAAAAAGAAAAGAATCAAGGTGTTGCAAAGGCCCAGTCAAAGTCCAGACCTCAACCCGACTGAAATGCTGTGCAATACAATACATTGTAAAGAATAGTGGGGCAAAATTTCTCCACAACAATCTGTGAGAGAGATAAAGTCATGGAGAAAATAAATGATTACTTCGTTATTGCAGCTAAAGGTTGTTCCACAAGCAATTAAATCATATACGGTGGTCTTGGTTTGTCACACTTGACAGTTTAATACGTCATGTGTTGTTTTTCATCTGAGGTTGTATTTACCTAATTTTAAGACACACTAAAGACCTGTGGTGCGTTTTCCTAAACATTAATTTACCTGAAGCTCAATCAGTAGAGCATTGGTGTCGCTTTGGATAAAAGCATCTGCCAAAAGCATAAATGTAAATGTAATAAAGCTATGTCATTCTTAAGTTACACCTTTAAGCTCTATCTATATAAGTCTGATAACAAAATATAATTCAGAAGTTTTAATATACCCAGTGTTCAATTTATATTTATCCAAAGCGACTTACATTGCATTCAAGGCACATATTGACATTCTAGTCAGTTATTGCGTTTCCTGGGAATAAAACCCATGATCTTGGTGTTGCAATCGCCACGCTCTACTATTTGAGCTACAAGAAAGCCAATTAGGCTAATTGAACTGTTTTTGTGCAAAGAAATTCTCATTACACTGATGGTTGTTAGCTCTTTAACGATATTATCCAAAGACACATAAAGGTTTAGGAGTCTATTTAAAGGGAATGATTGTGGTAGGGAGCTAGGTCAAACAATGGCACAGTGTTACAGTGAATAGTTGTGCTAAATCAAAGACGTCGCCATTTAGTGTATGTCCACCATTTCATCCATGATAACTTTAGTCGTCTAGCTATCATATCAGGAGCTACAATTTGGAAAACGGCACGGCAGCAAATTCATTAGCTTTAGAAGCTGTTGGTCTGACTTTGTCGAAATAAACTCGACAGAGCTACCCCCTCAGCCCCGAAATTCAGTGGCTGGGGGGCTCTCCATAGTAGCTGTTGATTATCTGTGTTAGCACTTTAAATAAGTAGGTCATCCAATAATAGAAATTAGTGATTTACACCAATAATGTGATGCGGCTGCTGGGCAAGTGCTGAGTAAATGAAGACACTATGAAAAACATTCTGATAAATGATCCTTTCAAATGCCAGTTTAGTAGCTGGTTGAGACATGATACGGTCGGGCATGAGGTTGTGGGTTAGCACACTCATTTTGAAATGATATAAAATATCTAGGGTTGGATTTAGTTTGCAATTTGGATTATTTTATAAGATCCCATGAGTCCTTATAAATGCAATTTCAACTATTTCCGAAATGGTACTTTAATTGGTTCTTTGGTTAAAAAACCTAGCTTTCTTACATGATGCAGTGAAGCAGCCGCTGCATAGAGTGCATAATTGATTCTCAAGCCATTGACAGACAGACAGAAAATCAAGCCCACTCCCTGCACAAAATATCAAAGCACATGTATTACTATCTGACATCAAACAAGCATTTTGTTGGAGTTTTTTTTTCTTCTACTTGAGTGCAAATAGATCTGCTGTGTTGCATTTACACCAGGGTGCAAAATAAATAACTGACTTTAAATGGAACTGTTCACACTACACTGAGCTACGGAGGGTCTTGCTTATAGACGGCGATCAGACAGCCATCTAGAGGATAAATCTGAAAATGAAATTGTGGAATTCAGTCAGTAACAAAAGTAACAGAATAGCTTATAAGACAGGCATGTTCACCACTCTTAAGCATACACAAATACTGGGTAAACGTATTAGATACAATTTAAGTATGATTTTATTTACAATTTAAATGGATTTTTCCTAGAAGTTTTTACTGGGGCTCAACAGTTCATTCTGGAATTGTCTTTCTGAAAGACAGACGTGATGATGCCTTAGAATTCTGTAAAAACTAGCCATGTTACGGCACCATAACTTATAATTCACATTTATTTATTTACTAGATTATTTCACCCAAAGCGACTTATAAATGAGGAATACAACAAGTAAATAAAACAAGAAGCACTAGTAATACAATGTTTCAAACATCATCCGTAATGGTACAAGAAAGAACAAGGAGGGATATAAGAAATAAACTCATAAGATTTTTTAAAATCATTATTACTTAATTTTTACATTTATTTAGTGGTTTAACTTTTTGAACAGCCATCACATTGAGAGCAACTATGCTGCTTCCTTAGGCAGTTTGTTAGGTTGTTAGTTCCCACACCACCACAAATCATCATCAGACAGCCTGAGAGTGAGACTCTTAATTTGGCCAAGTGTGTAAAAGAGGTGTGTAGTAGTAACCCCTGAGACCCTGCCATTAAGAGAGTGAATCGGACACCAACAGCCCAACAAAACCCACACCTATGCATCTACTTTCCTTTATATTGACGTTTGAATCTTTATCAAAGACCCCAAGCAATGCTACAAGAATGAAATGTCAAAGTTGAAAGATGCTGTTAGGTTGGTACCTTGTATGCGTTTAGTATCTAATCTTGCATGTAACTGCATAAACCCTTTTCCTGAATGCCCGCCCTTTGTGCCCACTTTTCCAACAACACATACACTCTAATGAAAGCACACAAATTAATTCAAATAATTAGCATATATGCACAACACCACATTGTCTCACTCAATGTTATGGCAGCAAGAACACTGGAAACCGATTTGCGTAATTACTCTCACCCATTAACTTCAGGAAAAACCATCAGGAAATGAGGGAGGATCCTCCGTGGCTCTCCCTGTATCCCTCTCTCTCACTCTGCTTATCTCAGTCTCGTGATCTGCTGTTTTACGGCTGTAATAAACAGTTGCACATGCAGTGGAAAAGCACCACATTTAATTGATTTCAAATCCAGACACCTGATGCAACAAAATGAAATGACTAAATTAAATAGTAATAAACAAAACGGGGAAAAACTACAGTTTTTACTGTAGTAACTACAGTATTGTTTTAAGAAACAATAATACATTTATAACGCAAGATAACAACACGCGTGCACTGGAAATACACATTTAATTGATTTAAAGTCCCAACACCTGATATCACAAAGTTTATTTTCATAAAAAGAGAAATAATATGCTACAATAAAAAAAAAATATATATATATTAATATATATATATTTGGTAACACTTTAGTTTAATGTCTTATTCTGCACCATCATATTCTACATCCCTTAAATCTTCCCACTACCCAAACTTACAAAACAAACACTGTGTACTAACCGTTAAGAACCAGCGATTAGAAGTTTATTGAGGCAAAAATTAAGTTAGAATTAATAAAACATGCATGAGCAAGAAAAAATAATAATAGTAAAACCAACAGTATTACTGGAAGAACAAAAAAACAACAACTGGAATCTAAAATCTAAAATGTTATCTAAAATCTAAAATGTTAAGTGTCATAAAGCTTGCACTTGACTTGATACACCCCACCCCCCAAGTTTAACTGAATTTGCTGCTGCCTCCTAATCAAGGCCAGAGTGATTTGCATATGGCTGCATCCACCCCTCTCTTGCATGTCTGAAAGCCTGGCATTGAGCCAGCAGACAGAAAGGAACAGACATGAAACGCCGGGTGAGGCATACGAAGAGAGGAGGCAAGGTAGAGCCAAAAAAAAAAAAAAGGAAAATGAAGCGATGAAGAAAGGACGAGAAAAACTAATTCAAAACAAATCGCACAGATGCCTGTAGAGACAATCAAGCAGCAAGGTGGAGCATGATGGCAGATGGCCACGACCACGCCAACTCTGAGCAGTGATATAACACAAAACGACAGGTAATGCGTCTAATTAACGTGGGGTTCTTCAAAAAGGAAATAAGCAGTTTTAATTAACGCAGTCTTATAGCAGCTATCATATGCAGATTTGAGAGGTGGAGTCAGAACTAGAGCTGTCGACTTTCTGCTAATTGCTACGAAGGAGACCTCAAGGACGGCTCGAGCACATGCTGATTATTGTGGGGGGGAAAGACAGGGGAATGCAGACAAAGGCTATGCAGACGACTAGCTTCTCTAGATAATGCCAACATTACCCACACCTCTTCTACATATTGCACAATATGCACAATGCAAACATATTGAGTGTTGATGTCCAAACAAATCTTGCCTTACTCGATGTGAGGAAAGGTTGAGTACGGGACTGAAGCACGGTTTCTTTCCCATAGTAGCCATAATTAATAACAAGCAAACAAGCACACAGACCATAAAAATAGTAAACGTTTCTACACCAGTGGTTGTCAATTGCACAGCATTTAAAATGATAGTCATCAGACAAATTAATATAGCATTTTATCAGTTAATGGACACAACAAAAATAATTCAGCATATCGGTACTATAGAGAATTAGTAATATTGCCGTGGCTGAAATAGGTCCAATGTTACCATTTTATTGGCTTTATTTTATTAATATATTATTATTTATTTTATTTCACAGTACTAAGGACAAATTCATTTTGCGGCATTTGACGTTATTTTACTATTATTATTTATTCATATTTTAAATTAGGTTTAAATTAAATTTAAAATTATGTCTTTCATTTAATGTTTACTTCAATTAACAAAGACAATTTTTAATAGTTGTAGTAAATAAAAACGTTTAGGGCACATGGATTGCATCGGGATCTGTCTAATACGGTACTACCAGCTTCTATCAAACAACATGAAATTCTTCCAAAAGGTATAGCGTCTTCAACTAGAGCTGGTCAGATGGCAACCGGTAGTTGCTAAGCGGATTTATTTTTTCCTGAGACAGGACAGCATATAATTAGAGTGACAGCAAATACAAACACGCATCATGCAGAGAGAAACAGGAATTAGTCCTCTGGGGCACAATAAATGTGCCACCTTTAAAGTTTAGTAAACTGTAAAAAGTGGGGGCTTTGCCCACTAATAAGGGCACTCCAAGGGCTCTCTCATCTTCATGATGAGGGCATCCACAGACAAACTATGCTCACTCAAATGGCAAATTAATTTAATTACAGCAACATGCAAAAACACAAATAAAGGAAGGCGTAGGAGGGAGGGAGAGCAAACAGACCGTAGTGGGTAACAGATGCCCCACTCATTCCGTGAGATAGGAGAGGAATTTGGGAAAGAGAGTTCTGTGAGCTGAGAGGCAGAGGTGTAGACATGAGGTGCAAGAAAACCAGGACACCATCTGCTTTTGTAAATGTGAGAAAACGGGGTGCCATTTTAAGAACGCATTTTAAGAATGCATCTCCATTTTGAGATGGACGGAGAAGGACAGAAATATAGACATGCAACATGATAAAGATGATGCAATAGAGGACATTGTTTTAAACGCATCTTTGATAGTAACAAGTGTATAAGATATTTGCTAGAAACGACTGGAATCAATGACATGTGCCTAAATAATCCTACAAAACATAACATATATTTCAAGACAAACACAAAAAAACTTCAAGTGTGATAGTGACAGGTGCTTCACTGTAAGAGCCTTGTTCAAGTAAGCTGTTAAGTTCAAGCATTGACCTAAAACACCCTTAAAAAAACGATGAAAATATCAAAATTCAATTTTGTTGAAGGCTTCCAATACATGTGAAGATCTAGAGGAAATGAAAGCATGTTAAATTAAAAAAAAAAAAATTTGTGTAAAAAGTCCCCTGTTAATGAGCCATAAAGTACTGATCCAGATATGCAAAACTGGCTAAAAACCAAATGTAGTCTCTGTTGTGGTATATATACACAATAACTATGTTAATAAAAGCAATTAATGGGGAGATGCATAAGAAATAAGCAATTTTCATATACTTCTAGAAGAGCAAACATCAAATGAATGTATATGGCTTTAATAAAAGCAGTTAATTTAATCGGAATGACAACTTAATATAGCTCCTAGATGCAAAATGGGATCATGAAATGGAGTGGAGAACAGGACTCATTATTAAATCAACAAATCTGTCCCAGGACCACACCATTTGAGCAATTACAAAGTCATGAAACATTTACGCGTCAATTAATCATTTATAAAGAGAGTCAAAATAATTATTTACCATTTAAATCTTTATTTCTTTAAAACAACAAGATATCAAAGTTATTCGTGTTACTCTGAATACCAATACAAAAACTGAATCACTATGAATATACAGTACAGTACAAAACAAAGATATTTTCCCAATGACGAGCATTAATAAAGGAGTTTGCAGACAAGAACAAAGCCTGAGGAACTTCACCGTTGTTAAAAGTGGCTCCTCATCAAACGTGGCAGGCAGCTTTAAGGCACACAGACATCTTGGCACTTAAAGTTTCCTTTCCTGTAGGCCCTTTCCTCTAGGCAAAGACAAAACAAGACACCTAAACTGACAAAAGATTTCCACATATTCAGCATGACTGAAAGAGAATGAGGCGCTCTGTAAGGTTTAAGATAAATGGCACTGGATATAGCCGGATAAAAACAGTGTACCAGTGGACAGTACACATAATTAAACGATTCATTAAAATACATTGAACGCACTGCTATTCTCTCTCCAGTTCAGGTCACATTCTGTTTAAAGTATGTGACGATCTCATTTTATCCACATAAATACTACTACCTCATCACTATGTTTTTATATGATATTGGGGGTCCAATGAGTCAGTTTCCCTGTAAGTATTTGCACGGATGTGATGAAACAAATAGCAGAAACAATGGCGCACCAGGTTCTCCACAATGCTGTAGGTAACTAGAATTTATCCAATATAATATCCAATATAGAATTTATCAGATATCCAACAGTTTTATTAAGTGGAATGGAAATTTTAAGGTACTGCCAGAGGTTCAAAAGATCACTTAGCCTTGTCTCTTATCTGTCTTGCTCAAAATTAAGCATAAATATTAATAGAGCTTTAGACGAATCACATAAAAGGAGCGTTCCGTAAAATAATCATGGCGATATCGAAAGGAAGAGTGATGCTGCATGTGAAGAGCTTTTTGTACAGTTTGATCACAAACTGCCTCGTAATCAACCTCTGCACGCACAGACACAGACCTGAAGCATCAACAGAGTGAGTCAAACGCATGCAGTATATAGAGAAGCTCTATAACAGCTGTTTTTTTGTCCTCTTTGCCCTTTCAGTGCCCATGCATGGCGTGAGGGTTTAAGAGCACTGTGCTGGAATTTCTTGGAGGTAAAGTCATTATGTGCTTCTCTTGATTGACCTCTTCACCACAGTTCATGGCTGATTGAAGGGGGCGGAAAGGAGCAAAATGTGAATGGAGGGTTGGGGATTGAAGAGAAGGGAGGAACGGGGCGGAGGAGGTTATTCATTTGGGGGCGCTAGATTTCGTGGGAGGCCGGATGGTGCTCGCCGAGGCCGTTTGCCTGAGTGTTATTCTCGTTGAGCCGTCGGACGCGGTACATCTCGTAGTGGATACTGCTGGTGATGTCTTTAATGTTCTGCATGTGGGTTCTGCAGGACATGAGCCAATAACAGTCATGATAATGAAAACAAGCCTAGCACATCACTAACAGAAATAAAATTCACCCCAAAATGTATATATTAAATACCATTAACTTTACAGTGCATTTTTGCAATACTTAAGATTTGAAATTTACTACAAGGACACATTCAACAATTAAGCACAAGGGCATACTATAAAACAGGCAAAGACTTAATCCACTGACCTTATAAGGAGGTCCCGCAGGTAGGCAAACTCACAGTGGGCAATATTCTCAACTATAGACACCAAAATGCAACATACACAGAGTTAAAAACAGAAAATAATGCGCACTAATAAGATCAATTAGAATCTTCTTCCTCTCTAGCCATTTGGAGCAACACAAAGCAAAAATCACTAGGTAAAGTGGTGGACAGAGATACCGTATTTTCCTGCATATAACCCGCGGCTTATACCAGATTGTACAAACCCGGGGTGGGGGGTTTCTTTCTTGCGAGGGATGTCTCTGGCGCTTGTCTGACAGCTGGCGCTGATAGGCTGTCTAACCTGTCAATCATGCAAGACGACGTGATTGGCTGTGCTGCCATGAGGGCGTACTCTTCTCATCTCATCCGATGATCAACACCTGTAGAAACGCTTCTTAAGGGACTTGCTGCTGCACAGCGGGAGAAACTGCTTTTTCTTTTTGTTCTTATTGTTTGAATTTCGCGCACAAGCACTGTGTACCGAGCCTCAACAGTTATGGATAATTGACGTCATGCGAGCAACATTCGAAAATTCGAAATGTGAACTTACAAAAAAAAAAGTTCATAAATCTATGGGTGAGGGTTATACCAATGATTTCTTTGCATAAAACCCCAAAACCTGCGGGTTATATGAGGATGCGGATTATCTGTGTCTGCTGGTTATATACAGGAAAATACAGTAATACAACCACCCAAGTCTCTAGTAATTCCATTTAAACTGAAGCCTTCCTGAAAGATTACCATGAAAGCTTTGACAAATGCCTGGATGTGAAAAAATGTTTATGAATTATAGATTATGTCAAACTCCATGAATGAGACAGAGAAAGCCACCATGGAGCAGACATCCAATGCAGGAAATGAAAGGTTTTCAAAGACACTTTAATAAGAGTAGTCAAGCGCTTGAAAAAGATTACAGGATAATTACAGAGTCACTTGACTCAAAACAGCTCACCAAAAATTAAAGAGTTTTACTATGTGAGAAGCTAAAGCACATCAACCGCCCAGATACATGTAGTTACTATTCAAACAAGGTTGTACATTGCTGTAAAATGGATCTTTTACACATTTCTGGGGATCTCAGAAGCGGAAGTTGTCAAACTTCTACAGTTGTTAATGGGTGATGGCCGCAAATATAATTTTTATGTGTGCATTTGCTCTAAAAGCAAAGTTTCCAAAAAGGGGAAAAAAATATTCTGAGACTGATTATAGCAATCAGTTAAAAAAATAAATAATTATCAATAGATTTGCGATGTTGATAACACATCACGACAGTCTGAGAAAAGGATAATAAAATATATTACATTTACAAAGTTACAAAAGATTTAGATTCTCATAAATGCTATTCTTTTGATCTTTCTATTCATCAAAGAATATTGAAGTAATAACTATTAATTATAAGCTGCAGGCACTCGTGATCAAGGCATTTTAAATGTCCTGCTGCTGACTCTCAGTCAAAATGATGAACTCATAATGGTCTTCTGAGTGGTCCTCGTTTACAGAGGATAAGGCTTTCTGATGTTTGACTCATAGCCGTGTCTCTGTGGTTAATGAGCTCCCTTGATGTGCTTTTGGAACGTTGCTGTCTGCATAGTCCGCTAATCACTTTCTCTCTCTATCTGTTCTCTAAAGCGGTTCAGAGACCAAAGAGAGTCACAACGATGTACCTTCAATAGTTCCCCATTTTGTTTTCCTTCCCAAGAGTCTTCTCCCATTGACCTGGTACTCCTGGTCACTTCCTACTACTGCAAAAGGAATCATCTCCTAATGGGAAAAAGGAAATAAACATATAATATCGCCTACTTTTTAATGAACTACAGATGTATAGGATAAACTTACTCTAATTTTCTCATTGATTGTTCTGTCTTCCGCATCCTCATCGAACTCTTTTTGTGGATAGACGTCAATCCCATTGGCTCTAAGCTCTTCCCTGATCTAGACAAAATAAAAACAAAAGTTAAATCCTCCAGGAGAAAAGCATATTCAAAACAGATAAAGAAAAGTCATGTAGTTTTTAGAAAGAAAATATTTTTACATCAACACTCTGCGAGACAAAGTAACACTAGTTTTTTTCTGAAAGTTAAACTAAGAAACATTTTTGGAATCTGTCAGGAGATTTTTCCAAAACAGAGAGAGATCCATGTCTGCGTTCCAAACAGCGTAGGTTCTTCCAGTAAGAAGCACAAGGAGCCGTTGAGGTTGGCGAGCGCTTCCTTACTGCTATGTGAAACGCCACGAACAACCCCAGAACAGATGTTGGTTACCTCCACTTCATCATACCATGTGTCATCTCAGCTTCATAACACTGCTCTAAATCTGCGTAAACTAGTCCACTGTGGCTTTATTTCAAAGATATTAAAAGGTTTAGGACTTCTTTATAAATAAAACTACACTAGTACTTTCACAGGCCAGCAGCATTACTATAGTAGCTTAAGAGACACCATCTGCAATTTTGGAAATCTCTTAGGGAAGAAAAAGACACAGTTTGCCAACTAAAGCTGGAATAACAACATAACAGCCTGTACCAGAATTCACATTATCCTACCGGGGCTCACTAAACAAAGATACATATTGCATTTTGTCTGCATCTCTGCACAGAACAGATTTTTTCAAATGTATTTTTTGTTTTATGAAAACAATAGTAAACGATTGTCAAAAAGATGTCAAACAACTTAAATTTTGTTTTTTCAAACACTGGTTTGCCACTTTATGTAAATTAATTTGTAATGTCTTTTTGAATAAATTAAAAACTCATGTCATTAAATTCAAGGCCAGCAGCACAACATGGCAGTCAGTCAAAATAACTGATTATTGTACAGTTAGTTTGTCTCAAAAGAAAAATGACTACGGCAGCATAATCTTCCAGACTGTAAACAAGAGAGCAATAACATTAAGCAGCCATTAGTAGGTATAACTTTAGCTCACCTTCTTTTTGAAGAAATCTCTCTCCTCCAGAGTCAGGGTGTCAGCCTTTGCGATGACAGGAACGATATTTACCACCTTACTGAGACGTCTCATAAACTCCACATCCAAAGGCCTAAGACTGAGGAAACGACAAAGGAGAAATAGACGTGATGGATGGTACTTCTTAAAAGTACTATAGCAAAACCTGCATTACTATTCCCAGGACAACACATTAACCACCAGGGGTTGAAAAACTTCCGAAATACACATGCTCTAAGTCTAAGATATGACCTGCACAAAGATAACCCTAAGGTAAGATGCTTAGGGATGGAAGGATTATTCATATAGAGGTGCAGGGAGACCTTTGAATGTGAAAGTACAAAAAAGTGGAGAGAAAAAAAGGCATTCAGATGTAGTTTTTGCCAGCGTGACTGCAGACTGTTTGACTCAAATTTGCAAAGTTGTTCAAAGCCAGAATGCAGCTGCTGGGAGGTGACATCTGCAGTGCTGGACGGACATGAAACAGTCCGTCACTCACAGAGGTCTGCAGCACACACTCTGGAGGCATCACGACACAACAAATCCATGAGTGTGCTTTTCAAATGAATGGATGGTCTCATGTCTCACAGAATTTAGTGACATGGACTCTTAAGAGGAACTCAAATGTACTTTAAACAGCTTTGTTCATGTGCATAAATGATGTGCCAAGAAAATCCAAGGAATATATATATATATATATATATATACACATACTACAGTTCAAAAGCAATTACAAGAAATTAGTACTTTCAAAAGATCCAATTGATCAAAAGTGACAGTACAGACATTTATAAAGTTACAAAAGATTTCCATCTCAAATAAATGAAGTTGAACTTTCTATTCATCAAAGAATCCGGAAAAAGGCAGGAATTATTTTTCTTAATAGGTCTCTTATGCTAACAAAGACTGCATTTATTAAAATATTTTCCTATGATAAATTTTCAGCAGTCATAGTTATTATATGACAGAACACAACAACTACTTTGCCAGTGGCTCCTTCAAGATTTTTCTATAGGCTTTTATAATGGGGGGAGTAAAATAAAGCCTTTGGTAAACATAACTTAACGATGCTTTAACGTTTTGTTCTACAATGTAAACGTACACTCATGGCAATAATGAAGCAGTTATGTTTATTTTTGAAAACACACGTTTCTAATAAGTAACTAGATAAGACAGTTTAGGTATGAGTGTGTGCAGCTGACACTGTAGAAACATGCATAACTCAAAACATAACTTTACCACAGGCTTTATTTCCGGGTTCTGACGTCATACCTGGACTCTATATGCTGATTTAGTGCTCAAGAAACAGATACTATTAATATCAATGTTGAAAACAATTATAACTATTGAACATCACTTCATTCTGCAGGAGAAACTGTACTGCCCTCTGGAGGCCCTGACATTGTTAACCATCCTTTTCCACTATTTTCCCCCCTTACTGAACATTTGAATAAATGTGCACGTGTAACAGCTAATATTAGATACTAGACATGAATTATATACAGCAAGGCTTTTAAGCGATCCTTACACACAACATGACGTGCACATTCAGAGTATGTTTAAATGGGTATTTAAGTAAATAATGTTCAAGTTTCATAAAGTCATTTCTAAAAGAACATAGATGTACGTTTACTAACCAGTGTCCTGTGGGTGGTATGAAGTATATGCAGCAGTGCACTCGTGAGTCTGGGATCCTCTTCTTCCTGTCAATATTGATCTCTTCCTGCAAGTACTGCTCATACTGGTCATTGATGAATTTCATTATGGGCTGCCAACTTTTGAAGAGAGAGAGAGAGATAATGACATGTTTCCCTCAAGTGTCTGTAAGGGCATTTTCACACATGGCTCATTCGGAGCATTTGTTTCAGAACCTAGTGGTTCGATCACCATCACTTGATGGTGAAGGATGCTGGTATGTGGTTTTATTTTTGAGAGTCTGAATGCTGATCTCCATGGAGCATGGCCAGAACAAAACTATACCACCAACACTAACAGAACTGCTTTAGAATGTCATTTATGTTTCACAGAAAATATGCTGACTGAACTGAGCACATTTTAGAGCATATTAGAACTGAGGTCACAAACAAACAAATGGTCTTTACCAATTCTCATTATTAATCTGGTCGCCAAAGCCTGGTGTGTCTATGACTGTCAGCTTCATTCGAACTCCTTTCTCCTCGATATCTGAAACAAAATGAATATTTTATTGCATTCTCGTTGCAAACAACATGCTTTGATCTCAAGAATATAATAGGTGAATGCATAAATGTATAAATGACAATGCAGTCTTACCATGACTGATAGACTTGATCTCGATGGTTTTGGGGATCTTTTCCTCAGCTGTGCCCAGGAAAGACTTACGGCTCACCTTAGACTTGAAGAGTGTGTTCATCAGTGTGGACTTCCCTAAACCACTCTGACCTGCACAAAAGCAAAACAGTCCATGTTACCGACCTAGTAACTAAAGGCTGCAATACACTACATTAATTTTGCCCAGATTTTTGCTTTCATTTGAAGTCTGGACGAGTTCATGCTAGCTGCCAAAAGTCAGAGCCAATCAGATTTTGGGGAGTCTGAGTTGACAGATTTTACCCATAGCGTGATTCCATCCAGTCTGAGGGGTTTGGTATTTTCAGCCAATTTCATAACACTTTGTTTTCATTTGTCATGCATCTCATAGCAATGAGGCACATGTTTCTGCATGAGTTTGTTGTGTTAAGAATTAATTGAAAGCCTGATAGCGTGTGATCCTTAGTTGTTTAGTGTGTGATATCCATCTTTTTCATCAAGTGTATAATACTTTATATTTACTACTTGTTTTCATGTTTACAAGGATTGCAAGAGCACAGACATTACACTTCAGTGATTTCAAAATGGCACAAAACACTTACTCCTCTTTATATTTACAATAGGCAAATCCAGTTGTATTTCCACTTGAGTACATCATTAAATCAATGATTAAGAAATAGAAACAGCATGGCACAACTGCAAAACTTTGTAGAGTAGGTCATCCCCAAAAACCGAGATCACTCAAGGGTTCAGCTTCAGGGGCTTAAACAGCTTCACAGCTTGATGGGAGGGTGGTGAAGAGAAATCCACTGTTCAAAAATGTAACATGGCATCTCGGCTACAATGTGCCAGAAGGCATGTGGGAGACTCTGCAGCCAGCTGGAAGCAGCTTCAATGGTTTCGTGAGACCAAAATTAAGCCATTTTTTGGCCGTCAGACCAAACACCCCTTTAGAGCAAGCCAAACGTACTCCATCATCCCAAACACACTGTGAAGTGTGGTGGCAGCAGCATCCTTCTGTGGGGATGAAAGAAGATGCCTGCACATCAACACAAAGCTACATAATAAAGGCTTAAAAACCAACCGCAATTGAGAATATATGGTTTGTTGTTTTATACACTAACTAGAAGGGTTTGAATAATAACGCATTAAATTGTTTAGTCTTTAATAACTGCTATCAATTTAGACCAATTGTTGTAAAAAAATATATATATTTTATCTATTTTAACCTTTGTATTTACGCATTTAACAAACGTTTTCATTCAAAGAGACTTACAAATAAGGAACACAAGAAATTTATCATTAGTAAAAGATGCCAAGTTTAAATGATAATATATAAAGTACACAAGCTAGAGCAAAGGTATAATGCAGAAAAGGGGAAATTATTTTTAAATATATAATTGCATTTGCATTGAATTATTCTTTTGATCACTGTCAAAACAATTAAACATAACACTTCCAAGGAAGCTGAATATTGTTTACATGCCCGGTAGGTCTTATTCATTCACAGATCACAAATGATGCTTCCACTCAGGAACCACTTGAATGTGGTTCTCTGTGGTTTGGATGAAACTATCATTCATTTGGCTCTTGCTAACAGGAGCTTGTGTTTAGCTGTGGTTTACTTTACCCTCTGCTAGCTCACATCCGTCAGCCTTGAGTTCAACTCAATGTAGTAATGATGGCCTGTTACTTTCTGCATGGGACAGGGTTGCTTTTCTCTCTCTAAACACCCTGTCATCCAATCCCACTGCTGACATTGAATTCAGATGTGCCATCCTATCCCTATACACTGCCTACAAAGGTGGCACTTTTCAGCTTTCTGACACTTTCTTCAGGAAAATATAATGCGATAGAATGAGAAACAGGAGTTAGAACAAACAGGCTTCAGCTGGGACCGGGAATGCCGATCCCGAGGGTTGGCTCTCTCCGATCTGACTGGGTTATGTCAACAGCAGGTTTGGCCACACTGACCCAAAGAGCCATATGTTAGAAACAAGCTGCAGCCTTACGCAAATACAGGTTAATTTTGCTGTCTTCAACAGAACTCGTAATTATTTCCTCTTGTTAACACAATATAAATCATCAGAAATGTAATAGTAGAACTGTGTCTTCCAGGACGTTAACGCTGAAACAGAAAAATACCACCATGTGATGCCCTAAATGTATTACTCAATACAGGTCTTTTCCTAATTTACATTCTTATTTCTCATTTCAGACTCCACCCGTCTCAAATTATGAACACATTTTCATAAAAACACTTTAATAGAGCAGAACAACAATATAGTTTTGGATCTAAAAGTCTCAATGGATGAGGTACATTCAAGGACACAGGCACTAAAAATAGATTGCATGTCAGTTGCATTTCATTTTTGCACAAAGTTGATATGTTGTTTGGCAACCATAAGCAATTTACAGGTAGGCTAACAAACAGCACTACCATCTACAAGAATGGTTTACTGTGAATTATGTGAACAATACTAACCTACTGTGTGTCATATTAGTAGTATGTTCTCATATTGCTGCAGACACTGCAAAATTCTTCTGGTTTATTGCTAATTAGTTGTGTTCGAAATTCAATTATCATACTTAAAAATTTGTTCAATTTGATTCAAATGATTTGATGAACAATAAATAAGAGTTTGCTCAAGGATAAACACTATAACAAATCACAGAGAACAAAGAGCAACATTGTAGCAATGTGCTAAAAACACTCAGAATACCTCAGAAACTGCATAGCAACACCCTGGGAGCAACTTCTGAAATCCTTCAGGAAATGTGAATTTTTGTATTTATGTTAGTCACATAATCATAGAAAGTGAATCATCAGTGCACTAGAGAAATTATCATGTGATCGGTGAGTGTCAGTTAATAAGTCTTATTTTAATTATAACAGGTGTTATTCTTTCACTTCTGTAGATGTGTATCTAATTAAGCTTATTTACACTGCATAAAACAGACAAAAATACAAACATTGATAGACTGCAATAGCACAGGTCTCATGAGCCTTGAGAAAAAAATTGCACTAACATGTAAGAACGAACCTAAAAATGCACATGGAATAACACACAGTCTGACTTGTGGCATTTAATTGAGAACTGCTCATGAAAGCCTGCATGTATTTGCCTCGCGTAGGCGTATGGTTGGAAGTGTTATGGAAAGTTGAAGCTTTGATTACCATACGCTTGTTCTATTAAAGGTTGAAGTAATTAAATGCTTCTCTAAAATTAGGATTTATGACATTTTTACTTATTTTTTCCCCTCACCAAATGCCTAAATTACAGAGCTCTTTAAATAGCAAAGTTATTGCCAGTTTTGGGGGGGAAATGGAGGAAATCGGATTAAAATACAATTTTAGTTACGAGAAATATTAACTGCTTATTGCTCTAGTAGAACACAATAGTCCAACAATTTAGTTTAAATGTAGCTGACTACTATCTTCTTGATCAACGCTTGAAATGTTGACTCACCCACTACCATGATGTTGAGCTCGAAGCCCTGTTTCATGGCCTTCCTCCTCATCTGCTCCAGGATGGCATCAATGCCAACGTAGGTGAAGTCCACGCTGGGTTTCTCCAGATGCAAAGCTGGGGGCATCTCTTGTACAACCGACTCTGCCATGATGCTACTGCTGCTGCTACTGCTGCTGTAGCTGGAAATGACCTCTGACCCTGAGGACATGAAGAGAAGATCCAATGAGGAGCCGTATCCATGGGTATGCAGTCAACAGCTTTCACGATACAGTGTATTTTATAAGCTGAATCTGATAAAGACACTCATGGGGAGAATGTGCTTCTACACAGCTGGACTATAGAAATAATAAACAGGGAACTCATATCCGGCCTGCAGCCAGCTAGCACATTTTTACTTCTCGATTTATACAAATATCCATTTATTTGAGGATTATTACTGGGCCAAAAATGTTCAAATGCATCCATCATGTGAAAGAGCCTGTTCTCCACATTATCTAATGACATTATTTAGAGTACAACAATCTTATGATTGGATCAGGTTGGGATCTCACTAGACTACATCAGAAGTCAAGGCACATGGATTACGATCTGATCGCTGAAAGCACATTGATCTGGGACATATTTTGAGTGCAAATGCCTTTTTAGGAAGTGCATTCAGCTGTGTAATATGTTATAAGATACAATACATCACCTTGATGGGCTAAGACATTTGAGAAATGACTTGGAATGCCTGATGAGTAATGACAGGAGATGGCAGAAGGAATTTTTTATGCGTTCTTTCAAAAGTTCAGTAAAATCACAGACATGTTTTACTTAACAAAACCTGCATACAAGTATAGCAAGAGTGATCAAATCTCCACTCAATCATGCTGCAAAAACTAACAACATCTGGAAAAGAAACGTGTGAATTCCAGGTCAAATGACAGTCGCTTTCAATATGTACATTGTAAATCAAAAGCATTTTACCAATTCAAATGTTAATTCCCTCCCCCCATACACTGATGTAACACAGAAAATTCACAAGAATTAGATAAGAAATACCTGACGCCAAAAACAAAACTCCTACCAGACTCCTTCATGATAAAAAAAACATGAACTACTTCCTTAGAATGAGAAACATTCATATTCAGATACAGATGCAGTGATCAAAACACCATGTTAGCAGTGAAATTGAACACCACAATTTGTAATCAAACTTCCACAGAAGTCAATGGAGCCCCAGAGTGTCCCTCTTCAGTGGGCCCCATCAGAAAGCCTGCGGCCCCATGGATCAGCGAGTCCTTCCAGCAGACAAAGCAGTTAAAAATTCTTCAAGTCAGTAACTTGATCCACTGGCAGCTTCTCAGGGCTCGGTACAGTTATTCAGAAAGCCTATCGGCTCCTCTCCACTCAGTCAAGGCGTCAAGCCAACAAACCCACAGCAACTGGATTCCTTGCTTAACAATAGACCCGCTCTTCCCCAGAGTCCCTGCGATGTCACATTAATTTACAGGTATGCTAGGGCAACAGGCAGCACAGAAACATGTTTTGAAAAGTAACTGATACGATTAGAATGTGTTCCCAGTTCACAGGATAACAAACATCTCTTTCTACACACTGGTTCATTCTTATATCTAACCTTGACTGTGATGATGTGATGAAAGAGAAGAGCATCCATCTCTTTTAACACAAAGAATAGACAAAAAAAAATTCAAGTTATTTACATAAAGTATGTGCATTAATACTATCACCGATTCAATGATATTGATGTTTTAATTATATTTCTAAAATTCTAATTCTACTAAAATGCTAGTATTTTTTAATTCTAGGCTTTTTTGTCTGTATGAATAAAATAGCTAAATACCAACAAAAGTAATTAAATATACAAAGTTGGAAAATAAAACCATTAAACATTTTAAACGTATGAAAAATGGAAGTTCATTCCATTTGGAAAAGATTATATTTAAGAGTGTTATTAAATTAGTGTTTTTAAAAGATTACATTTAAGTGAGAGTTAAGTGATGGCAAAGGTAATCTCTAAATGTAAAAATGGGAAGTACAAATAAATATCCAATATGAATATAATACAAAATACACAGACAAATAAAAATCTCCAAACACCATCAACATCATTTTCAGCTAAATATATCAATGTACAAATATACTGATGTGATTGATTACTCTCTTGAGCTTCTTTTCGTCAGTGTAGACTGGAGGAACAACTAAAACACCCTTTCAGAATGGAAAGAGGAAAAAGCATGGAGCTCCATGCACCCATTACCAAAACTCTCACTCTTACGTGAATGAGGAGGAGTCACTTCTCCCGCATTCAAACAGCTGAATTAGCTCATTCTGCTCTGATTAACCATTCTGAGAACAGATGGCAGGCATGTGGCAACAACCTTTTTACTATGAAGGCTGTCTGAATAGGAGTCATATTTCCCTGCTACATTGTTTATACTGCAGTTACACTGCACCCAGTGAGGAGACACACCTCTGAGTGGCCATCAGACCACTTTCTAAGTTCATTTAAAACCGTTTACGTACCCTCCTCCTTCCCATTTAGCCATATAAATACAAGAATCACCTTCTTCACATTCCACTGCTTGGTATTCGCCCCAACATCCTCCTCCTGGGTAAACACAAACTGATGAATGCAGAGAGGGAAATGGAGTTGGTGGACTTCACAATGAGCCTGACATGAATTTGGGCTGAAAGTAATGTCAAGCCCTTTTATTGCCAATGTCAACAGAGGTTAAAGTGATACAAAGCAGCATCAAAATAAATAAAATTCCTTAAAGGGAACAAAAGACAAACAGTTAGCACAACAATATTTCTTTTTAGGCCTACTCCTGACTCAATGGAAATTATCTAATATACACTACAACAGGCCTTAAAAAAAAAAAAAAACATTCCAGGCAGATGCTCTCTAAAGTTGTCCATGTGTAGTTATTGTTGGCTGAACGTCTGATGCACACAAAATGTGAAACACTTAGATAACTTCAAAGTAGTCATCTGATTGGTTGAATTCTACAGGGTTTCTTGAAGATGTGCGTCACATTCTTTAACAGTCCACCAGAAAACGAAACGCTGGATTAACAGTAGTATATACTTGCACAACGTTCTCTTAATAATAATTTATTATATGCACAATGGTCCATTACTGTTGGGACATCGACTTTACATTTTCACACCTCTACGCATGATGTGGAACAGAAGGAACACTGACTGTTTGCTTTACTTGTCGGCCAGATCTTTGCCGATGAAATATGTGATGGTGTCCAGGCCTTCTGTCATTAGTCTGAAGTGCTTGATATGTGAGACTAGTCTTTGTGAAACTTTTGAGGGCCCTTTTCCACTGACAGGGTGCCGTCAGTTGAAAAAAAGCAGTTCTGGGCCAGAGACACTTTAGGAGCTGCACATCAGCTCCTAAATCCTCAAACCACGACCCATGAACATAAAAAAATAAAAATTTAAAAAGCATGTCCTTATATGTCATATTACTTATATGGTATTCAAAATTATTGCATTTACAAATAAGTTGTGAGTAGTACTGACTGCTAAGAATTATATTTGTTTTAAACTACTGTTGAAAAGTTTAGGGTCAGTGGTGGGAAGTCCCAACCCCCCTCCTCCCTCTCCAGTTCCAGAAAAGAGCATTCACTTTCTGCCTTTAGGGGAATTTGGAGGAGATCCTCTTTGGCTCACAGTCATGTCAGGCATCTTAATACCCTCAATCAAGCAGAGTGCAGGAGGTCGCTAAAAAGCCCACCTATATTGACGAAGGAATCTACCAACTAGACAAAGACTGATGAAACAAATATTAGGTTTTACTTCAAGCAATTCATTTTTTTTTTTTTTAAGGAATTGTTTCAGACAAAAACTTGTCATGCCAGTTTGTTGAGTTAATCAAGAGTGGATTTCTTGGCAATACATTATACATAAACTTCAGAACTGCACTTTGTAGAAATGTTTGCCTATGACACATTTGTGCACCCATTGGTTCATGGTTCAGCTTCAATGTCTAATGGAATAAATTGACCAGACTTCTTATCGTGGAATATGGGATCGGATAGACAGGCACCCCTGCGGTTTATTTAATATATACATTATTTAATATATTTTGTTGTTTGATCAACATTAATGGCAGGTATTTTAGTCTGCTTTCACTTTAAGAACAAAAGCTTGGATCTAATGACACGTGTATACGGTTTCACCAAGCTGTTTCTACGTTCACTTAACTGACTGTACTTACAAGAAACACTCCACATGATAGGCATTTTGATAACTACGTTTGTATTTGACCATTCAGGCGCAGAGAACTGAACTCGGGATCGCAAGTTCAAAATCCACTAACTGCAAGTTAATAGATAACAAATCGTCATTGGATGGCAATTTTGTTCTCCAAAATATGTTAAGATGAGATTGGCTACTTTGATTAGGCTGTTCTCACGTGACAGAAGACTACAACTTACTTTTATGATAACCTAGTAAAAACCTATTTAGGTAAGAAGAAATATGGGACTGTCCCAGTAACACATTAGCGATCACTGCAAAACATAAAAAACTCTGAACTCCCTGTCAACAGAGCAACAACAAAAGAAACAAGTTGACCTACTGTATGAATCTAGGTTTTCCCTTCATACTGTACCACATGTGATGTCTTTTCTGAGTGATATTGTGCTACTCGGAAAAGTAAACTGACCCCACGGCCTGTCATACAGAATGGAAATCTATGCCAGTAAAAGGAGCTGTGAACACAGGTGCCTGCACACAATCAGAGTGACCCCATAAATCTCCAGTACCATTAGCCCGAGCATCACAACCTTGCCAAATTAGCAAAACAGCTGGAAGACATTAAATTCCCATTATCAGAGCGAAGGGGAAAAAAACCTAAGTAAAGGCTAATATGTAATATTATGGCCTGCTTGTGTAGATTATGTCCAGACAGAACTGTATAAGACAAATTGACCTTTAGTGCCTGGTTGAAACCCCTAAAGTTAACAAAAACAAAAACCTTAATTATAGTATTAAGGGTATTATCACTGAGGGTTTTCTCAACTTAAAGGGTCTGCAATATATAAAGTAAAGCATTTTACTCAAAATAATTGTCATTCACTTACTATCATGTCAATTCCAAACCCATAAGACAAACAAATCAAATGAACAAATTGGAGCAGTAGCTTTTAAGAAAAAAAGTTACACAATTAGCCACCTAAAAGCTTGTGTAAGCAATAGGCTGAAACAAACAAACAATTTCATGTTTTACAGTAGAAAAAAGTAGTAGTCAAGCATTAAGAACAACATTACAGCGAGTAAATTATTTCTTTTTTATTTTCGGATGAAGACAATAAAGAAGGCACCTTAAAAGTTAGATCAAAGGCTGTAGTGAAAATGCATGCAATGCTCTTGCATTCCTGCGAGTCATCACTGAGTGAAACGCTGTGACAGACAGAGTGTCGACTGACAGGTTTGGTCTGTTACTTCCACCGCTAACAGACTCCATACCTGAGGAGATAAGATTTAGACGGGCCAAATGAAAACTCAAACACCCGCAGAGAAAAACAACATAAGGGTGAGAGGAGTGACGAATACAGTCCTGCGGCTGATGATTAGCTGTTTCCTGGATCGGAGAATGTTGGAACACAGAGACTTGTTTTTAAACATGTGATCTACAAATAGCAAATCGGTTTCCAAGCCAGCATCAGAAAAACATTTTACATTTTTGACATAATGAGAACCAAATCACAGCTCCTGCCATTACAAACAACACAAGCAGCTATTATCATCATCAGTGAGAAAGTCAACTACATTTTACGTGGTATTTTTTAAATTAGCCTCTTGCATATCGCAGTGGTTATAAACAATCCAACAAGACCCCAAAACATTACACAGTCTCAGTGGACAAACACAAAACTTTCCATCCAAAACTGAAGAGTTGGACTGTATTAGTCGTTCACTCTGTTTTCAATTACAGGCAAAAAAACATCTTTCATCTAATGCTGTCTCCAAGTCTCCAAGCATTCAATAGCTTTGTAAATAGATACCAGTGACTCTGCAGTAAAAAAGAAAGGAAGTCACGTTGAATGACTGATTTATTCCTCTCAGCCTTAGGTAAAGGTTGCAAATCACAGAATGTGTCCGTGGTGGGACTCTTGTAAAGTGGACTCAGAGGATTTGTAAGAGTGTAAGGAGGAAGAAATAGTCTCATCTCAGTCTAAGGGGAATCCACAGGGTTCAGGTCAGACCACATTTCAGTTTTCTTTTTTTCAAAAACTTCCTGTCTGAGCCATCACAAAAGAATGCCATCTTGACACTACATTATAGTCAAAAGAAATGCATGGAGAAGATTAACACGGTCTCTTTTGTAGGAATGCACAGATTTTAAAATTATGACAAGCTGATAATCATTTTCATGTTATATCCAGAAACATAAATAGCTGATAATAAGTTTTACACTAATTATACTACTTGTCAAAATAAATTAAATATAAAAAGGTAAATTAAACATTTCAAATATCATTAGTGAAATGTAGACCTTACATATTTAAGCTTTTATAAATATTTTAAAGATTGAAATTATTAATTCTAAATTAAAAAAATAATTTTAATTATAAGAATATTTAAACAGTAAAAGAAATGTTACAAAATTATTTTTTATTTTTTAATTGCTCTTGAATTTTCTTTTCATCAAATAGTCCTAAAAAAAGATTTCAACATTGATAAAAAAAGAAGAAATGTCTCTTGAGTATCAAGGATCATGTGACACTGAAGACTGGAGTAATGATGCTGAAAATTCAGCTTTGATATCGTATTAAATCACATTTAAAAAATATATTACAATAGAAATTTTTCTTTTAATTTGTAATCTTTTAAAAAGAATCAAATGCAGAATTGGTGAGCATAAGAGACTTCTTTCAAAAACAAACAAATCTGACACCAAACTTTTAAACAGTAAATCCAATACTCAACCATAAAAAAATCAATTAAAATATATGGTGATAAATAAAATATATTATATATATATGGTGCATCTATAGCCTTTAAAGTTTCAATTGCACCACCACTTAAACATCATCGTTCCAGGGTTAGGAGGAACCGCAGATGACCAGACACACAAGCTGTACACATACATTTAAAATATATCATTTAACTTCAGGTGATATGGCAATTCCTGTGAGCTCTGGAAAAATGGTCTCAGACACTCTCAATCACTTTCAATGTCTGTTCTTCTCTTTACACATTTCCTAACATATGATTCCAAGAAAAATAAAAAAGGGAATATGACTCATTTATCTTGTCTTCTATACAAGATAAATCCAGTCAAAAGGTATCATTACCATTTCAAAGATTGAGAAAATATAGACATTACTCAGGGCAGCCAACACTTTGCGACAACCTTTCTTTCTCCCAAGTAAATGACTCCAGAAAAACTACTGCCTAGAATATGCCTGAGGACATGCATTACGCGAGGACATGCATACAATTATACAAGATTATGATTAAGCCCCGGCAAACTACAAAAGACACCCAGAGGCAAGATCCAGCCCGTTAGAAAGTTACAGAACTCTAACAAAGTCAGACCAGGAAGATCAATAACTAAACCCATGGAGAAAGACAAAAGGAGAGAAGGAATAAGCAAACTTCTGGCCCTCCGCAGAGAGTTGTTCAATGCAGAAGGGAAATTGATGTTAACTCTACACAAACAGTGTTGGGCTCGTAGTGTTTGTGTAGCTGTGATGACCGTTCGTTCAGCACTGGACAGGAGAGGGTGACCTCCAAAGCTTGGGGTTATAAAAGCAGATGGTGTCATGCACACAATGGAAAAAAGTCTGGAAGTGAGGGATATTGTACTCCCAAACTGGCAAAGGACAGCAGAAGTGTAAGTGAGTGATAAGGATGGTGTGAAAAACAATATGGAAGAGGAAACATTCCAAAACGTTCTGCTCATAGAGTTTTACATTTAAAAAAAACCTAAATGAAAATAAATGTGAGACTTGGCTAACAAGCTCACCAACTCCTAATGTTGTTATAGTACGTACCGCAAACTTTACTGACTGCCAAAATGTTAAATGCGCAATGAGGAAATGTTCTGCCAACAAGCTTTTAGTTGAAATGAAGTCATTTGTAATCCATTCCTCTAGCTAACTAGATATGAGCCACCTGTGTACTGCATAGCTGGAGTGATAGGGCCTTTGGAAATATGTCCCTGGCATTCTTAGATGATCCAACAGTAGTCCAGAGAAGTTAAAGTGTATCTTTGGAACGACCGGAAGATTCATGGATCTGATTTCAAGGTGAAAGCACCAACATCTGGGAAACAAGGCAAAGCTGATACTGCACAGTCACTTCTAAAAAGCGGAAAATCAGTAAAGATCAGTTGAGAGCTCAGATGAGAGATAGAAAGCAAGTGATTGTGTGTGCTTTCCCTCAGTATGCTTCAGCTCTCAGGAAAACAAAAACTCTAGTAGCAAAGAGGCCTTTTACATTCAGTACAAGTTCTTCAGAATCACGCTCAATGGAGATTCACACTCACACACTCACATAGTTGAGCGATTAAATTAGTCATATGATTGTACAAATATGCTCAAAAACCATCTTGATTTGGAGTTGTCGATCCTTGAAATGGGTCTCATGACCAATGTGATCATGAACAGACCACAGGCGAACATGAACAGACTGGAAAGTCAAGCTACTGTTTATGAAAAAGGAATGTTTACTTATGCATAAATAGCCACAGGTGACATTTAAATAATTCACACTCATAATGTGGGTGGACAGGATTAATTTAAAATCACAGAAATAAGAATGACAATTGAAGGAGTCTTAAAACAGAAAATTAATTCTAGTTTATGAAAATCACAGGCATGAAATCCTTGCTATCTGTTAAACCGAGACACTCCACAATACTTTGCATTGCAAGTCAATACCGGTTACACACAGACAGTAGCAGTGCCTCATATATGAAAGCATTGGTGTTAACACCATGTGCCTGGCAGGTGTTTACGCCACTGCTTAGCCTCACCACAGAAAAGACGAATCAGAGGTTCAGGGCGGACATGCTCCATTACTGCCAAACACCAAAGAACTCAGTGCAAGCAGACATATGCAAAAAGTAGAAGCATACACTATGAATATTCCCAACAAACTCAATTATGGAAAACATTTCCATTCCAAAAGAATACTTATAAACGTCCTGTGGAGTTTTCAGTGGAAGTGGGCTGAAACCCTCAGAGGTCTGCTGCTCTGGGTTTGGGAGAGTGTGTTGAATGTATAAATAGAGAAAGGGCAACAAGGAGTGCGAAATGACTCATCAAAATGAGGAGATTCTCCCAGTTTTGCTACAGGAAGGACCAAAGTAGTTGTTAGCAGTGAAAATCTCTGCTTTCAACTGATCTAATAGTCTTTGACATGCTAAAAACAAGACCACCTACAATGAACACACAGACTGTGCTAACGATACTTGGCCTAAAACATTTATTTTTTGGTGACTTAATTTCTAAGATGAATGGGTGGATGTCAAGACTATTGACAACAGGATCAAACATTGGCTTTGCTGTTACTACAGACAGCTCTTATGTTTTTAACACCTCGAAGAACAGTGAAAAGTGTGTGAAAGTGTCATTGGTAGCAACTGAAATTGGCTGAAGGAAACGGATGAAAAAAAAAAAAGAGACGTTTTTCTCATATATGAACAAAGAGATAATGACATGGACATGACCAGGAAAGAGAGGAAGAAAGATGTGTGGCTTTCTTCCTGATCCCCTGCAGGATGTGGCAGACACATAAATGACACGTTGAGAAAGTCACTGTTGTTAGTTCAACGGCAATAAACATTTACATTTATCCATTTAGCAGATGCTTTTATTCAAAGCGACTTACAACTTGAGGAACACAGAAAGTGATTCATCCTGAAGATGCAAAAGTACACAAGAGTCTCACAATACAAAGTTTCAAACATTACTTGAAGTAGTAAAAGCCTGGAGAATAAATGGACTAAAAGGAAGAGGAAAACAGTTTTTTTGTTTTTGGTGGTATGTGAGTGTGTGTCTTTTGAATTAAAAAAAATTATAATGGTAAAACCAAAGCTAAAGGGTGAAAATGAAAAAATGTAAAAAATGTTTTACTGTAAAATAAATGCAATAAAATAAATACTACAAATACATTTATCATACTTTTTTGCATAGTGATTTGTTTTGTAATCTTTTAATGTTTAACTGAATTTAAAAAATATATATATTTATCTAAAAATTTACTTTTTTCCATTTAAATAAACATAAGTGAATGTCTACTGTGATGCACAAATACAAATCAGTCATAAATACTGATTAATAAATATAAAATAATCATAATAGTTTTAAAATAGGTTTCACTTCAAGAAAGAGGCATTTGTAATTCATGCTGAAATAAAACTCTCCAAAATGCCTAAACACAGAAACACTATAGAAAAGGAGGCTTTGAGAAAGTAAAATTACCCAGGACTAGAGTGTCTGGGACTCATGCAACCCTGTAACCTGCACACTTTTAATTACAAGGCCAAGAGAGAAGGTGCAGACAGGGAGTAAAGGATGAAAAAGGAGAGCGGAACAGGCAAACACGCCCCCTTTGCAAACGCACAGATGCTTTAAGACCTAATAAATCTTCCCTACTTAGAACTTTCCAGCTTAAACATCCGTGAAGCTCTAACATGAAAAACAGGCCGAGTATCTGCTGTGAACATGGAAAAACCATACTTATGGAGACATGCATTTACAGATTCACCTACATACACACACAGAAGTCCAACTTGCTCAGACCTAAACGTTACTACATTGTTAGTTAACGCTTGTAAAGAAGCAAAGTGCCAGAAGGCAGCAACAGACAACCAGAACAGGAGAGATTGAGTGAAGGAAAAGGAAAAAGAGAGATAGAAAGAGTGAAAGTGTGTTGACCTACCCTCCTGCTCGTCCCTGCTCAGGCTCAAACCTCCAGTGTGAGCCTCAGCTGGAGTCTCTGGGCTTCTCTCTGACTCCACCCATAGAGTGTCATGTGACACTAACTCACCACACCCACACCCTCTCCAACTCCAGAGAACTCAGTGAAAAGAGATGGCCAGAGGAAAAAGAGAAAAAAAGAAAGAAAGCAAGAGTTCTATCTGCCTGACAAAGCATTCACACACACACAAAGCTTAGCAGCTGGCTGTCTATCCCTTCCAGTCCTGAATTGAGAGAAAACAGAGTAAGCTCAGAGTTTGGACTGTCCGGCACCAATGATTTGTGAGCTTTGAAAAACCTGAGGCCAGCTTTTGTTCTTCAAACTAGAAGAATTTGTGAGATCTCCATTTAAGGAGAATGTGTTAAATTGCATTGTAAATGAATGACTGCTTTTGAGACACCCTGATTTAGAAGTACTCTGATACTGAAAGAAATCTGTGTATGTGTGTTTATACACACACAGTATGTTAGGATTTCATTCAATTTATGTCAAAATAAATTAAATAAATTTCAGTACTTAAAGACTTTTCAGTAGTTATCCTATTTGAGACTAATCAAATCATCACTAATCAACTCTTGATCAACTCAAATAATCACTAATCAACTCTTGCTTCCCAATAGTAATAATATATTTTGTGATCAATAAGTAGTACAATAAAATAAATCACAATAAAAGCATTTTAACCATATTGCCCTCAAACCTTTGAGCCTGGGCCCCAATGTATTAGACTTAATCCAAACTGGATTTCAGGAAAAGAGAGAGAAAGAAAAGAAAGAGAGAGAGACAAAGTTTGCATAGTGCGATCAGTGTCCCTAAATTTAAAGCAGATCTCACATCATTCCTAACAGAGTTAAGATGAAAAACTGCACCTTAACTTTTACAGAAAACATGTCAGTTCAGGGAGGATTAGATTGCAACCCTTAATCAACAAACCCATCTGTTCAGTCACCTACATCATCAAATATTGCTGTTGTTTCGTCTGAAAATAAGACTAATAGTATTGGTTACATTATTGAATTAGACATGCCAGATAACTGCAGTCACTCCAAACATGTACCATGAAACTGAAAAGGCAGCACTCATGGCAACTCCTGATGTAGGGCATCGTAAATTGGAGACTGTTCCTGACAATAAGCCACTTCCCTTCTTTCACACACCAGAGAGGGGGCTCGAGTTTCAACATCAGTTTTTATTAACACAGAGCAAAAATAAACCCTTCCGATGTTTGGCTGGGTTTACAACGATTCCAAGAGCCAGCGTTCCTGTTCTCTGAGGGCAAATCCTTCACTCTTTGCATCTCTGCATTTTTCCAGAAGGCCTGCTTTCTTCTGAAATGCTTGTGAAAGTAACAAGCTCTGTGTTTAAAAGGAGGCCGCATATTAGATAATCCGCTTAAACTTGTGGTTAGAACCTGTGGTTAGACATTTGCTTAATTAGTTGAGTAATGAAAAAGAACCCTACTCTGTTTTCAAGTTTACCAAGAGATCCCAGTTTTCCCAAACCCTTTTTGTTGGAACCCTGCTAGATCTGTTCCTCTCCGCCAACATAAGCCAGCAGGAGATCTTGCTGACGTGGATCCACCATACAGTGAGAACTGTTCAAGCATTGGAGATGAAACATTCATCTCCAATGTTTCCGTTAGATGAACAGCACCTACTGACTTTCTCTGACTACATTCCATATTCAATTTCTGGAAAGCCCTGCATGCAGATGTTAGAGAGAGAGACGCTGGAGGGGGGAGCAAGAGACATTTGTTCCCTTGCTAGGAGGTCTTACATAGGAGATAAACAATGGAGCTGCGCCATCTTTGTTCCCTAGTGCTGAGAAAGAAGGCATGATTTATTCCTCAGGAAAACTAATGCAAACCATTTGTCTCAAGACTTTTATAATGGTCACAAGTGCACAGCTTGTGGTTGTGAAAGAGTGTAATACAAGAGCACGTTATGTTAGGAGAAAAACACCTCATACAGCACATACTAGATGAGCAACTTTCAATGTAAAGTGAATAAAACAATATCAATAAGAAAATTTCAGTTTCCCTATCTCATGCTTTTTGAGTTTTAATTTGTAGTTCAGAAACATGATTGAGTTTGCCTCGTTGGAACATTATTAACCAGCTTTAACGAACTACATCCATCTGCTCAAATGTTATTCATTTGCATCTTTGTTGTAGCAGAAACCTAAAACAAACAGGATTTTGGAATCAGATCGTTATTAGATCATGATTTGGCACCAATTACTTACTAACATCAGTGGTTAATCAGCAGTCCCAGTGGTTAATTTAGATTTCTTCCTACTTGAACCACAAGAGTAAACAGAGAGAGCCATACCTTTATATAAAGTCAAACAGATTGTGATTTTTCAGCAGTAGGTTGCATTAGTTTGTCATGTCATAAGGGCCGTACGATGTGTAATTGATAATTTCATGTTATATCATTGTGACCTCGAGCACTTTTGTGATATACACAATGTTTCGTTGATTATTTTTCTTCTTTGAAATTATTTTCTTTACGTTAATCTTCTCTTTCTTTCACAGCGCGTCGTGCATTGCTGCGCGCACAGTTTTCATTGTTTCAGAGTCCCCAAACTTATTGAGTTACTCCAGTGATCCAATAAATGACATTGATGGGACGAATGCTGGTGTTCAAGAGTGATTACGAAATTACACAACGCAGATTACACACCTACAGAGGAACCATAGTAACCGCAATACTATTCAGAACTGTGTCAGAGCGAAATGACTTATGAGTGAATGTGTTTATGTGTGTTGTGACTGTTAACGCTGTGAGTGAAATTGTGTTTGCAATGTTGGAGAATATAATTAAAGGTTTGTATCGAGAATCAAAGGTGTTTTTTGTTGTATACTGGCAAATCTCTGCTGTTAGTTGGTGCACATATTCCTTTTGTTGTTAGCAAACATATACAGTGTATGTACATGCCGATCGCCATATTGGTTTTTGGTTATCTCGATCCTCTGTTATCTCAACACTTTTTTGCAACCCCCGAGGCCGTCGACATAAAATATAAATACAGTGGAATCCGGTTATTTCAATTCATGAAAACTAGTTTTAGTTAAGAATAACACTAGTTTTGATGCCTAAATTTACTTTTAACATTTACAGCAATTGCAAAGACCTTTAATAATCAGACATTTATCGATTATTATGTATACAACTTAAATAATCATCATCGTATTTGCCAGAACTGAAATATTGGTGCCTCCCTAGCCAGTAGTCACAAGTCTGTCTATTCTGCATTTCTCCAACAGAAGGAAAATAAAAGACTCATCTGCAGTCTGACACGTCACAGCAGGCCAACAAGAGGATGCCCATTATCATGACGTACGCAGAAATGGATATATCACATGACTAATCACTCAGCATGCTTCACAACAAACAACAAGAGTATCACTTTACAACCTCAGGTCTCCTCATTCCCCTGACTGCACAATGACACCCATCCTCAGATCCAACACTAATTTTTTTGATCAACAGATTGACCGACACTGCTGGGATTGGGTTTATCCCTGAAGAACATGCAGATAGACAGAAAAGAACAGATATCATTATTCCCTCTGGATGCCAAGAGACATGATATGCGCACAAGCTGTTGTCACAAACCGTGCCAGCTTGTCCATCTGGCCCTAGGTATGGAGAGGACTGGGGTGAGGGGTACAGCTGGCACAGAGGGTCTCTGACCCTGACACAAGAGCAGAGGAGACAGCTGTACATACTTATCCCCAGTCAAAACCACAAGGCCAAGTCGAGAAAGAGGAAGCCTGGGGTTTGTAAAGGATGAGAGCTGCACAAATCACACACTCACAGTTGTGGCAGGCCTGCCTTCACACCACGGCTCCGCAGAGTCAGGGCCAACAGCCAGAGATACTGACAGTGAGACGACTGACACTCTGTAGACTTCGTCCAGAGCCTATGAGTTTGTGTGATGCCT
Source organism: Rhodeus uyekii (assembly GCA_037043235.1). NCBI lineage: Eukaryota > Metazoa > Chordata > Actinopteri > Cypriniformes > Acheilognathidae > Rhodeus > Rhodeus uyekii. Next base: position 1,974,450 of record JAWRVZ010000068.1, read on the forward strand.
TTGTTAAAAGCTTTTCTTCAAACAGTCCCATTCTGCCACTGGTCAAATGTAATTGAGTTTTTCATAATGTTAGTCAAATTTAGTGTAGTAAAATATTAAAATTAAAATGTTTCTTAAAAAAAGACCAGTCAACAACATTAGTTTACATTTTTCAAAAACAATCAAAAACATACACTTCAGATTTTATATCTTAGCAAAATCAGATAAGATGGCCAAAATAAAGCTTAAAAAAAACATTCAAGAGACTAAATCAGAATCATAGTGAATCATAAGCTTCATGACGGTCTGACAAATATTACAACAATCTGAAATTTACCTACCAACACCATAAACTACAATATCAGCGCAAGAAAAATCAACAACACTCCAAACCGAATTCATATCATCACTTTTTTAACCTTTTACATGGGAAACACTGACTGAGCAGCAAACCTCAGTGGGCGGCTGCCGCCCTGTTTTCCAGAGCTGTTGGGAATGTAGAGTCATGGTGAGGAGGATGTTAGAGAAAACAGAGTCAGATGCAGTCAAAGGCCTGTTTGTCACCATGCATCCAGAACTGCTGCATGCTTAATGCAGACAAGAAACCACCACTTGCTTCTGCACCACACAGCAGCTCTTTTGTTCTCTCCAGCACAGCGAGCCCGAGGAGGAGACATGTGAACCCTTGTTGGAATATGACTTTGTAGGAAAACTGCTGCATCTAGACCGCTTTTCATTTCAAAACGACTCCTATTCTAGGTCAGTGATTCTCAACTGGTTGGTTCTGTTTGCTTTATGGAAAAAATTTGAACAAAGTACATTTTCAATACGTGTTTTTCAAAAACATTCACTCACTTTATGATTACTAAGAATGTTGGGTCAATTCTATGTTAAATCTAGGTTCTGAAGCAAAATCAGCTGAAAACCAATGATCGGCCAAGGATCAACTGTTTCTGTGGGAGTGCAGAAATGAAGTGGAGCATCAAAAAAAAAAAACATGTTTATAGAATAAAATAATTAATCTATATAAAAATAGAGTTAATACAGAACCACTGACTGAAGATAAAACATCCACACACACACACAGAGAGAGAGAATCAGCACTACGTAAACTCCTACTGTTTGTGAGAATAGAGGGGGAGGCAACCAAAGAGAAATAAACTTGCGATTAGCATTTCAAAGCCGCCACAGTAAAGTCCATTTCAAATGAAGCACACAGGCGTCTCACGGGGCGGTGTATGTGACGTGGTCCTGAGGGAAGCACAGTTAGAGGGATGTTTCAAAATTCCAATTTACCACAATAAGTTTACAGAGAGGTTTCTTCTACTATTTTTGATTTAAAACACCACAGACCTCACATATCACAGGCAACTCCCTCTGCATTGAAATGCACCTATTATTTTCCTTAAACCAACATTAAACCAAGCAGTATCAAAGTATAACTGAATTCAACTGATTATTCAATAAGTTAACACTAAAGGTACAGAGGATTTATAAATCAAGGTTGCCTGAATTAAACATGAGAAAACTGCACTGTTTGCATTTTGATCTCATAGATAACCAGTCAACAAGAACTATCTTCAACTTATCTACTCTTTAAATGCCACTAAGGGCCTCAATCAGGATTTTTGGAGCCGACCACAGGAAGCAGTATCTGCCGATTCAATCACTGGCAGAGATCTATTTGATGCCTTCTTTTTAACATGTAGAATTATTTACAGAGATGCTTCAATCAGGATTGTTTTACAGACTTGATTTCATTTTTGAAAATAGGCAGACATAGCTAACACATAACTCAAGCCTGATTTCAAACTGAATTGAACTCACAAAAAAGACATGACAGCAGTAACAGACGGGCAGTATTTTAATTGAATGGGTTTAAAATATGCATTTCATTACTTTCAAGTATTTTGTCATTAGTATTTTCCTTAAGTAAATAAAATGTAATTTGTAATTAAACAATTTGAGGGACTTTACTATGTATTTAAAATACTTTATTCTCGCATAATAACTTTTCTCACCAGGCTTAATAGGACCATAGACATAAAATAAGAATACGACTCCCAAAGAGCCTATCACAGTTTTTGGTTAAATCACGTGAGGCATCCTATTGACCCTTTTCACATTTCCAGGTATATCAGAAGTGGAGGTCGTCATAATTGGGTAAACTGGAGCAATGGAAGATCAGATGGAACGAAGAGCTTTCTGCAGTAACAGTGGGGAGTCACCCCTTTCAGCAGAAGGCCGGAGCCTGCTGATGTAAGCCAACTCCAAGATTGGGGACTAGGAGGTAACAAAGGACACACCACCAACAGGCGATGGAGTGTCCAGTAGCATCACATGGCACTGCAAGTGAGAGCCTCTCGGCTGGATGAGGACCGCATGCCAGTGTGTCTGGGAACCAGACTAAGATTATTAAATTTTCCCCCTTTCTCTACTCATATCAGTTCAGAGAGTTTAGTTTCTGTACGGTGCTCAGTCTAAATGCTTTAAGGTAAAGTAGATATTATTCACTGAATGTCATAATAGAACTTGTGAAATTACTTGCCATTTAAAGAGTGATGTGTACTGTCTAGTTATGTGCGGATCGCAGTTATACGCAGGCGCTGTTGATAATCTGGGGGCAGGTGGGTCAAGCAATAAAAAAATAACATTGATTAATTGCGGGTGGATGAGATAATTAATGACGGTAATATTGGTAGGCCCACATCTGTGTGTGAGAGTTTCTTTAAAATCTGAGCGGTTGATGAACTGCCAGATGCACGCAAAATTGTGTAAAAATGCCCGCCTTGGACAATATTCACGTAACACAGACTGTCGGACTGTCGGAATTCACCACCTAGTGACAGGCAGAATGAACTTTCATTACGACCGTTCACGGCAACATGTGAGAGAGATTGCTCGTTAATTTTATTTGCATTTTCAAAAAATTAAAATTAAATACATTTCCCAAAGCAGATTTTTTTTTATTGTATTAAATACATTTGATGACTAAGTGTCTGTAACTAAACACTTTCTAACGTACTTGTGCCCAACTCTGGGCACAGTATCACAATAAACAGTAATAATATTGTAATGCCTGTCTACAAATGAAAAGGCTACTGCATTTAAGTAGTTCAAAGTGGATATATACCACAGTGAAGAGCTCTGATGTCAATAACAGGTACTGATGTCAATACCATAACTGAAATATGGCCTAATATCTTCACCTGATGGAAAAAGGTAAGACTCATGTAGAATAGTGACTCCTACTGGCACTTAAAGCAGCTGCAGAAAAAAAAGAAAGAGAAAAAGAAAAAGTGTGCAGGTGAGTGGTCCTTTGATAGCGCAGCTCACACCTCAACCTGAAGTTACTTATGAGTGGAAACGTAACCAAGCACAATAGTCATCAAAATCACATCCTATATTTCTGATTTTCTCTCACAGGCAAGTTGTTCTTGATAGCCACTCTTTCCTTCCCTTATTCTTTATATTCTGAATACAATCTGAGGATAAATTTGATATTGATGTAGCTGGAAAATATTGCCAGCACCTTTTCAGAGACACACAAAATGTGATAGAGGGAGGGGACTATTCACAGGAATAGTTCTGGACTGAGTAATAACTACCAACCAAAGCCAACTCAGCCATCCAACACTGTGTGTGTGTGTGTGTGTGTGTGTGTGTGTGTGTGTATCACTAAAGGAAAAACGTGCTGAAGCCTCAAATTAGATAAATATGAATGTTTCAAGGATCCAAACACATACTTTTCATTTTCAATCTGCTCGTCTCTGACCAGACAGCTGAAAGAAAGAAGCTGAAAATGTGACAGAGATTTGGTCAGGTACTGTGATTGCTTGGCAAACTGTGAGATTAAGTGTTGCATCAAATGCATCAAAGAGTAGCGCTAACCTCCAGATCACCCTCTCTCGCTCTCTTTTGTTTCTCAGTCTCCTCGGCAACTTCTCACACAAGAAAAAATAAAACAACACACACACACACACAAAGCTGGAAACTTCTAGATCATCCCATTGCTGACATTTGCAGGGCTCTCTGAGGAGAAAGTATGTGCCAAACACAGTAAAATTAAGAGCGCTCCTAGCATTCCACTCCTCTCAGGAACTCACTCCTTTAAGCCCTCTAGAAAAAAATGCATGGTCATCTAGTGCACTTAAAGGTGAAGTCGTGGACAATGGGCTGCAATAAACAACATTTCAGACAATAAAGGAAATGCATGTCATTTTTTGAGTTAAAATACTTGGTATTCAAGTTTAATTTGCAGAGACAACTAAAAGTAAAACATTTGAAGGTTGACTCTCCAAAAACATATAAGCACTTAATTGCTATAAAAACATCTGAGAATCCAGACGTTCATGGTCTTTGGCAAGGGACAACCGGTTTTAGCAGTCAATGAAAAAAAAGCAAGGAAGTTCAGGAAACCTGTTTGAAACTGTCACTTTCCATTAAAAAAAAAGAAAGCCTGTGATGGCAACATTTCTGCAAAATGAAATTGCGTTGCACCACTTTGAAAGTGAAACATCAAATGAGTGGTGCTAACAGTCTGTAGAAATTAAATATTCAGTGAGTGGCGCTAAAAGATGAATGATCTATTCCACTTGAAAATAATAAACCCCTACACTAAACTTAACCGATAGTGTTAGCAAAAGTAAATGCAAGATAAAAACACAATGAAACAACCCCACAATGTTAGCTTGCTCTATCATCACTCGCTTTACAAGTGGAATGACGTACTGGGAGAGCTATTAAGTTTATTAGAAATGCTATACTTGGTACATTATGACCTGGAAAGTTTCCAACCTACTTCAGCACACCTTAGCTGCTTATTCACTGTCGGGTCAAACCGTTCTCTCTGCTATTCCATTCCGTGATGATCCATCTGGAACAGATATGGTTTAATTTTTTTTTATGATATGAGCTGCAAGTACAGATATTTATTTTAATTTTACAATTAACTTCCATTAACTTTACTCAAATAGTGTGCATGGCCCGCTACAGGCAAACTGGCAGCCAGGCAGCAGACAGGTCAGCACACGCCATCTATCAATAGAATTCCAGGCCGCAAACGGTTTGTAATCGTGCTGTGACAAACCAAGCTACCGTTCTTTGAACCGGTTGGTCTGACGGGGGACGTGTATTTTAAGCGATCATGTGAAGAGCTTTATTAGCTGCTACAGGACAGTGGCTCCCTAGGTTCAGGTTTGAAGATCTATGCATTATAGTAATAGTTTACTGAGGTCATAACATGGTATTGTGCAAGGAACTGCAAGTCTTTATTGCAATTGATTGTGTGTAGAGGTATGTTTTTGGGGTACCGGTACTATATATATAAAAAAAAAAAACATTTAGGCAGAAGCACATATTTCCAGTTGGCCTGTGTTTATATTTTTCTATTCTGTCAGTATAGAAAAAGCAGGCTTGAGTCAATTTTGAATCTCATTTGTATCCTACAGTATCTTAAATCATAGCACATTTAAAACAGTATGTCAACGTCTTCTGATTTAATACTAACCCTTTTTTGGCTGTGGATGTTTTTTTGATGCGGCATCAAGACACAACTTTATGGTACTTTATGTCCTGACAGTCGTGTACTGGCTTTTTTATTGTATGTGAAATATGCACTTCCCATATTTTGAGGTAAACAATTTTCTGTCCAAGACAAAAAAAAAAAGAAAAACATAAGTAATATAACTGACATTAAGTCAAGTGCCAAGGAATATTACCACAAAACTCAATTAGGCTCTACTAACCTTCAAATTACGGTCTTGTCATTGGAGTAAAACCCATTTAAATGATCTTAAAGGTTGAGAGTTAATGATTTCAGAGATAGTAAGCAGGTCTCTAAAACTTGAGACAGGTTAGCAGATTTATGGATACAGATCAGTTCCACAAAAGAAAGTCATTCAGGTTTGGAACAGCATGAGGGTGAGCAGATAACGAAGAATCATAATTTTTGTGTTATCTATTCTTTTAAGTGGATAATTTTAAATCGCTTCAGACTATTAGCATGCCGTTTAAAGGGCTCTGGCCTTCTAAAACACACGGATATGTGCGGACTACTTCCTGAAGTCAGAGTGGAGGTCACTTAAGTAAAATGGGAGGTAAACGTGTCTGAACAATGTCTGAATCTCTAAAGCAACTCTTTCCCCATTCATCTCAGCATTGGGCAAAGAGCAGCATAACAGTGATGACCTAAATGTGACAGCGTCTCCGTATCTGTCCCCAGCTCCTTGGAAATGATGCTCATAGTTTCAACATGCCCATGAGTAAACTTAAAAGGCTCCTCCAAATCTGGGAGTGGTCCTGCGCCTTTTACCATGTTGAGTCCAAAGGAAATAGAGCAAGGTCAGCTAGTCACAGCTGATGGCTCAAGGAAGGAAGCTTGTGTGAATGTGCGCATGAGTGTGTGTTTGTGTAAGAATATGAACTCCACTTTAGATCACTTCCTGATGAAGCCAACAAAGCTGTTCTATAATATTGCAACCAAACATGCGTGTTCAACACAATTTTGTTCGATGAAAACGCATGATAAATCTAAAACATACATAACAGAAATTTGAAGAAAACCAAAGCTAAATCAACGCAATGCAAGCATCACATGTGAACAATGTTTTAATATGTTTATCATTTCCAGTCCAACTGTAATTGTCAAGTCACGCAAAGTTAAAAATGTATAAATGTAATTTACACCACATGCAGTATATGGAAGTTGGAAATGTTTCAGGAAAATTACATGTGAACATTTTAGGGGGCAAGTCACGTAAACAACTCAAAAACTCTCTTAAAACACATTTTTCACAGTCTAAGTTCACAGGGTCAAAGAAGCAGATTTTTGAAGAAACACCCGCATATGAACTTAATAGACATTAAAATGCTCAGTTATCCCCTGGTAACAAATGTGCAGGTTGCAGACAACCTAAATCTACACCATAACAATATTTCTTATTGTCACAACATCTCTTGCAATATGCAAATCCAATTTCCAAAATGCCGATGGTCCTGTATCAGCAGAACAAATGCAAGAGGTCTGTGAGGCTGGCTGGGGTCTAATCAGAAGTCACACCTCATTTAAGAGAAAATTGGCATGACAAGAGTCAGTCCCTGCAGGGATATAACTTTCCATTAGCCTCAGGGTTGAGGGAGAAGGGAATACACACACAACGACTGCAGGTCACAGGAGGTCTTTCCATTTCTCTGTGACTAGTCAAAAAGGCATGCCATTTCAGACTAATATATAAAGACTCTGTAAAAGACATGCATAGACATAAAATAAGACACTCACAATAAGTTCACCTCACAATTCCCGTAGTAGAATATGCACTAATCACTACAAAATAAAATTGTTCCTTTTAGACTTATTTTAAGTAACGATGATGATCATTAAATTGGGAAAATACTTTGACTGTTAATTATTGTAATACATTTTTTGGATGACAACCTTCGTTTAAAAACTGCATTGTGTATTTACTTGTGTTATCTTTGATTAATATTTAAATTAGTTTGATGATCTGAAACATTTAAGTGTGACAAACACATATACATACATATATATACAAATACACATATATATACATACACACACACATATATACATATATATATATATATATATATATATATATATATATATATATATATATATAAAGAAATCAGAAAGGGGGAATAATCTTTTTCATACAATACTAGATTTTTATCAAGAAATTTTCAATGACAACACTAAATTTTCTGATATAACTCCTTTCCTCACAACTTCTTTTTGGGTGATCTGAATCAGAAGGAATTTTCCCACAAACATTCACAGGGGGAATTTATACGGCAGGATGGCAGAAACAGACGAACAGTCACCTGGTAAATGTGTCATTCTGTTCAGCTCATTGTGAAAGCTCATCTCCCTCTTATCCCTACGGGTCACAAGATCAAGTCATCCACCAGTCACTGTTCAAGTAATGAATGCTCAATGTTCATGAGTAACAGAGAATTAGATCACAAACTAGTGAGTAAGCCCTCTTCATCATCGGGTAAAGGTCAGAAGCAAAGGTTTCTTTCCCAAACTCATGAAGAGTGTGATCTGAACTGACTTTTGCAATATCAGAGTTTTTTCATTAGTATTAACAGCCTCTGGTATTAACTAGGGATGTGACTAGTCGACTAAACGATACAGGTGGTACAGATACACCAGAAAGCAAATACGATTTTAGAAGAAAAAAAATATTTTATTGTTCAAATGACATAAAACATTTGAAAAAATGATTGGGAAGAGGAAAAAAAAGTGAGTATTCTTAAGGAGGAGATGGAAAAATTGTATGTAAACTGTCATGTCAAACTGGCATATAAATAATTCCACTGGAGCCGAGCATAACCATATTAATCTCAGAAATGGAGATGTTAGGAGAGACGAGCTGAAACAAGCAAATCATCGCGTCATTTACTACAACTGTCCGCCACTGGTATCCTGTTTGCACTGAAAGAAATATGTATAGTTTTTACTTTTTTATTTACCTGTTTATTAAAGTCATTGTCTCAGGTGAGAGCATGGAAACCGACACGCACCTCTCGCTACATAGAGCGAGCATTTTTGAGACTCCAGAAGGAAAGCTTATTTTTAGCAACATTCATTATGGGATTTGAACTTGATTCATAGATTAACTATTTTAAATGTAGTTTTGACTATATATCTTCTGAGGTTTTCTTACTTTTAGATTAGTCGGCTACAAAACTTCCATTTAAACGACAAATGAATTAGCCGTAGCGCACATCCCTAGTATTAACATATAAATCCAGGCAACACTGTATTCAGTAGACAATAGACTCCATGTCTATGTTATTGGTGATTTTAAAAAATGAATCTAATTAAAGCATTCTGTTAATTTTAAAGAAATAACGTGTTTAATAATATGACTTTAGTTTATTAAATAATATAACATAACATGCACACTATTGTTGAAAAGTTAGGGTTCTGTATGATTTTTTGAAAGAAGTCTTATGTCCACAGATGCTACGTGATCAAATATAATGCAATATTTTTACAATTAAAAAAAAATCTATTAATCTAATAACCTATTTTTATATATTTAAATTGTATTTTCTGTCTATGATGCCAAAGCTAATTTTTCAGCATAATTAGTCCAGAAATAATTATATTATGCTGATTTGTTGCTCAAGAAACATTTATTATTATCATCAACATCCTCAATGACTCTTAATATTTTTGTGGAAACTGATACCTTTTTCTTCAGGATTCTTTGATGAATATAAAGTTCAAAATAACAGCAACTATTTCAAACAGAAATCAATAAAATTATGTCTTTACTGTTACTTTTGATCACTCATTGCTGTCTTTTTGATGGTCCTCTCTTAATGTTTGCACACAAATGTGATTTGATATGCTAGAAATAAGTTAATTAAATACCAAAAAAAAAGCAAATGCTAAACTTAGCTTTATCAAAACATCTCTCACCAGTATGTAAATTACAAAATTAAAGTGTAAAAATAAAAAAAATAAAAGCAATGCAACCCCCCCCCTTTCAGACACTTCACAGCAACTCATTTGGCCTGCCTGGCACTTAGTGCTTTATCTCTCTCTGCTTCTCCTTATCTGGATTGTGTCAGCAGGGCTCTGCTCGCTACATCCATACTGAGGCTGTGCAGGAACACTAATTAAACCCAAATGTGCCGCATGCTTTCTGGATCACATCCTGAAAAGGTTTTCCACCTCTTTCAGTGATTCTGTCCTATTTTATACTCAAAAACACAAGAGAAATACAAATGCGCTAGGGGAAGAGACACCAACAAAAACAGGAAAAACTGCATTTAAAGCTTACGGATGCTTTTCAATGCAGTCAATTGAGCATTTCAAAGTAAACGCATCAGATGAAACAAACCAGTCATGTCGTCTACAATGATTACGATACAGTCTTCTGTATACAGCGTAAAAGTTGAAATTTAAATGGTGTCTATTTTTATGCAGAACATTTTATGAACTCCAGATCTGGACAGACACACCCACCAGCTGCATGCATGCGTCTCAAACCAACAGCTAGAGTGCAAAGCCGTGTTCTCACAATCTCACCCACAACAATTGTGCCAGAACAGCGAGGAAAGTCTGTCATAAGAGACCATTTATCTTTCATATGCAAATATGGAATCTGATGGGGGGGGAACACCTTGGACCAATAACACCAATAAGAAACAGATGCTTAGCAATGGAAACGTTTGGTAACAGACAGAAAAACAAGGTATAGTTCACCCAAAAATACAAAATTCTGTTATCATGTACTCATCCTCAAGCCGTTCCAAACCCATAAGGATTTCATTTGTCTTTGAAACAGATTTCTGTTCCTTCATTGAAAGTTCATTCCAGCAAAACGTTAACGTTTCAAAAACGGAAGGTCAATCTTGCTTGCTTGACAGAAAGGTCTGTCCATGTCATCCATTTGCAGTTGAGATTCCATTGGCTGTACTTGATATATTTATATATGAATAAAAGCCTAAATTAACAACGTCCATTACAAAGTCATCATGTCTCTTAGATTAAGCCACAGTTTCAAAGATGAACGAAAGTCTTATAGGTTTGGAACAACATTAGAGTGAGTAATTGATGACAAAACTTTCATTACTATCTCTTTAACCTTGAAACCTAATATGGAAAGTTAATGCAATTCCAAGAGAGCACAAGGTTAAGGAAAACTATTGTTTCCGTGTCCAAGATTTACATGAATGCTTCTTGACTTGGTGCTTTAACGCTTCACTAAACTTCTCCTAGTTTGGCTCAATGCAGTTTTTAGTCATGACTTCAGAATATGGTTTCTAAGCCAGTGTTACACTCAGAATAACTAATACTGACACCCAAAAAAACAGGCCTTTCCAGTTCGAGTGCAAAAATAGCTATTGCTTGGGTTCAACTTTAAATCAGCAACACCAAATTTAGGAAGGTTTTCCTATCTCTTTTATACGGCTTTAAGGGAATCTCGATCATCTTAGCGTTGATCCAGTACAAAACAATGCATTAGATCAGTTGATCTCACTTGATGATACGGTTCCAACATTCTTTCCTATGAGGAGTTTCTGTTTCTCTCATTACCATACGCTGGATTCTGTGTGACTTGATCACAACTCAACCTAAAGAGTGCTTAGGAAGACGTCGTTCTCATGGGCCCCTGCTTCTCAAAACACAAATCTTTGGCACAACTAGATTCCATATGAAATGATGCAGTGGGGTTAAAAAGTCTGGGTCGACGATGGGAAATATGGGATTTAAAGTCTAATTAAAACATGAAAAAAGGGGCGTGCAATATGTATCCTCCTCAATAATATCATGATTGTTGTTTCAATATCAAGTGATATCAAGTGTCACAAAAAAAACTTTGTAAAGATGACAAATACATTTAATAAGGATAGGAGGGGAAAAAATTCTCCAATCCCTCTAAAGTTAAACTTAGATGAACTTAAAGAACTTAAAGTTAAACTTCCCTGAGATGTCTATAAATTGAACGAACCAATGCACAGAAAATTAAGAATATGAAAAGCTGTCAGAGCCTAAACCAGCCAAGGAATGTACAAATACAAAACTAAGCAAAATGTGGTTGAATTATCATTTGACAAAATACCCCCAAATATATTGTGATTAATTGCACTAATATAACTGCAACAAAGTTTGTGGCAAGAGCAACCTTGTTTAAGTGTGCAGAGATTTGACTTTTAACTCAAATTGCTATGCTGATTACATAATACGAAAAACTGTATTTAACTAGAGAAGTGTTTAACTAGTTTCCCTGAGACTTGAAAACCCCACTGTACGGTATAAGAAACAGTCTTAGCAGACACTCCAAGTGCACTTCACTGCGTAAACATCAGATCCAGATCATGTAGGCATCTAGCCAGGCAATTTAGAAATGAAAAAGCACATGTGACTTACTCTCTACAGGCCTTGCGGGGGATTCGTGTACTGATGGAGGGGTTTTATATTCATTGAAGGTAGGAGTGATGCTGGCTGCTGAGGTGAAGCTGTTCTCCGACTCCCTTGCAGGAGATGGTGTGTCCAGCTGTCTGTTAATGTGCATCTCAGCCCGTCTAGATGGAGCCGAGATCTCAAGAGGGCTGGGAGGCTCTGCTCGCTTCTGGGACAGCTCAGGGATCCGGGACGTAGATATTGGCGGGTCGGCTCTCCTAGGGGGTGTTGGAGGTTCTTGGGGTCTGCTGTGGTTACCCTCAGCCCTTCTGTGAACTGGCATATCAGCAGATTTACTCTGGAGCGAGACCTCGGGCCTTTTTAAACCGAAGCGGGCAATACCAGGACTGGGTGAGCTGTCCACCTGCTTGGATGAGATGTCGATGGAGAGCTCTGTCCTGCGTGACCCGGTGTCTTGGATGCGGCCCCCTGATAATTCCAAGCGCCGCAGGCTGGATTTTGGAGAGCGAGGGTTGGAGGAGGAATCTGAACCGTGCCTGGAGCTGGATTCAGAGTTGAGGGATCTTGCGTCGTAGAAGCGGCTGCTTGTAGAAGAGGTGGAGGAGCGTAGAGGGTTGGTTGTTCTACGGGAAATAGGGGAAGGGTTTGTGGATGTATCCTCCTCCACTTCAAATGACCTCTTAAGTGCTGTGAACAAATGTAAACAAAAACATGAATAAACTTTGGATAACAAAATGCATTTAATTATACTCAAACTAATTCTTTTTAGTTATGTTTTAGGTAGGATTTATACTCACTAAACCTAAAACTAAGTCATATTTTAAACTGGCACAGAGTGGCCTTACTAAAAAAACAAAGGCCAAAAAAAAGCATTTAGATCTAAATAAAAATAAAAGACACCAGACTGATATAATCATGAGTCAATCATTCTGGGTTGACTAGTGGAAAAAAGCGCAAACTATAAACTTTAGTAGCGTAGACTATTAAACCACTGGTTTAAACAAACGTCGCAATGAACTCCGTATCAAGACGCTGAAACAAACGTTTCGTTAGCGCTGGTGGGAAAATAAACTTAAAGAGTACTGGTTTGGTTGATATAAACACACTTTTTTGATTTCTGCATTTTAAAATACCTGATCTCACACGTTTCAAATGTTTCGTAAACATAGCTGCAGCTCAAGAGCGCTCGCGCCTAAATGAATCGTACTTTTGAATCAATGAGTCGGTTCACAAACGGTTGTTCACTGAATCAGTCCGAGCAGGAGTCAAAAACAGAATCATTACAGCGAGAAGCTGTAATGAAAGTCACATTAAAATTGATAAGCATTTTCTTGTTTATTTACTAGTCTTTAACTGCAGCTAATGGACTTTGTTAATATAGCAGTGAGACGCTTTTCCAACCCTGATTTTCCCCGCTGTTTTTTAAACATGCCTGACTTGCATTGAACGATGATGAGCGCGAGCTGATTTGAGTGATCTAAGTTCATTAAACCGAACAGCAGAAATGTTACAGATTTCAGAAATGTAAGAATTATTATTTAAAAATATATATTTACGAATTGTTTTAATGACAGCACAATGCATACAAATACATTTAAAATATTATTTTTTAATAAATAACGTTTTTAAAGAAAATTTTCAGGCAAGAAATCTAAAGGAATTTTAATATATTGTTTTATGTAAACACACAATGTGTTTAGATCTTTAATTATTGTTTTAAGGGCTGAATCTTTCAACCAAACTATGCATGTAAAGTATAGGTACAATAAACACATTGATCAAATTCAGTAAACAGCAATATAGAGCCTATTAATTATGAAACTTTATTTGAGTGTTCAGGAACCACATTATGGACATAATTACTGTTTGACAGAGTAACTATTTGAAAGAACCTATTCACGAAAAAGAGTCATCCGCCATTTTCTTCATTTATTCGGCGAATCTCTGCTCTATATTTTTCGGCTATAGTAACACAGTTTATTTGGCCCACTATTTCAACGTCAGATGTGATATTCTAAAGTTTAGTTCAAATTGCATCTATCATTTGCATAAGTATATCAATATGAGATATTAAACTTTTATATAAGCTAATTTTGTGGCCAGGCATTTTAATATCTATATACAGTAGACTTTCTTTCCTTGTCTTCTTGCACTACTTGTGCACTTAAGAGCAGTAGGAGTGTTCAATTATTTATTATAAAGGGATTATATTTGATCTTAAATGATTTTCATAGGCATTTTCTTTACAATTATGAGAATAATTCTAATTTTAGGTTAGTATGGTTTCTGCAGAAGAGCAAAACATATGTAAACAATACAATATACAATACAATATAATGAACAAAATGTCAGGTTTATAGAAATCTAAATGTATAAATTGTTATACAATTGTATATTGTATATATATCCTTTTTTTGCCATTATACATGATGCATCATTTTTGTCTTAAGCCCTTATTAATTTCTGACACTACAGATAGATTGCTGGAATTGCATCAAGACAAAACAAGTTTTCCTCTATAGCTAAGAGTGCAAATATTGATGAGTTCCTGAAACTGGAGCTGGGGAGCCTTAAGATTAGATTTTTCAATTATCCGCAACGTGGTGCTTGACAGAAACAGACACACAATGGCATGCTTGGTCACTCAGGACATTTGTCTGTACTAATCCCCAAGAAATTTCTAGACACTCGAGTCATACACAGACACAGCACTCCTAGTAATGGCCAACAGCAGCGCTACATCTTTAATTTCTGAGCAGGTGGTTGCTATCCCATCCAGTTGGTCTGTACAAACATTAACCCCCACATCCCTCTGTGTCTTTTGTAGAATGGCATTGCTGCTTAGCACTGCTGTTACTAAGATCTCATAATTTTTTATGCTGGTTCTGGCAACTGGACATGTGTAGCTTATTTCCAAGTGGCTCATTTTAGCACATGCAACAAACAGCTCAGTGACAATTTCATGACTGAAGCAGAAGTTTGGTCTAAAAAGATAAAATAAACATTATAATCTACTAACTGTAACCTTTTGTTGAAGCTGCTCTGAAATCAGAAGTTGCTCTTCTGGAGTCAATGAATGCTGGATGGATTTTTTTTGTCATATTTTTTTTTCCTGGTCACACAAACTTCAAGGCATCAAATTCACAGCTGTTTCTAAGTTCAGTGTGGGAGAGGATAAGTGTTTGAAGCTCTATTGGCAGCTCTATCCATTAGGAATAAACGATAGCTGTTTGTGCATGATTATATGCAGGCAGCTGTGGGACAAATTATGAAAATTAATAGTAAATCTGCATATCATAGTCTAAAGTTGACTAATTATATTCTTAAATCATATTAAAAACATAAAAACAGCCTTATTAGGCACAGGATGCTCGTAATTCGCAGCAGTGTTATTATTGTTCAAACGTAAATAGTATATGAATTTGAATATGAAAGGTGTCCGTCTAAAGGTGTCCAGTATGAACTTTAGCATTTTTGTATGTCATGCTTTTCGGTGAGGTGCTTATCATAATACAAGAGGGCTTGTTCACCCCAATGCACATGTATACAGTTGCTTCCAACACACAGGAAAAATCACCTCCGGTCAGCAGGACAGGATGGAGGCTGATGGCCCTGTTTTACAGTACCTCCCTTGCATTTGGATAAGGAAATGAGGCCTGTCAGGCATCTGATTCATTTTTGAGAGTTGTTTTCCCCTTACACTAATGTTTTGATTAGACATGTGATACTCTACATTTAGCCTCATAAAATACAGTTGTTTTGAACTGGTTTACTTTTTCTCATAAGCCAGAGGACAGAATGACCGTTTTCTCATGTCTCATCTTCAGAGGGGGCTTTCTTTAAAGCTGTGACCTCATGATGTCATTTCCTGTCATTTCAAAGTGGGGCTGTATTAAAATAGAAATTTTCATGCAGTGCATAACTACTATATGCAGGGCAATGTGTGCATGTGGCAGATACAAACAACAAAACTTAGTTGTGTTCCACACACACACACAAATCCCTAGGGGCAGGATTATGATTTAGTGTAAAATGATTGTGAATGGGTGTTCAACAGGAAGAGATATTGTCAGTTTTGTTTCTTTTAGTCCAGGCAATAATATGTATACACATATGAATCATAATAGTTTGATATAAAACAGGATTACTCGCTCTTAAGTTCTGTCCTCAAACAACCTTTTCATGCACAGGCAGGAAGTGAATGATTAAAGACAGATTTTGTTTTATTGTGTAGTCCATTATAATCGCTTTGACCTCTTTATACTGTATGTTATGCAGTTAAAACCATACAGTCCACTACAGCCAAACCAAGCACATGAGAACACAGAAGAATCTTCTTCTTAGTGTGGAGCATGTGTATTTTTTGACAGGGTAAGCTGGCCAGACATATGATCAGAGCTCCAATGGTGTCTGACTGAAAACAAACCTCAGTCTATCTGTGGTTTCAGGAACCATTTAGAACATCCAAAAGATCCAGATCACAAAAGACACTGAAATCTTAAATTTGAAATACATTTAAGAAAAATCCATTCATGTAAAGGTGTATGGCATTTTTTAATTCTCTGAAGATTTTCATATACACTTTCTGTGTGTCTTTCCTTGTCTTCTTGTAAGGTTACTAAGTTGCTATCGTGTTATAATCATCCTTAGTGGATTTCCATACAATTGCTAAGATGTTCTAAGTAGCATTTAGCCCATTGCAATACAGTTGCCAGGAAGGTGCTAATATGTTCAGGGTTGTTGAAAGGTGGCTTTTTACTGTTTTAGTACAAGTTCTAATACGACATAAAAGAATTTATTATGTAGGATTAGGGTTTATGACTTGTTCAAACCAAGGGCAATAAATATAATGATAACGTTAAAGATATAGTTTTACAATTTAAATTAAGAAGAATAGCCACACAACAACCATAATGATAACTGCACAAAGGATTGCACATTGGATTTTTTTTTTATATATCTCATTTATTTGTCCATTTCAATATTTAGACAAAATATCATAAGTCTGATCAAAAAGCAAGAGCCTGTGTCTCCTCGATTTTCGCTCCAAACTATGAACAATTACAATATTGTTGCTTGCCTTAGCAAAATTAAAGGGGGTGATTTGAAAGCTATTTGGTTGAGAAATGAGTTTAACAGTTCAAATATAAACAGATAAAATATAATACAGTCAAATCTTCCCAGCAAGAAAAAAAACTTTAGTAGCAGCTGAACCCCATTCCACCAGAGAATCTGAGGTGTTTGAGGTATGTGCCGACAAAAACAACAGGATACAAACAGATAGTGTAATTCTGCTGTAATGATATGTTTGGCCTTGCTGATCTGCGAGAGTTGGGAACTGTGTGACGCAGCCTCGGGCTGCGGTGGGAAGTGGGCTGCACAAAAACATATAAGAGCCTTCCCCCCCCAACCCCACAGTACACACAGCTGCAGCTTTGAGTAAACACGTACATACAAACTCACACTGATGTGTTTGCTCTCACTCAACCTTACGTTCAAACACATGCACATCTATGGAAGCAATAGTTTGTTTGGTTGTATGTATCTACTCATCAATCAGAAAATAGTTCAACAGTTTTTTTTCTGTTTCTGGAAAGTCCAAAGCTGTGTTAACAGAGACGATGCAGGTGAGAAATAAATGCATGTGTATCCATAGCTAGATTCAACATGGTGCAAAAAACATGAATTTTGGCCTCTATGTTAACACTCAAAATTCATCTCAAATGTCTGCAGCTCAAATGTCTGTAATGCTCTGGATTCACATTGTTTTTACTTAATTCCAGGTAACAGGTAACTGTGCAAAATTATAGCCACACAGTTATAGTTTGACATACAACAGTTGATGGAAATGTATAGAATAAGTACAAGTGAAGGCAAATGATTCACCAGTAGTTGATTACCCAGTTGGAAAATCACTTTTAGGTTATTTACTGGAAAAATGGTTAAGCAACTAGTCAGTTGCAGCAACAAACCAATTACGAGTTGGTCATACCATTTAAAGTTCACCCAAATATGAAAATGTCATTTATTATTTTGATTATTATTAATAATTTGTATTTTGATAAACATGCCCCAGAAAAAAAATATTATTGATGTGCCTCTTTAGACAAAACAATGGCAGTGTCATATTTTAAGATATGTCAGTACAAGTCGTTTTCAGTTAAAACAGCTTAAATATGCATTTTAGTCTGGGATGGCCTTGTCTGTGAAACCAGTGGAAATATAATAAGTGGTGGTGAATGTGATTTTGGCAGTGCGTTAATATAAATTACTGAGTTTGCATGAAATACAGCTCTTTTTTCAAGGCCACTTTTTAAGAAAGGCAAAAATAATCACTATACTGGGGGAAAATGTATGAACCTGGAAGCTGATAGAACAAATATTATCGTATACTCTCTTTCTCATGCACCTCTCTTTTCTCCCTATTTTTTATAAACTTCTCCCGTCTCAATGTTAACTCCTTTATCAGACTGTTAGTCCCCCACACATCTACAGTGCATCAAAACTCAACCAGATCTGCGCAAAAACACTTTGCGTTAAACTGAGTAAACCAATACTCATAACAATCACCCATTCACATGTACTGCAGCTTACCATTATGATAAGTTAAAGGGCATAACGTTTCATAAATGTGAACTTTCAATATCCCCTCAGTTACAGATAGCCATAAAGCACAGTCATGTGATTGCTCACCATAACAAACGCACATAGCACGTTTCCAGGGAGTACATCAATATGTTTTCACTTCAAAAGTACAGCTATGAATTTCAGAAGTTATGAGCTTCATTTATTAAGCCCATTTCCTTGTGCAGAGGCCAGCACTGAATAAAGGGAAGTCATTTATTGCTCTGTTCCCAAACTCAAGCCTTTTCTGAAAGAGTGAAAATAGCATTAGGCTGTAAGTGATGTGAGGTCATTTGCAAGAGACACTGCTAGAAGATAGAATCTCATTAGTTTGCTCTGAGAGCAATTAACCTGCTGAGAAGACTAGCATTGGACAGGTTTAAGAACATGTTGGTTGACAAGAATCACCAGTTAAGCTTGGAAAACTATGGTAGTTCATCAACTAGACCAGCCGGGAAATTCAAGCTAGTCTAAAGAATTTCCCTATTTTCATGTGAAAGTCACATTAAAATTGATAAGCATTTTCTTGTTTATTTACTAGTCTTTAATTGCAGCTAATGGACTTTGTTAATATAGCAGTGAGACGCTTTTCCAACCCTGAGGTAACGTTGCACAGAACCGCACTATAATGTGCATACTTCTCTTTATAGTGTGGTCAGTCCTGCCTTTACGTTCTGCAAATAGCCACGCTTGATGATGAATTTAGAGACAACATTTAGGTTTACGTGCAACAACATGAAAGTGGTTTGGTCGCAATATAATTTGAGTGCTTTTCCTGTGCTGATGTCTGATTTGCTAGCAATTTAATGAGTCCCAGTCTGAAATAATGTGTCCCTAAAGCTTTTGTGACCAAAAGCTACCATCCAGAGCACTCTGCAATCCAGCAGGATTCATTTAGAGACACAGAAATACTTGGCTGGTCTAGAATTGTCGTAGTCTGAGAACAAACACATAAACAAATATGTTGCTATCCGTCTCAATCATCCAAGCACTCTTGCTCTAGTGTTTACTTGTGAGTGACACTGAATGTGTCTGAATTGGTTTAGTCTCAGCCTGAGACCGCTGACAGTATGTTGACACAATTGGAAAATACTTTCTAGTTTTGAAAAGCTCTAATCCGACATGCAGGCTTGGTAGCAAGTGACTAAATGTCCACAAGCAGAACAGGATATCCTGTTATTATTCAATCATTTATTTTTTTGTTTGTTTAGTTGCATTTATTTTTTATCTTTTGTAATATGGAAAAAAAAGTCTTACCATAAGACTGCTGCACCTTTATTTAAAAAAATCTTTTCATACCAGTGCATTTCAGATAACTCCACCCTTTAACGGCACATAAAAAAAACTGTGGTTTCTCAATACATATTAGAGATTCACAATATATCATTATCAATGTTAAATTGATCATAGTTTTAAATAGTATATTTAATTGTTTTTACAGTAGATTACCTTTGGCATTGTCTAACAGTCTCTTAAATTATTATTTTTAAACACTTATCTGTTAAATGCAATCTTTAGCAAATCTCAAAATGAATATCATATTGTACAGTACAATATAATGTTATTACGTCCAAATTCACTTGCAGCATTTTAAACAATTAATTTTAGTTTTTAGCGTTTTAGTTTTTAATGTATTTAGGCAAAATAGTACAGAATTTTCATATCAGCCAATTATTGTTATCAACCATAACATGAAACTATTCAATGGCTTATCAGTATGTATCACCCAGAATTTTCTCTGTCTTAGAAGGTTCTAGCTCACAATAAGCCGCAATGTGGATCAGACCTTTTGCTGTTTAGTCAAATGTCTTGCTTCGTCAAAAACACACAACTCCGTTCAGGTTCATAAACATGCATCTAAATTGAGAACTCTACGTCTGGCAAACCCTTCATTTTCAGCACCCACAGAATTCAGCGTTTTCTGAGTCTGTAAGTTTGAGCTCAAAGCCAGGGTATATCGTCTGCCTCTCATTCATTTACTCCTTTGGACAAAAGCATCTCTTTCTGTCTGAGGCTAAATATATATCCATGAAGTAGCATCCAGGTGCACAGCTAAAACCTCTCATCTGGGTGAGCCAGGTCATCAGTTTACTTAGGAAGACCACCCTGCCCTGACCCGCATGCCATTCCTCGTCCTCTAACCTCCCGATATTTGTCTCAAAAGGCATTCCGTGACTCAAGAAGTGATGACACTGAAAAAGGCAGACAAGTGGGAATGCGTCTTGTCAATGAGAGGCGTGTGCGTTTGTCAGGGTCACTCGCAGCTGGATGAGAGGTGTTGAGAGAGGACAAGCAAGAGGAAAGGGGGAAGGGGGGATGACAGAGCAAATCAATACCAGGAGCACAGCCATGAAAAAAAATCAAAAACAGAAACAGAGGGCAGGACGAACGGACGGCAGCCAGGTGTGATCCTCACAGTCGCGGTCAGTGCGCTGATGGTTAGTGTGGCTTTCGTGTTAGTGCAGTGAGGACGTTTCCTATCATTCATGACCATTTGTGTGTACAGCACAAATTAAAGAGTGAATAGCACATACTGTGAATGACAAATACACACACTGAGCTGTAGACTGCCACATGACTTGAATGACACAACCACAGCACACTCACAGAAACAGAGACTCCTGCTTCACATTGACCATTCACACTTTATAGCAACAGTTAAAAGTAAAAGAGCTTTAAAGCTCAACGTTTCTTTTAAAAATGTTAGAGAATCCTATGAAAAAAAGGAACACAAACCTTCAAAGTCTGAGATTATACCCTCCAAATGCGGATTGACAGTGGAATCAGACATTTTGAAGCTGAATCTGCAGGATCAAAGCAACCTTTCCCAGTAAGGCGAAACTCTCACAGACTTTGCGCTCTCCAGCTCCCAAACAAATCCCAAATTAGGAGGTAACGGGGGAAGGAAAAAAGAGAAAGCGATCAGAGCAGTCCCTAGATCCAAGCCCACGACTTTCTTAAAGGACCAACTAAGTTTTTCCCACTTCCTCCAGCTCTCTAAACGCAGCAGACCTCAGAATGAGAAACTGATGACAACCCCCCACCCCCTCTCGCTCTCTTTCACTCTCTCATTCCTGCCCTCTCTCCTCCCTCTCTCACTCTGACTGAGTTGCTTGGCTTCTAACGTTATTTGAATGAATGCTCAAATTGAACTTTACAACACGCCCCCGTACACCCTGAAATGAGGCACTTTTGCAATCGTAAAAGAGATAGCGTGAGTATTTTTGGATTAAACTAATTCAGATTGTGTTATGTGGGTGGAAGAGTTCGGTCCGTGTGAGAAGTGGAGGGCATATTTCATCATAATCCCAGAGGAGTGCGCGTCTGCGCTTGCGGCTTCCCCCGTAGTTTCCTGAATTTGAGCACACATCTATTGCCTGAGGCCACCAGCGTTCATCGTATAGCAGACAGGGGGACCGGTCGAGGCCACAGGGAGTGATAAATCAGTGACCTCGTCTTTACTTCCGACTCCATAAGGGCTACATTTCTGCCCACAGCTTCTGCTGAACCACCAGCACACATTTTCATTTCATACAGACATCAACAGCTCTGTTTGTGCACTGGCTACCAAGTTGAAGAGCTGGTTTTGTTTGCATGACTGGTTTGTTGGGTTTTTTGCTTCTCCCAGAACTGAATCTCTCTGTGTTTGTAACATGACTGATGGGTGCATGTTGCACTGAGGTCTGAAGTGTCATGGGCCAGAGCCTACAAAAACAGGGAAGTTAAATTGTTTGTAACCAATTATACAGCAGATTTCACAGTTCTTCAGACATGTATGATGCAAATACCAGGCCTTCTGTTTACAGACTAGCAAACACAACGCATACACACCCCACAAATCCAGTAAGGGAGAGGATGACGAGATGCTGCTAAATGTATAGGAGCAATCTGAAAAGTTTATAATTACCTTGACAGCCTGACTCATGAATTAATTAGATAAAGTAATAATTAGTCCCAGATGTCCTTGCTCATTTGCTTAATATAAAAAATAACTCAAAAGTGAGCATAATTAATTTTCTGCTGAAGTTCTGAAGTTCTAGATTTAACAATTACACTACTGTAGTCATTTATTTATGTCCCTTTTTATGCCAGTTTTTCTGATATCAGTAAGATTTTTTTTTTTTAAATCTTACTATAATAATTAAATACTTATATTCACCAAGGATGCATTAAAATGATTATAAGTGACAGTAAAGGCGTTTTTGAAGACACAAACCATTCCAATTTCAAATCACTTCAAAAAATGTATCAGTTTCCACAAAAATATTAAGCATCGGAAACTGATTATTATTGATAATAATAGGAAATGTCACATGAGCATGACAAATCACCATGATTTCTGAAGGATCATGTGACTGGATTAATGGCTGATGAAAATTCTGTTTAAATAATAATTTACATTTTAGAATATATTACAATTAAAAAGTTATTTTTTATTACTTTATAATATTTCTATCTATCTTTATTAACTGTTATTAAAATATGTTGGCTACGTCATCTGTGCCACAACTCTATACAACATTCACACACTCAAAAATTCCCAAAACTATGCAATAAAAAAAAATCCCCAAAAAAACTGGTCATTCATAATGATGTCGCTAGATGTCGCTATAACACACAAGATGTGCGCAAGCGATTGTGGAATTTTACACTCATCTGAGAATGTCAGTCTGAATTTTTTAGCACCTCATACTTACATTTTTTAAATAAAATAATTAACACTGGCATGATTCCTTCTTCAGCTGGTGAGATCTCACATGCTGTAAAATATTATGGAGAGCATGGGGAGCTGTACGAAGCTGAGAGAGGCTTCTGTAAACAAATTCTGTCTGCAGTCATAACTTGTTTCACACTGACATACCAGAGAGAGAGAGAGAGAGAGAGAGAGAGAGAGAGAGCCTGCCACCCTGCCTTGTGCCTGCCACTGAAAAATGTATACAATCACTTAAGTATTGGCTTCCATTTAGGTGGAACCTCTAAGTGGCATGTGATCTGTGTTGCAATTGTGTTGCTAATTCTCCTGATGTGTATAAATTGTCTGTTTAACTGATTTTAGGAGCAAAGTACAGCTATAGTGTCCTTTTCCTCCTGCATGTTTACATACTGCTTCAGATCACCACTTGGCTATCTGCATTGCCGTCATCTCCCAGGACCCCATAACACTCTCCAGCAGCAGAACATCTGGAGAGGGTCCCTAACACCCAGACTGGAAGAGAGTTATCTCAAATGTACTCACTCAAATGTACTTTCAGTGTGTTTCTTTGTCTGTCTTGGTCAAGTGAATATATATAGTGCTCCAAAAAATGAAGGCAACACTAAAATCACACACTAGATCTAGATGAAATATTAAATTTGAAAATCATTATTTATATACATTCTATAATTTGTTAAGAGCGAAATTATGTGACAACAGCCAATGGAAACCAAAATCATCAACACACTGAGGGCTGGATTCAAAATCAAGCGAGAATCAATGTAAAATACTGAAGTTACATGCTGATCCAACTTGCATGAAGTACTCACGGCAACTTGTAATGCAAGTCAGTAGTGTGTTTGCCCTCCACGTGCCTGTATACACTCATGACAATGTCTGGGCTCCTGATGAGATGGTGGATGGTGTTCTGGGGGATCTCCTCCCAGACCTGAATCAGGGCATCAGTGAGCTCCTGGACAGTTTGTGATGTTACTTCATGGATTCAGATGCTCAGATACATAATGTTCCAGAGGTTCTCAATTGAATTAAGGTCTGGGGAACGTGAGGGCCAGTCAATCGTCATCTAAAAACTGCTTACACACTCTAGCCACATAAAGCGGGGCATTATCATACACCAGTAGGAACCCAGGGCCCACTGCACCAGCATAAGGTCTGACAATGGCTCTGGGGATTCATCCTAGTACCTAACAACAGTAAAGACCCTAACAAAACACAAAACTAAAGACAATGAGTCAGGAAGAATAAGGAGAGAACAATTGTCTATGGCCACCACCTGCAAAATCATTCCCTTTTTGGGGGTAATGTTGCTGTTACCTCTTCCGTGCACCTGTTGTCACTTTCATTTGCACCAAAGTGAAACTGATTCACAATCACTTATGCTTCTTAATTGGACAGAAAGATATCCCTGAGGTTTAATTGACTTGGTGTTATCGTGTAATGATGATGTGTTTTATATATATACATACAACCATATACATCAATATATAACCATTTGTTCTGAATTCGTCATTGGTTCTAGTTCTGAGTTCCTGCGATCCTTTTCTAACCATGCGATATTCCTCCAGTATCAGTATCAGTATATTGAAAGGACAAAATAAGGTTGTAAACAATAAGATGCAACCTACAAATGCACAGACTAGCACTGTGAAAAAGGACAAAGACAAAGATATAATTTTTCTCAGTAGACATTCAATTTGATCTTGTTATTATGAATATAAGATTGACCTAAAATATATAAGCTATATGCAGGTAATGCACTAGTTTAGTTGAACTTTCTCCCACAATACTCTATTCTATATAAAACAATAAACTTCAGTGACGTTTTACAATTAGTAATGGAGTCTTGGGCTCAACTGTCAAACTGTCAACTTGAGATTTGAAACTGTGGCAGAAGGAAGTACTTCCACACAAATGAGGGTTTATTTACACACTTGTGCCACCGGTAAACGATACATCATGCAGATGCACTGGGACACATCATCAGTGATGTATCCTGGGGTTATTGGGTGTTTCGGGTCTTTCTACATCAAACACCCTGGCCCAGGTGACCCGGCTGGAGGTGATCAGACCCCAGCCTGTGTTCTGCCCTCTTAATCCAGAGCCACCTAGCGGCTTTCTCTGCAGCTTTGGTTGCGGATCTGATCACCTTCCTCTTTGCCTCCCTTAGTCACGTGAAGACTTTGCAGAGTGATTGCCCTGAAAATCCTCTACAGCCCATTTCCAGAGGTTCACAATGAGTTTTCCAGCCCTGCTTCTTTCACTCTTCCACCAGCTCCTGGTACTTGGCACGCTTCCTCTCATTGGCCTTGTTCATGCTCTCTTCCCAAGGAACAGTGAATTACAGAAAAATCATTTGCTTGATGGAATCTGAAACAATGATCGAAGCTGTGTTGATATTATTCTGGTTTTGGAACTATTCTGTTCTATAAATGCAAAATTACACTCGTAGCAGTGCTGTATGGCTACTTATCAGCACAGCTGTGATTACCAGTGGCCTCGTGCCTTGCAGCTGAATCACACCTTTGCTGATATACAGTGTGTGTGATATTGCTCATCTCTAAAACAGTTGGTGTCAGGTTTTGCAGAAGGGAGGAAGCGAGGACTCAATTTGCAGGGTGGAAGGTTCTCTTTATTGGACATAAAATAAAACAGAAATAGAAACAAAACTGCCCAGAGGGGGAAAACAAGACTAACTTAAAACTAAACAAGATCTGTAGTTTTGGTTAGAGATGGGCTTTAATGATTTCGATTTCAATCAGGAGGGCCATGTTGTCCTAGACAGGGAACATTATCGGCCCCACCTGGACCTGTGGAGATTGTGGTTTGGCCTCTGAGGGGGCCCAGCTTATTACTTTGGTCTCTCAACCGAGGTTGTTGAGACCATTCTCCACTCCAGAGCTCCTGCCACGAGGAGACTATGCCTTCATTATGCAATGATCACCTGCTAGACCCAGCTAACTGCCCGGATGGTACAGTGCTGAAGTTCCTGCGAGACCCACTCACTGCTGGGTTATCTCCATCCACCTTAAAGGTGCATGTGGTGGCCTTCGTTGCTTTCCACATCCTTTTGGGTGGAAGGTCTGTGGAGAAACCAACTGGTATCTTGTTTCTTCCGTAGCACGCTGAGGCCGAGGAACTATTCTGCTTGCCCTGAACTTTAATAGCTGTTCGTTTGTTTGGGCCCCCTAAATAAAGGGGTCCCTGGTGTCCAAGCAGAGATTGAGCGAGAGGTTAGCCAAGGCTAATTTCACAAGCTTATGAGTCGGTCGGGTTGAAAACACTCTTGGCAAACCAAGCCCTCTCTACTAGGAGTATGGCTAGAATCTAGGCTCTTCTGTCAGGAGTCTACTTTCATATGTTTGTGATGCAGCAGGCTAGGCCTCTCAGCACACATTAGGCTCTACGACTTAGACCTAGACTTCACTCCTGGGGCTCAGGTGTCCTTGTCCAAGGACAATCACACCTGTCATGCACTTGTAACTATAGCAGAGTAGGCATACACACACAAAAAATATTGGTTCTTTGAGTTGGTTAAGGAGGAACTAAACTAAACTAAAAGGAATAGTTTGGTGAATCTTAATATGACTAAAAGCACATAATCAGGTTTTAAAAGCTAGGACGAGCGTTTTGAGACAACGCATGATTTGGTTACGGCTTGGAATAGACGAAGGATAAAATAAACGTTGTTTCACATAAACATTTAGAGATTACCGTATAAGCTTTTAAAACTCCCAAACATAACTGAAATGGTTATAACATACAAGGCATGCATACATACATGGGAATACAGCATATAGAAGTGACAATAGCAGTGTGTTCAAGTCACATGGCATATCTTAGGTACTCTGGGTGAATGCATGTGTGTGTGTGTGTGTGTGTGTGTCTGTGTGTCTCTCAGGATGGGGACCGTTTATGGCCTTCCTTTTGGAATGCAAAGGGGAGAAGAATGGTTTGTGTCCTCGAAGGTGTTAAAACTGTCAGTTTGTAGACGCTTTGGAGCCACCCTGTTAACTCAACTATCATACCCATATATTGGTTTGATCGATCATATCTGGGCCACGGTCCATATCTTACAGGGGTAAGTTAACATTGAGGAGATTTCTTTACAAAGACTGAACTGTAACGGGCGTCGTTATTTTCCTGGCTATCTTTACGTTATCCATTACGTTATATATCTAACGTTATAGTTTATAACACTCACGTTTAAACTCTTTTATATTGCTGATAGCTAGTGGTGTAAAGGATGACTGTTATTTAACATTCACTCCAACTGTTGATCCCCCAGTGGCGGCTTTACAGATGCAGCGTTACCATGGAGACTGTGCGGCTTATTAGAAGTGTAAGGCGAACAGGTGACTATGGTAAAAAATGTAACTAATACATATCACTATTAAATTTTGCATTAAGACAATGTTTTTTGTATTACAGGTTTTCCAAATTTCAAAGTTTTCAGAAGCTTTTCCCTGACAAACTTAATTTTGAGCTTGTGCTTGCTGAGGACCCACCAAATAAAGAAAGTATTAACCTGTTTTGTGTGCAGGTCTTATTTAAACATTGCATGGAATAGTTGGAATAGGCTTTAATTTCACTAATTGCTTTAGCATTGAGATCCGTAGCACTGTGTTGCATCCTTTCTCCAGGCTCCAGTGCATATCTGTGTGGCAATTGTTTTGACCTTCAAAAACCCTGATAAATGTAATTTTCCAAAATAGGAAGCTCATAGTATAATCATGTTTACTGAGGAAATGGTAAACTGTAAAACTTACCGGTTTGTGTAAGTTGCCCTGTTGATGTATTACTGGCATATGAAACTCGTTCCTTTTGATACTGATTATACTGTGAGCTTCCTATTTTGGAAAAGGACATGAATCCAATGGGGCAAAAATCAAGATACAAGTCTGGTTAGAGGATGTATTTCAATACTAAATCGATCAGCACTAGTCAATGTAATGCCAGTCCCCATTTATAACAATTTAACTACCTCAATGTGTTGATGCAGGACAAGACGAACAAAGCATCAGGGAACATCTGCGAGTAATGAAAGAGGAAACAGAGAAGCTTCAACCAAACACAGAGCTCCTCAAAGAAAGGATGCTGCTAATAAAATGCAGAGAATTTTTGTGTCCAACCAAAGCACAGAGGAAACTCTTAGTTCCCATATTTCACTGGCCAAATGGTAAGTACAGTAGTGTGTTAATTGTCTCATTTAATTGAGTTGTGACTATATTTTAATACATGTCTTTTCTACATTGCCTTCATCTTAACGTTCATATTTCTTTGGGATCTGAGAGACCTCACCAATGTTGATGTGGACCAAATTCTCACTGAGCTCTCTGAAATGCCACCACGAGTCCTTAAAGTTTTGCAGAGTCCCCTGAAGGAGAAATTCAGGTGCTGTGATGACTGTGAAGATGGCAAACTTAAAAAAGTAATTAAGTCTGTACGGTACCACTGATTGACAGCCTGATTGATCTCATGCCTGAGATCATACTTTTCATCCTTCCTGCATGTCTCTGTCTTACACAGTAATGAATAAAAAAAGTATTGGTTAAAAGTATCCACCATGTTGTGTTAACCTAAGGATGTTACATTATTTAGTTTCAAAGGCCTACATTTTGAAGCAGATTTTCTGTAGTTAAAGGTACAGTAGTTAAAATGAATCCAATACCCAAAACCCAAAATCCAATATCCAAAACCCAACTCATAGGGTTTGCCTTTCAAATAAATCTGAGAAGATGATTAATGCAAATTAATCTCCCCCAGGGCCGAGCTCAGACTGACATCCCAACACCTCAGATGGTGCTTAAAGGCTGCAGGGGATCCCATACAGTATCACCACATTGTGCTCACAGTGGATGGTCAGTTAATCACAGAGGCGAGCGAGGACATCTCAATGGCACAATCCTCCTGTTTGTATATATTGAGTTTGGAATCCAGTATCCTAAAGGACTGAAAAAGACTGACCTTTTTGGAGCATGTCGTTTTGAAATTGGAAGGATGCAGTCTGACTATAGTGTAGGCATTCCTATATTGCTTGACACAGCGCAAGTTCCCCTGAAAGGGAGCATCTCGGTTACGTATGTAACCTTAGATCCCTAAATCTTATGATAGTTTGATAATTAAGTTTTAGTAAAATATTAGTTGTTTTCATGTCTTTTTCATGTGCTTTTCATCTTCAAAAAGATCTTTCCTTCCCATATTGCATGAGAACGGTGTCTTGCTTAATAATGTGGAACAATCTCTTTAAGTAGGCCGCCCATTTACCTAAGGACTGTTTAATAAAATACTGTTTAGTAAAATTTTATTAAGACATTCATAATCATAATTATTTTTAATAATATTATTTCTATTATAATGAGTCATGATTTGAACAAGTCATCACAGGAACTTCCTCAAAAAATAAAAATTATATTTAGTTACACTCCAGAAACTGATACAGAATTGCAAGCGCCTTAATATAACAGATCGCTTCACACCTCAAAGCTGTCTATATGTGTGTCTGCTACAAAATATTATTTGCATGCAAACAGGAAGGCCGTTTCCTCTTTAAACATGTACACACCAAAGGGGTCCTGCTGAAGGTTTGCTTTAATTTACAAGTTTCTCTTTCTCATCCTGTTTTGGCCTTGTGTGAAGTTTTATACAGTACTTGATGTTTTATACGTGTGAGGCCCTGGTGAACAATTCCTGCTCTTTTAGCTGATGCTGACAGACAAGAGAGGTTGGTCCACAAGGATTTAACACCCTTGGTATATTTAGTTTATAAATAAATAATAGATATTAGGAATTAATAAAATAAATAATAGGATTAAAGGATATTATATATTGATGTTATATACCATCTACTATATGCTATTCAAATGCTGAGAAGTGTTTATCTTAAAGGTGCAGTAATACTAGACACTAGCCCAACAAATATGGGCAACAGGATTTGATGTCAGGCTCTAGAGCTTTTGAATTCACAAATAAATCACAAATATGGAAGCCCATTTCAACCACACAAGGAAAAAATCATACCTTGGAAAAAAAATTAATAACTCCAAATGAAAGAAATAATAGAACGTTAATAATGACTTCTCTTAATTTGGACTTTTTCTGTCATAGTCATAGTCATAATTATGACAAACTAATAGGAATTTTGACTTGATGATTTAGTTTTATGTGGTGGAAATGGGCTTCCATACAAAATAAGTGCAGGAGAAACCACTCCACATAATCCACAAAAGTCCCTCAAGGACCATCTCAGAGTAGGTGTGCCTTGGACAGGATAGTAAGGCACACCAGGACGAAGAAAAAACCTTGTGTGGTCCATGAGGGAATGTTCCTCTTGCTCCAGGAGGAGGAGGCATTTTGCTGGTAAGTCCATCACTTTTTTTCTTTTAAACCCTCTCTTTTTGGCCAGTTCTTCTATCACATTGTAGTACGGTAAGCAACATGCACAAAGAAGGGATACTCTTTTCTTTTATAGCATTTACTTTCAAACTCAAGAACGCAGGAGATGGCTAGGAGAATAGGGAACTAAACCATAAAGACGAACTGACCAAAGAGTGTAAAAACATAACAAGAGACAAGTGCAAACCAAGGAATCTGAAACTAAACAGAGTGGGGGAAACAGAAACTAAAGGACACAAAATACAATATAAAATGTGTTTTTTTACACTGGCAGCAAAACTCTGTCCAATGTATTTTTAAAATAATGATTCAGTTCTATTTTTATGAACTCTTTACACAGACTGTGATGCTTAGAGCTTTTTATGTATTTTATATTTTCTTTTTTTAATGTATGTTTATTTATAACGCTATTCTTAGTATTATTAGTATTATATTACCTTCGCATCAAATTACAAAAAAACTACTTGATGCTTCAGTGAGGGTGTTTCTAATATAGTGGCTTATGGGAGTGACAGTAAAATGGACATCTTTCTCTCTTCTTATTGAAGTTATCAGTCTCTCTAAATATTTTTTTTCCTTTTTTTGAAAGTTGTGAAAATCCTATTGTGGAGTTTTTCTTTTTCTATTTGAAAATGGGAACACAAAAAATGCATTTAATGTAGTCTCTCATTCACCACTATAGAAGTTTACTCAACTATGATGACCTTTGCTTCTGATAAAACCGGAAATGTGAAAAGGGTCTATTTTGAACTGTTACAGTTCTATGGACTCTTATTTTGATCATGTCTCTTAAGTGCAATGTGAGGACAAAGTTCTTATTTGGAGCAATTAAAATGTGGCATTCAGTCTTAACTCCCTGTTAGCCATTTAGCAGAAATTGTTGGTTGTGTGGAATTACAATCAATGAGCAAAGTTTTTTTAATTAATTAAAATTATTTGAAAGTACAATTAATTTGAGTCATCTCTGAAAATATTTATAGTAGTCCTGCAAAAACTTGAAAATTAGTTGAGGAAAAGGGAAACATTTTTTTTTAAGTTAACAAATTTAAGTTGCATAACAAATTCAGCAAGTTACAGTTTCTGGACAAGACTAGACCTGACACCATCCCTCAGAAAGATCAATCACATCATCATATTTCAATATTTGTATGACTTATGAACCCTGACATTGCTTTTTGTTTTTCATTCTCATTCCTATTGCTATCATTCCTTTTAGCATTCATGAGTAAAATAAAGAGAGGCTCAGCTGTATAAAGAGTGGGTTGAAAACTAGAAGTGGCTTGAGTGTGTATATTTAAGGAATCATTTACTGGTAAATGCTGTGAGAACACTATAATGGTTATTCGGACAGCAGTAAATAATCCATATTTACATCATCACATGTCGGGGGTCAGTGAAGACATGTTTATATAATTCGCCAAATAAAAACAAGACTACAGTATAAACAGAATATGGGAAATATGTTGTAGTGTGTCTGTCCATTCATCTATGCATCCCTGTTTCAATGTTCTGAATTATTTTTTACACCACTTAATAGCTTTCCACAAACAAACATTACTATGGTATTCCCACAGCTTGACAACATAAAAAATATAATATGGAGATAAATGTATAGTTGCTATCATTTTAGTCACAATATTTCGTAGACTTACTGAAGTATGGTTTCTGTAAATTTAGAATAGAAAAATGTATGTTAATGACATAAATGACGATTTAATGAAGTGTTTGGCATTTTCAGCAGTAAATCTCAAAAGAGAAAATAAAATGCTAACAAGACAAAAAATGAAATTAGATACATTTTTTAAACAAAAGAAAC
The DNA here is from genome assembly GCA_037043235.1 of Rhodeus uyekii. NCBI lineage: Eukaryota > Metazoa > Chordata > Actinopteri > Cypriniformes > Acheilognathidae > Rhodeus > Rhodeus uyekii. The sequence goes on from JAWRVZ010000068.1 coordinate 2,006,880, forward strand.
CTTCTCAATCTCTGCAACTCTCTGGTGGAATGAGCTGCTAACTTCCGTCTAATCTGCACAACTTTCAAAAAGCAGCTAAATACACAAATACTTCATCCACCAGCACTTACTATAACCTTAAACAAAATTACTTAAATACTAACACACACAATTATTTTCTTCTTTGCATTTCACCTCTGCTCTATGTTGCTTCCAAGTATAGTTTTCTAAAAAATAAGAAAAAAACTCACACACAAAAAACAGGCATTGTACACAATGAATATTGATGGCTTTCTCTATTGTATGTTACTTTGAAAGTACTATAAGCATAAAATAAAATGCATAAACGTATAATGCATTTGTTTTGATGCTGTTAATACATTTCATGTACAAATACCCATACAGTAATTACTAATAAGATCATGCCGATTGTTTTTCTCTTCCTCACTTTCTGCCAAATACATTATAGACCCACCTGGTCAGATGGCTAACTATCTCAAAAGGAATCTGGGACTTGCGCTGTGAGATCATAAGGGTCATTCGTCATATATTTATCCTGTCATTGGCTCTCACTCAGGGCACCAGGTGTGTCAACTCAGATAAAGGATAAAGGCTGGTATTATATACTGCATCAGCTTTTTTCCCTTTTTTTTGGGCCGCCAGAACCTCTAAGAGTCTCTGATACATTTACAAAAAGCCTGTGTGCTGACAGTTCAGAGCACACCACAGCACTGACACAGAGAGTTTTATCCACACACAAGCTCTCTTTATTGACTGTTGTCATAGCCTGATGAGTGGGTTCCCTCTTCCAGTTAAAGCCTATGGAAAATCCAGCCCTGTCAATGGAAAATCTTACAAACGCAGACTGCTCTGCAGCTCCGATGCCACCAGGGACAAAAGCAGTATAACGTAAATGCTTTGTTTGGTAGGAAAGTCAAAAAGAATCAAGATGAATCCAATTTTAACAACAAAATGTGTGAAGAAGCAAAGTCTCCATAAGTCACAGATCCCAGCTAAAGCAACAAACACAGGAACACTGCCATAAGAATCTTACAGGGCAAGGGAAAAGAGCGGAAAACATGTGAGAATCTCTTTGGGTCGACAGGCATTGCTAAGTTGTGGCGCGCCAGTCACTTACCTGCGATTTTGTCCCCCTCCATGGCTAAGCGCACACCCTCCTCTGCCACATGTAGCTTGTCTCTCCTCCAACCTTTTTTTGTTGGACTTCCTGTTTCCCTCCCAGCGCACCAATACTCTCTCCTCCTTGTTTGCTTTCCCTCGCTCTCCTTTGGCTTTTCCCTCCCTCTCTCTCTCCTCCTCTCTCTTTAACTCTACCCCAATCTTTTTGGTTTAATGTCTTCCGTGTGCCGTAATAATGAGCGGATGCAGAATTACGGCATGCCCATGTGCTGATCATATGGAGCGCCCTTGCTCTTTTGCTTTTACTGTCCTCCTTATGTGTCTGTTGCTCTTGAAGTCTCTGTGTCATCTGACACTGAGGCAGCATTGTGTGCGAGATGGAAATCCAAGGCCATGTGATATGAGCGTTTCGTCCCAAAATATCTCTTCGTGGCAACTTGAGGAATCCTGGATTGCCCTCTGATTTTCTTCAGGGCTCTGGTGAGTCACGAGAGAAAGGTTGAGCAGATAGACATGACCAACATCACACCCCTGTGATCGAAAAAGAAAAAAACCCATCTGAACACTGACTCAGAACGTAGACAAACATTTTCATACGCTGCCTGCCGCTCCTAATTTCAAGTACGGCCAAGACACACAAGGCAGATTCCTTAGTTTTTCTTTGTGTTGCTCAACGAGAGCAAATGCAGACCTCTGTTTGAAAGCATTTGCAGTCAGGATGATGTGTCTTTGTTCAGGAAGTGGGAATGACCTTTGGCTTTCCTTTCTGGGGGGTTGCAGGGTCATCTGGCAAGCAGACAGCTGGGAAACGAGCCTAAATACTTGTGAAGAAAATACATCAGCCCAGATCAAGCTCCTCAGACTCATAGCATAAATGTACAGATATTGGTCTCGAATTAAATGACCTAAATTGTCAACAGTAGTCATAGTGATGTATATGATACAGAAAAGAAAGCAAATACAAAATAAAATTGATAAACAAATGCCAATATGTTGACTTCACAGATATCTTGTGCTTGTAGCCTGGTACTTTGAAAAGTAGTGATTTCACTAAAGGCCCTCAACACAGGAACAATACTGCCTCTATGAGAGAATTCATAGATCTACACCAACTGCCAGACTCACAGCCTTAAATTCCCCAACACATGACATTTCATAGGCCTCAATGTGAGATTTTCACAGTCTTACTGTAGCAGAAACATACAACACACTTTAGTCCACTCAGAAGAGCTAACAGATCAATAATACTGTTTAAAATACTCAGAAACGTGGCCAAAGGAGATCATTAGATTAGTAAATAATTAAAAGTAGTAGTTACGGATTTATGAAATGTACAGTATTATGGATTTCCGTATTTTCCACTGAAATGTCCTAGAATTACTAAACAAACACCAAGATGCTATGTTTTCAGATCATTCAGGGATGGATTGCTTTTGAAAGTACGTATATCAAGAGCTAGCGAAGCTGTGTGCAGGACACCCTTAGTATCTCAGCTGGGGTCCTAAAGCTTTTGAAAGAGTAAATGAAAGAGTGTTGTGTGTCAGGTGGTGTGATTATCAATTTGGGGAGGAGACATTTTTGTTGCCAATGACTGGCGATGTACAGTGTTGCCAGATTGGGAGGGTTCCCGCCCAATTGGGCTCCTTTTGGTCACGTCCGACTGGAAAAAAATGCATTGGTCTGGTCGATAAAAATTGGGCTTGTTTTTGAAGACAAACCCGCCCAAATTTCGTATATGAATGCATATAAATTCCATTAAAACAAGCCTACAAATGAATATAAATTATATAAATTCCACTAAAACAAGCACCCCCCCACCCCCCCCTCAACAATCACGTGTAGGTCTCTACCCCCCCGTCAACAATTTTGGTCTTGGGCGGGTATTTTTTGGAAATGGGCGAGTTTTTTGCTGTATTTGTGCTGGAAATGGTCAGTTCAATCTGCCAAAATATAAGCTCTATGGCTTAACATAATAATTATAGCAATTACTATTATTAAGTACTATAAATATATCACACTTAGAAAATTATAAAGGTTTAAAACCAAACTTGACACTACATGAATTAAAAGAACAAAAATTGTAATTAAATATGACTGATTTTTAAAAATCACTTATTTCCATGCTTTTCTATAAAAAAAGGTTTATGTAGTCTGTTAGCTGACAAACTTTAGCACACCCAGAAAGAAACAAAAGCACACGCACATACCTGTAACCACACATGCATGCACAAGCAGTTTGTCGAAATCTGTTTTATGTTTTGTGTAATAGTAAAACTGAGGTTTAAAATGTAAGACTGCCTGGACACCACACAAACAAAATGTGCTTTAATTAGCATTCTTTCTCTTGTGTGCGTCATTCATGAGCATGTGTTTATGTGTGTTTTGTTTGTGAAGTCTGTCAAGCAGATCTCTGGATCTTCCACCAGCCCCCATATGCAGACGTGCTGACTTTGCAAAGGCAGTCTGCGCTTCCCGCTGCGAGAGGATGCTTCAGTGGTGAGATATCACACACACACAGGCATGCAAGGTGTGAACTCTCATGCAACCACATATGTGCAAATCCACAAATGTAAACATCAAAAATGATTTGCTCTGTCCATTGTGAGAGAACCCATCCTGAAACACAGGATGCAATAGATACACAACAGAAGCTCTTTGTGGGTTTTCTGTCTCTAGATATATATATATATATATAACCTTCTTACATAGAAAACAACCTATAAGACAGCTGCTTTAACCAATAAATAACACAACAACCCACAACACTTGCAAAAACATTTTAAAACTGACTTACTGATTAGACTTACTGAATTACTGATTAGATTAGTAATTTAGAACAGCATCACTCTAAAACATTGATTGGTTTTGCTTCAAGATCCATATTACACTGTATGTTCAGTTGAAACCCAAACGGTTCCAGAAATGTTTTTATCATTCAATCACCGTTAGTTTTCAAGAATCGCCAATTAATTATTAAGACAAAATATCCACAAAGATTAATTAAGATTTACTATTTCTCTGTGTGTGTTTGTCTGCAATGTTGCCACTCAAAACTTCTCAAAGCTTATTTTTTCTCTCTTTTTTTAATAAATGGCAGCAGCAAAAAAACAGGATTGGGTCAAACTAAATGCTTTACGAGTCATACAGATGACTGTTAACTGTCATATAGTTATATCAACTGTAGTCTATCTCTGAGCACTCACAAGCATGAGCAGCACAAGCATTTACAAGCACTGTCAGTCATAATTGTAGTCCAATGTAGTGCAATGCTTTTACCAATGCATACATAGAGAATACACTATACAGTTTTATTTTGTATTTTTTGTGTGGTGTAATAATAACAAAAATAAATACAAATGCTAAATATTATCGTTACGTACGCTATGCGTTTGTTTTGGACAAAGTACATGTACGATATATGCGATGTGTGTGATAAAACACAAAATAAACTGTGTTCAGCAAAAAAACATGTTTATCCTTGCTTCAAACCCATATCAAATGTGGTCTGGATCATATTTTTTTCTTGGATAGGTTTGTCCATGATTGGCAATTTAGCTTCTTCTACCGCAGTACTGTATTGTACAGTTTAATTGGATGGGCAGCATTTGACGTAAAGAGGTTCCTCTTCCTTTTGCTACAAATTTTACTATAATAATTAAACACAATTATATGGTTGGTTGCATTTTATTATTTGCATTTAACAGGGTTTTTTCTTCCTGTCCAAGACCCAATTAGATCAGATCTGCAACCTATTTTTTTGTTGAAACCACAGATCTATAGTCTTATCACAACAATAAACAACAGCGAACCTGTACGTGAATGTGAACACTTACCAGTACCGGTACCAGTAGGACTTGTTGCATCTCCTCTCTCTGGCCTCCTCAGCTTGCCACTGGTGGACCTCGCAATGCCTGTCAGCACAGAAGACATAATAGAAACACGTATCAGAATGACCTGCTTAGGAGGAAAGATACAAAGGAAAATGTTGAGAATAAGCTGTCCAGAGGAAATGCAGTAGTGGAAAGCAGATGTGTTGGGTACAGACATCAGAGTAATGAAGCTCGGCCCACTCAATTAAGGGCTGCATGTGTCTTTAAAATCAAATCAGATGGATCACAAACACAGAGACAGATCAAACGCTGCTGTCTTTTGAAATTTGTGCTGGCAATACAACCTTTAAGATTAAAGTCGGCATGAATCGGAAGTTGAGATTCCTCGGAAGTCTTTTCCTCTCTATTATGACTGGCATCTGAGTGAAATGGCTTCTTGAGCAAGAAAAAACATAAGGTGGAACTTGAAGTTGTCTATCAGGAATTGGATTGTTGGATGGTTGTGGTTTGCTATTGGTGTGATGTCATGTGAGTGACAGGTTGAGTGACCCGCCCTCTTGCCACTTTATCAGAGAAGAGAGGAGATGTTGCTGTAAGAGTGGAGGGAACTTATTTTGATTAAAGATTATGAGGGCTTGTGTATTTAAAAAAAAATTAAATTATGATATACACTGATGAATCATTTATAATAAATACTGCAATATTCCAAAAGAAAAAAGATTTGTCCATTTTGATTTCATGGTGACTTTAAGGATCAGACATCGTACAAAAAAGTGCTTCAACAGAGTTTTGCAAAATGACAGTGTTTACAACTCACGACAGTGAGATACAGGAATGACTCAAAGGGTCAAACTGTAAAGGTCAAACTTGTTTGCACAGGTTGAAACTGTAATGTAGGTCATGCTGTCTGTCTCAGATGTGTAATGCTTCTGGTAATTATGATCAATTGAAGAAAAATCAAAAAAGCTGCATGGGAAAAAGAGAAATACACAAATGCCTTTCCATAAGTGGGCCTATCTTACAAAAGAGCACCTCAAAATCAAAATAAATAACTAAACAAAACTTTTTAAAAACAATTGTAATGAGACTTTAAGTACATTTTAACTTCTTATTCTCATAACTGTAATCCATAAGTGACTTCTTCATTACTGTAATTGTGGTAGCATTTGTTGTAATAACTATTATTTATACTGACTGTAATAAAATGCATTCTATTACAGTAATTGTAATGAGAACTATGCAAAAAAACTAAACATAAAAACATTGCAGTATTGGGTTAATTGCCATGAAGATAACATCACACTGCAAGAACACAGAACATTATAATACAAGCCTTTGGGTAACTTTTAATGACGCTTTTCATTAAGGGGTGAAAGGGTTTGATGCAACTGGCTGTTTTCTCAGAATGGATCACTGACAGATAACATGATCTATATCTGTTTGTGTCTCAGTTCTTACAAGGTCAGATTTTTTTAATACCAAAAAAAAAAAGCCAAGGCGTTTGCGAATTTCCTGTGTGAATAGGAAAAAATAAAACGGGTCCAAGCTACTGTCAATTGCCTGCCAGAAATTATTTTATCAAAAACATTCAACCACTATTTGCTTTTTTGTTGAGTTGAACAAACAAATCAACAGGCATCCGAAATCTTGGATGATATTTGTCAGTGGCATGCGTCAACGATATACCAAAATGCAAACGTAATTTAGAACCATTAGCTTTAAGAGAAATAGTGCCTTGTACTGTTAGTTTGTCACTACGCCACAGGTGTAATATCAGTCATTTAGGATGTCAAACCAAAATTAAATTGGCAAACCAAAATTACCAGCAGGCTTGACCTCCTAACCTTTTAAAAATGTTTTGCTTGCTCTTTGGGTTTATTTTGCATTATAATTAATTTTCTCACATACATGAACAAAAATAACATTACAAGTGTTTTTTCTGTCAAGCCCTCTGAGACGCAGTTCAACAAGTATAAAGATAGAAGCATAACGGTGTTCAAGTGCAATGGGCCACCAAGAACAGGAAACATTCAAACAATGAAAGTAAAAAGGCTGAGTGACAGAAATTATGTACCAGGTATGCAATGTATATAATGTAACACTGAATATAATATATAAATAAAAAACTATCTTCAGAGTGAGTTCTATGAAAAGCTGACAAAATTATTATGTTATGAAGGGCCTGAAAATGTCCTCAGTTTTATTGACATACTTCAGAGATAAGAAAGGGTGAGATCATTTGGGTTGTTTTCTGTGTAAATATGAGGGGTCCCTGCGCATAACACTGGGACATGACTAAACAGGCCAGCATTGCCAAATACATGCACTCAAATGTGGTTTGAGTTACACGCACCATGATATAGCCTACAACGGTAATTTATATTTTACACATAATTTTACACACATTTGTGTGTGTGTATGTGTGTGTGTGTGTGTGTGTGTGTGTGTGTGTGTGTGTGTGTGTGTGTGTGTGTGTGTGTGTGTGTGTGTGTGTGTGTGTGTGTGTGTGTGTGTGTGTGTGTGTGTGTGTGTGTGTGTGTGAGTGAAAATAAAAAACAATTTCTATTTAATTTTGTTCAACAGCCAGTAGATTCAAGGGGACAAAACATTGTATCAGTACTAGTTGTAACTAGGCACCATGTTGATTTTACTTAAACTGAAAAGGCAGCAAGGAAAATTAAAATCATTCAAATAAACTGCTTTAAAAAAATTACTTTTACATTATTTAACATTCTAAAATATGTACTATCTATTGCTAATTGTCTATTTAGATTATATTTTATTTTTTTGCCGTCTTTCAATATGATTTAAATGGGTAAAACACTATCTAAAGGGAAATCACTATCATTATGATTCCGTTTCATGTTACATTGCACGTTTAGACATCCTGTTTCAGAACCACAATAGGAGGAAAAAGACACCAAGTATAAAAACAAGCCAAAACAAAACTATGTCTTTTGTTTTCCTCTATAGCAGTGTTTTTCAACCTTTTTTGAACCACGGTACATTTTTTCATTGAAAAAAAAACTGATTTTTTTTTTTGAAAATGTTAAAAAATTAAACTCTGTAGCCTATATGAACAATATATACAGTCATTCTTATCAAAGTCTCCTGAATGGGAATCAAATAAACACAAGAAAAAAGTATTTTATGATTAATTCGTTTTCAAAAAATGTTTTTTAGACCAATTAGGTGAAATTGAATAATTTTCCACGGCACACCTGACGATCTCTCACGGCATACTAGTTGTTATGAATATGAGCGCCGCGCTCCCCTCTCTGGCCACCGGGGGGAGCTCACACTTATACTGATACACATACACTACATTTCCCAGAGACCCACAAATTGGACTGATGGCACACACCAGCTGGACACCATTATCACTGTTTGTCAAACCACCTGTTAACCATCACCTGGACTATAAAAGACTCCATTGCACACACACACACATCGTGAGGTCTTGATTTACTACGGTTATCATGCTGAGTGTTTGTATCCCTGTCTGTTCTGCCTGCCCTTGATTCTGTTCTGTTCTGCCTGCCCTTGATTCTAGGGATGTGGAAATGAGGCTTCATGAAGCACCGAGGCTTCACCCTGACTGTTTCGGGAAAAGATTCGAGGCTTCGCGAGTGTCATGAACAGCGCCATCTGGTGCTTATTTGAAATAAAGCAGGCAGAAGCCTGTGAAAGAAGCTCTGTCAGATGAAGCAAACACAACACACTCCATCGTTTCAATGCTATGTGTACAAATAAAAGCTTTATATGTTTGTGTTTAATGTATCCAGAAAAAAATAAAAATAATTTACCCATAAAGTGTGACAATAAAATATGATATGAATGTATATGATTCAATAAGATCTAACATAGGCTTACTCTCTCTCACACACATACACACACACAAAAGGACATTATGTGATAGGATCATTGTGGATAAATATTAGCGTGTGTCCGCGTGAGAGATCTATCTCTCACCTATGATCGCAGTACACCCACGATATCATCCTAAAGCAGAAGGATGTTATCAAGAATGTAAATCCTTCCAAGGGCGTGACGATTATATCGAAGTTATGTTCGAATATGAATGACGGGATGGAGACACTTCTGTTGCTGTGTATAAAAGAGAAGCAAATTTCCCTCGACAGGTATTTCGTTAAAATGTCTGAGTCAAGTGAAAGTGAAAGTGGGGGGTAGTCAGGCGAAAAAAAGCTAAGAAAAGTGATCAAAAGAATACAAATCGAAAAACTCAAAACATTAATATACAATAGAAAAGTTTAAAAAGAAATACGTAAGCTAAGTTATGTTAATTTAAGTTATGTAGTGCTAGTGCAAGGTACGATACAGCAGGGGCGTAGCCAGAATTTTATTTTTGTGGGGGCCCAGTTTAAAATGAGGAAGCCTGAGCATAACGCAATCGGCAGGATTCGAACCTGCGCTGGGAAACCCCAAATGATTTCTAGTTCGTCGCCTTAACCTCTCAGCCAAGACTATTGTTGATATTGTGGCTGCGTTGGGATCGTCTTGTGCGGCGGGCAATATGTGTTTTCACTTTAGTTCTCACAGTCGGGATTTTAAACCATTGCAAATCTGAGGGGGCCGCACATGTAAGTGAGTCAAGTGAGTCCCCCCGCATCTGCCTCTACTGTCTGTAAAAACTTATAATTAAAAACACATTTTACTTGATATCACACATGTATCACATTGTATACATGTACTATAATTGTGTGTGTGTGTCTATATCAATAAATAAAATAAATATATATATATATATATATATATATATATATATCATGTTTTCCCATAAGAAATACTAGAAAACAAATTAATTAAAATTACATATATGTGTGTGTGTGTGTAATGTATTGATTCTATATATTACATATATTTACTCTCCTCACAAAACCAGACTGAGTCAACAAGGACTCGTTAAGGAAGATCTGGGGGTTTGAAGCTTCTGACACGCAAAGTGAAACGCGCAGGTGATTTGACAGAAAGTGAGGCTTCATTTGTCATCGATCACGTGACTCGGGGAAACCAATACACACCCCGATACAGCGCTTCATTTCAAATTGTGTCACATGAGCGATACGCGCATCGAAGCTTCAGTGTCATACGTAACATCACTACTTGATTCTGTTCTGTTCTGTTCTGCCTGCCCTTGATTCTGTTCTGTTCTGCCTGCCCTTGATTCTGTTCTGTTCTGCCTGCCCTTGATTCTGTTCTGTTCTGCCTGCCCTTGATTCTGTTCTGTTCTGCCTGCCCTTGATTCTGTTCTGTTCTGCCTGCCCTTGATTCTGTTCTGCCTGCCCTTGATTCTGTTCTGTTCTGCCTGCCCTTGATTCTGTTCTGCCTGCCCTTGATTCTGTTCTGCCTGCCCTGCCCTGTGCCTGGATTAACGCTTGTGAATGTTATCTGCCCGTCTTGACTTCCCCGCCTGGATTTACGTACCTGATTCTGTCTGCCTGCCTTTCTGACTCTTGCCTGGATTACCGATCACGAATGCTCTGTTTGCCCTGACCTTCTGCCTGTATGACCATTCTGAATAAAGACAAGCAAAAGTTACACTACTGTACCGCAGCACACTAAAAAAACCCCACTGCTCTATAGATCAGAATTCTGACGAAACCAGATAGATCAAGAAAGAACAGGCAGAAATAGCTATAAATACAGTGTAAGCACAGAGCAAGCAGATGTCTTCAGAGATGTTTCATTTGAGGTTTTAAGCTTTAAGTGGGCATGAAACAGAAGTTGTGATTTTCTTGTCTTCCCTATTGTAAGGAAACGGGTAAACGCTTGGATTGTTGTGGTTTGCTATTGGTGTGATGTTATGTGAGCGACAAGTTGTCCCGCCTTTGCGCCAGTAAACATCATCAAAGAAGAGAGATGTTCCTGTAAGAGAAAGGGGAACTTATTTTTAATAAAAGATTATGATTATGAGGGCACATGAATTAAAAACAAAAAAATTCCTTGGATAAATTATTGTTTATTATAACTACGGCAATAGTCCATACAAAAGTGTAATTTTTTTCTGTTAAAAACTTTTGTCCCACAAGTATTATATAAGTATAAAAAAAACTGTAGGTTGATTCCCCTGAAAAATGTCATCATTGTAAATCTGTGCCACTATCAAAACATCACCCTGTTGACAAAGCAACTCCGGCTCAACCAATGTTGTGAGTTTGGGCAGTTTCATGTTTTGACTGACCAATGGCAGTCAATCTTAACTGACAGTGTTTGGTATGGTGACCCGATTTCTAAAATGGAAACTGGGGACATTTTTTACTTGAGTGGTCAGAATATCACTAAAATTGCATTTGTTATAATCTAATAATTTAAACGTCGGGGCAATACTACACATTTTTAAATGTTTTTGTTTTTTTCTTGTTGTGGGTTGCCATTATTACTATTAACATTAATAATTATCATGAGTTACTTTGATTATGAGGACTTTCAGTTTTGATCCAATTCACTGCACCCGCAAAAAAAAGGTAAGATGCTTGGAGATTACTGCATTGTGACAGCGGAACTCTTGGGGACGTTTAAAATTGTGCAAAACAATCCGTCGAGGCTCTGTAATAAAGCACATTCAAACACTATTACTTGATATTATTTATTAATTTAATTTAACATAATTAAGTAACATAATTTAACATGAATAGTTGGTATGTTACTACCTTGAAAGCGATAACAATTTCCTTTGATATTTGACAATAATAGCGCTCAGTTCTCGTCCAGGTTATGTTCTTCATGAAGTAGCGGCACGCAAACAAGTAGAGTCAGCGTAGCTTGCAGCGACATGTGTTGGTGAAAATAATCACTACATGATTGCTCCTTGGTCTGGCTTTTGTGGCAATGAATTTGCGGGTTGTTTTGGACAAGGTGTAAAACAGGGATATTTCTGGGGAACACCAAAAACCTGGACTGTCCCCAGAAAACAGGGACATCTGGTCACCTTAGTGTTTGGGAGGTTTAGTTTGGATACAGTCATTATTTTTACTGTTCCATATGATGATGCTAGGAGTAAACTGTAGCCTTGCAGGACATGTGACAGTAGGTAATATTTAACTCCTCTCTCTTGATTCTTAGCTGTACGCATGAAGTGCCGTTATCAATACATGACAATCCTATGTCTGCGTACAGTAATCATTAAGCTAACAGTTTTAGGTGACAAAGACAGATCAGGGAGACAGGGAGGAGGTAGGAAAAGACCAAACCATCTGTCAGTTTCAGTGTCAAGTCAAATGCCGTCAAAGGAAACATTTGAGCACATGTGAAATGTGTGACATGGTACTGAAAATGACTGTGATCAAACCTTCCGAATCGACATGCCTCTGGAGGAGAGAGGAATTTCAAAGCACTCTCTGCCTGGGTTAATTTCACAGGAGATTCGTGTTGCCGCTGACTCACCTGTCAGCTCGACTGTGATGACAGGGCAGGTCAGGAAAGGGGAGGGAGGCAGTGAAGGAAAAGGAGTCAGAAACTGATAAAAAAATATGTGCTATAGTGCAGTCTCTTGCCTCAGTAAGCTGTTGGGCAATGATCCAAAATAAAGGATTAACAAAGAGATTCATTCATCCGCTCAAAATCATTCATTTCCAGATGAGACACGGGAGACTTTTTTTTGGACAGAATTCCACATGGAAGAACCGCATGCAATCCAACATGCAGAAATTCAGTTTTTGCAGATGATCTTCACACTTAACAGTGTCCAAAAACAAAATGGAGGCACAAAATGACTCATCACAGTTCATAATCAGAAGTTCATCCAAGCATTAAACTGTTGCAGAAAGAGCTGACAGTGTGTCATCTACGTGATTTACTCCCTATATGCGTGAACATGTCTAATGGAGTCTTATTGTGTTAGTGTTTGATTGCTTCTCATTGTGAGTTACTGATTTACCTCAAGTGCTCAGGGTGTGTTACCTGTGCACACTCAATGCAAACTGTTGCATAACTTTTGAAATATGTACAATCAAACTAGAAAATGCGTGTGACGTTAAATGTATATTTCAGCTAAAAAATAAAAAATCGTATCGTTTACTCACCCTCATGTTGTTCCATGTTGTTGTTTTATGTTTTGACCCTATTAGCATTCATTCAATGGGCTAAAGCAGTTGAAACATTCTTCAAAATATCTAAGTCATACAGGTTTGGAACAACATGAGGGTGAGTAAATGATGACTGAACTTTTATTTTTGAGTGAACTGTCGTTCTTGCGGTGGAGGCCAAGGTTGTTCTAGACTAGAGGGATATTCTCTGAATGAGATCACATACACTGTGTGGAGCCAGAGAAAGAAGAAGAAATAGGACTGACTGATTACATGATCCAACATGCGTGTGCTAGGAGCTGGGTGTGCTGTGACAATGACTTTGGCAGGCCCGAGGAAACGCTACATTCCTGCCAAATCATTGTGTACACAGAGAGTTCGGCTTATGAGTCTGTCAAGATTATAGGGGAGAAACATGCGGCTGTTCTCAATGGAAGAGCTCTTATGTAGCGCCGCAGGCTCCGTTACACAATGAAGGGGAAATGGTCCGTAAATCTCTCGAAACAAGCAATGAATGTTCATCACTGGGAATGTGATACAGGGAATCCAACATGTCCAGTTTATATGGTCAGACAAATGAGTTGATGACCCTAAATGACCCTTTTGAAGTTAGCTGTGAGAAAAATTACTAATATCCGGACAACTGAGATTCCTGAGGTTCCTTCACCCTTCTTCTCAGTTCGGTTTTTGGAGGTTGAGTGTCGTAGTTTTGAAAAGTTTGAAAATGCCACTCCACATTTCCCTTCTTCAGTATAGAGATGACAAAAAAGTACACCTACCTTAAGTTTTTGAATTCGTACTTTGTCCACCACCCCCACTCATTTTTATACCCTTTCTTAAGTTTAAAAGAAATAAACTGGAGGCTATCTTGCTAGCTTGCTAGAGTTTTGCAGCACTTGGCGCCATTTGGCTCCACTTACCATTTGTCAGAAAAGATCAGATTTCAGACTGGCTGCTCTGTACAATCAAGTGACAAATTTCATAGTGAGGACAGATGATGTGCTGACATCTACTTTTTTAAATTCCATGCAATCTACGTTATGGGCACCCCTAGGTTAGACAGTCTTAAAGCCCGTTCACACCAAGGGCGATAACTATGAAGATAGAGTTCTAAAATTGTTCTTAATACTAAAGAATAGCACAGTTCACACCAGATATATAACGATAAGGGCAAAGAGAAACGAAAACACTTTCAGAACGAAAAATTATTATACTTTATCAGCCAATCAGAATCCATCCTGCTGTAACGAGCACGCGCATTTAAAGTAACAGACATGCACGGGCTTAGAATAAACAGCGACATCGCCTGCTGGTGTGAACGCTTAAATAGCTACGGTTCTCGTTCTTGGTGTGAAGAGGCCTTTGTGCTTTCTTTGGTTTCTTCAAAGGGTGTTCCTTTCAAAAATGTTTCTGCAAATTACAAAATTAGGTTAGCCTACAGATTTAGTCAGTGTGCGTTTTGTCACTCGTTGCAAAAGACGCTAACGAACGGAAGTCGTGTTCGCCATAACAACAGCACGATACTTGTGTTCTCCACTAAACATAAACACTGAATAGGTTTATTATACAATTGTATATCACAAAAAAGTCTGTTTATTTGGCATTATATTGATATTGACTTTTGGCTAAATGCACTAGGACAAGAACATTTTAATCATTTTATAATGCACACAATGCAAGACGTACGATATCCTTAAGGAAATAATCTAAAAAATAATTGTGCAAGACCCCAACGAGGACAGTATGAGGTACTGGAGATGTTTATGTAGACCACAAAAAGTATACTAAAAATCTGACGGAAAATGCACAATGCACAAACAAATAGATTTCCAACTTAATTGAAATTATGGGAGGTCATTTTCAGTTAATCAGTTAATTGAGCCTATGTATTACCATGCCTGTTTTTAACATAGTTTAAGATTATAAGGTCAGTTGTTAGAGGTTACAATGCATTCTAATAACTTACATAGATGTGGTGCAGAGGGGGAAAAGGGGATATCACAGCGCAAATCAACTTTTCAAGTTTACTTTCACTTTTACACAGTGCCGTAGTATGTAAATTGTCTGCAATTTTATGAGAGCACATCGATTATTGACACGAAACTCTCAAATGTCTCATACTCACCAGAATATGTTTTCTTCATGTTCATCGGGTCCTTTTTGTCTTGAGAATTTCCACTTTAGTCTGATAAGGTCCGGATCGGAGATCGCAACATCTGAAATATGTTCAATCGCTGCGTAGAATTTCTCCAAGGAGCTTCGCAAATCACATGTACCAAAATGATCAAAACGTATGTATTTAATTCGTCTTTATACTAAACCAACTAAATCGGTTGGAACTAAACTCCCATACACCTCCAGCTTTACCTGTCCACACACACACACACACCTGTGGATAACTCCGCCTTAGGGATAGAGATAAGACACCTAAAGGATTGACTGGAACTTTAAGGCTTGTTAACAAATAATATGGAGATGTTTCTTTGAACAGGGTTTTAGGCTAAAATTGGCATGTCTGTAAAGGTTTTTATGGCTGTTACCATTTATCTTAAAAGTTCCACGATTTAATAACTCGATTTAACAGCTTATTGCAACAGTAAAAAAAATAAAAATAAAATAAATAAATAAATAATTGTAACCAATTAAAATTTCAAAGGTATCTTACAAAAAATATCAATATATATAATTTTTGGGCCAGCAAACAGGATTAAATTATATAGATTTTTTTAAGAAACAACTTTCCGCATGGTATTTATAAAGAGAAAATGTTTTAAATCTACCTTCAGTATAAGTCTTAATGTATGTCAGTTTAAAAAATATACTATTGGATTTTAATTTGAAGTTTGAACCAATGTACAAATATGCTATCAAAAACACATTTGTTTCAGAGTTACTGAGTTATAGCCCTTGTGAGAGGCTGTGAGACCTAGCCCTATACGAACATGAAGAGTTTCTCTATATTGAATTTCGGACAATATTCTTAAATATAATGGTTCTTTATTGGCATCTATCTTATCTAACTTATCCGTGGAATATTTTTGTTGCACAAAAGTTTTCTTTGGATTACTAAAATGTTCTTCACGTTAAGAAAAAATGTGTTATTTTCAGAACTGTTCATTGAAAGTTTCTTTATGGAACCAAAACAGTTTTTTTCTTCTTCATGGTATTACTGCAGAAAAAACACTTTTTGGAACCTTTATTTTTAAATCAGTATTTGGTGTCAACAGGTCACATGTGATGCGGCTGAGGGTTTTACTGAAAGTTAGGGCTTTCACCACATCCAGCTGCTGTAAAATTGAATTTATCATTAAAGTTTTGAAAAATGGTTTGAAACGTTGGTTTAAGATTTTGGTTAATGGGTTTTTGTAAACAACTGAGAAAGGATGTAATACATCACACCAGAGTGGAATTCTTTAGCTGTCAATAATTCTTTCACAGGTTAGATGTTTCCAGTCACTACAAGTACACATTACAAAAAAAATACTTTTTTTATTCATATTTTCCAATAAAATACTTGGTTATAATTATTACTAGGTACAAACGACATTTAGTTTCAGAATTGAAACTAGCAGAAATGATTGTGCAACTGAAAATACAAACACTTTTAAACCCACACATTTTCAAACACATCCTCTTGTTTCTGGTAAGAGTAAAAAGTCCTTCGCTAATACATTTAGGGGAAACTAAAGTGAGAATAGAGGTGACAGTCTCTGAAGGAGAGGCATGTTTCCTCTAAAGGGGTCTTCGCATGAATGCGTGCCACCACGGGAGGAAGTTTGCAAACGAGCCTCTGTTTAGCACATTCTTAAAAGGCTCTCAAGATATATCATGACCACAAAGGACATTTTCAAATCCTGTTTTTCATCGTCACAGTGACATATATTTGCCATTATTTTGTAACTACTAAAGCTAACACTGAGGTTATCAAAATATTTACACCAGGTGTTTAAAGACAGCATCCAAAGTGGATTATATTACATAAGTAACAAGTTGCAAATATATGTTAATTAGAATCCATAAATGGATAAATAACAGCTAAAGTAAATGAGAATCAAAACATTGGAACTGCCCAAGCCGAATAGCTCATTTAATGCTGAAGGATTTATGCTACCATGCAAAGATGGAGTATACATATACATACAAAAGAACTCTTAGAAGAGAGAAGACGACAAAATGTGATTCAGTCAAAATGTCTCTGAATCTTTGAACGAGTTCGACAGAAATGCCATTAAAACAACCTCAAATCAGACTGAACTCATTAAAGCAACTGAGTCACAGCAACATGCCAAACAGTAAAGTATGTTACAACAATCACACTGATGTACTTAATGTGGAACTACATTTACTAAGCAACAGCTAATTATTTTGTCCATTAGCTTTGTTATTTATGTGGTTGTATCAGGTAAACCCGTTCCTTCGGGGAATGGTCATGACTTCGTACACTTCATTGCCAGACCTTTTCTCTTCTACTGTTTCTCTTCTCATTTTCTTCATCTGGAACAGAAGAGAGGAACAATCAAACTTGCTTATTAACCTAGACACATTTGCTGAAAAAATGCCTCTCAAACAATACGATGAAAGTATTGGTCATATGCAATAAATGTGCAAAGACATGGCTAAAGATCAACAAGAATATACACACAGACAAATCTAAAATCAGCACTTTCCAGTTTGGATATGTGCAATGCATTTACAAAGTTTCTGATGACATTCAGGTTTATGAAGAAGTGTTTAACATTCACCTTTGGTACCACCCACACTCCTAACACGAGGAGTAACAGTAAGAGCACACTGCCAGCGGTCAAAGCTGTCACTGGTATCAGTAAATCATTCATTCCACCAGCCTTTGTGGAACTTTTGGATGAGGCCGGAATGGTCTCTGGCTCTATAAAGAAGAATACAAATACTGTAACTTCAGTACAGCCAAACTTGTGCATCACTTGCTTCAAAAAAATATAGCAAACTATGCATTAAAACCTTTTACATTGAAAGTCAAACTTTGTACTGAATTTGGCAGGTATAAGAACAGTCTTTTTTGTGGCTGTGCCTTTAGAACAGTAGTATTTATTTACATTTGCATTTATGCATTTGGCAGACACTTTTATCCAAAGAGAGTTATAGTATATTCAAAGCACACATTGACATTCTAATCAGATCTTGCTTTCCCTGTGAATCGAACCCATGACCTTGACGTTGCATTCGCCACGCTCTACTGTTTGAGCTTCAGGAAAATAAAATAAATACTATACTGTTTAAATGCTTGTGGTTGTTTTTTAAAGAAGTCTCTTTTGCTCAACCAAGGCTGAATTTATTTGATCAAAAATATAGTACAAATACAGTATTGTGAAATATTACTACAATATAAAATTACTTTTTCTATGCTGATTGGCTGTTCAAAAAATTATTCTTTTTGTTATCAATGTTAAATACAGTTGTGCTGCTTAATATTGTTGTGAAAATATTTTTTTCAGGATTTTTTGAAATCTTTAATGTCACTTTTGATCAACATAAAGTGTACTTATTGAATAAAAGTGTATTTTATTTCCACAATTTCTGACCACAATCTTTTGAAGGATAGTGTATTTCAAATGAAACTTATCAATACAGGTATTGTGAATTCTAAATTGTAATTACATGCTGAAAATCGAATATTAACAACAACAACAACAAAAAAAAACCCAGAAATGTTTGCTCACCTTGAACCAAAAGAAAATCCCCTGACTCTTCCATTTGACATATTGGAGAGAAATCATTGCAGGTGCACCAGTAAGCCCCTGTGTCTTCCAGTTGTAGATTAAAGATGTCTATAGTTAGAGTCTGCCTGTTGTTTTTGATTTCAACACGTCCTCTGTAGTCTTCATGGAGAGTTATTTTGTCATTTTCAAAAAAGTAGTAGAAGACTTTACGGCTGACCGAACGTCGGCTGTACAGATTCACACCCAACGCTTCTGTCTGAGGTGCAAGACACTTAATGGTGTAATTGTCACCTTTATATTTGCTCACATCTAAAAAGGATTCAAAGAAACACTCTGGATCAGTTCACAGCATCAATAAAAACTGAAGTTGATTGATCATGCAAGAATCCGGTGTTCCTGGTACAAACAGAGACACCAAAACCAGTACCCGGAAAGTGTAGATTAACGTACCTTCTGCTTTATGTCACCTTTTTCTTATCATTATGAGTAAAATTGCTTATTTCTTATCATTTTCAGGTGAGTGCTACACCTGTGTTGACAGTTTACATGTATTTTATAACTTAAGTGGATAGTTCACCCCCCTTTTAAACCATCAAAGGGCATTTTGGAAGCACTTATAAATACTAAGTAAAACAATAAATGTATCGCTCTCTAAATATAGTATTTTATCTAAACTAATAAACACTACTGTAACACTTTGTAATACACAAATTACTAAAATGTATAATAGTGAAAACAAAAATCACTAACCTTTACTTGCAGCAAGGTTGCACAGACAGAGAACAACCAACAAGAAAAAGATGATTTGCAGAGACCTCATTGCTATCGTCATAAGTGCATCTCAATCAGTCCTCCATCAAAACAACAAACTAAAATTGAACGTTTTTCTGCATTGCATGTGTATATTTATACATGTGTGCACCAGCCCACAACCTCTGACATCACTGACGCCTTAGTCAGCAAACCTCAAAAAGATTCATGTCACACTAAGCGAAAACATTTCCAAGAGCTCTACTTATAAATGTGACAACACAATCATTTGATCAATTTAACTAGAATTGAATGGGAAAAAGCAAAAAGTAAACAGGATATTAACCAGCAAAACTAACTGCAACATCCTTCATTGCATGCACTGAAAATGCTACATATACCAAATTAAAGGTTATCATGTTGCTCCACATTTGTATGATTTTCTTATGTGGAACATAAGAACATAAAATGCAACAACAACAAAACACACGTTCCTCAAAATATCTTCCTTTATGTTCCACAGAAGAAAGTTATAGAGATTTGAAATGAGCAGGGGGCGAGTAAAAGAAACAATTTTGGATGAACTTTTTAAGTCCTGCCATTCTCACAAATACAGAAATCACACTATGGAACTTTTAGCCCTCTAGCAGTTAAAAAACAAAACTGCATTTTGCAAAAGAACATTGTTTTGGTTGTGGTTAGGCTCTGTTTGAATGTGCGGAAGAATAGGTTCTTTCTAACTAAAAACAAGTAAGATTATCCTGCTGCTCATAAAATATTAACTAGACTTAAGACATCACTGTACCTATAACCAATAATACACACGGATGGTACTTCCTCGAAAATTACTCTTCACAATAGATAATGCTTTACAGTGATAGTTACAAATGGCAATTTATCTGTTCAATAAAATACCTTATTCACGAAAAAAGACATCTTCACTTCGCTTCACCATTTAATTTCCTGTTATTGACATCTCCAAAAAGCCAAGCCAATATTGATTCTCATTTTATTAGGAGCTTTGTTGTGCTCCCTTTTTTGCCATCAAACTCTCAGTTTGGTGCTTCTTTTTTTTAAACGGGTGATGCTGCTGAGGTTTGAGATTGAACTGCTGACATTAACAGTTAACAGACATTAACAGTTCCATGGCACAATGCAGAAATTGTGAGGCCTTATGCATTTATGTTATCTGACTTCAGCTAACAGATATGCAGTCACTATGAAGCATTTGGCAATAGAACAGGATGCAAAACATAAACAACAAAGAGATTCAAGTTCATTCAAATCTGGGTCACTAGACACTACACACTGTTTATTAATATTGTATGCCCCATAGATTAGCATTCATCTAACTTTCACACTCATATGACTTTTTCTATTATAAAAAAGATGAATATTTTTACATAACCTTTGTACATAAAGCAAAACATTTCATTATAAAAATGTCAGTCAATGTTAAGATTTGAGTGAAATTTTAGTTTGAGGATTAATGCATTAATGTGCTTTAGATATGATAGTCACATTAGAGAGATTGTGGCAAAATTGACTTTAATCAGGAAGTGAAATAAGACATTGATGAATGTCCTAATAGTATACTTGCTGAAACAGACAGCTTTAAATGTTGGTCCTCACAATCTAGGAATTAAATTCAAAGAGAGACAGAAATTAGGTTAATTGCAAAATCATTTAAGTATGCTGTGATAATAGTGCTGAATCACTCACATAGTGCCTTATCTCTGTGTAACCATAAGCATTTCCTGAAAGTCTGCAAGAACTGTTGAGAGCAACGTCTCTCTCTTCTGTGTGCCGTCCAGAAACACTGTATAAAGTGCAAAAACTTTCAGCCACTCTAACACAATTCACCACAATAAAGGTGAACTAACTGTGCTAACTGAGTGTTAAAATATTACAGTACCCATGTCGTTTATAGTTTCCTCCATCGCTTTTCTGTTTTCAAGGTACATGGGCCAAACATACCCATCAAAGTAGCCTGGTGGATCTGGAGGCACATAGACTCTTGAGCTATCGATTAGAAAGAGATGAAGGTGACAGTCTCAGTCAAAACACTGATGTTCAACAAACTCTTCTAACAGGAGTCTTGTTCCTACCTTCTTCTTTCTTTGCATGTCTCATAAGGGATCTCCAGAAAGTATCTCTTGTTGAACAAGCTATTAAGAGGCCTGAAAATACAACATAGATCCATGAAAACATTAAACTGTTCAATCACGAGAAATACAATGGCTGTTCATGATGGTGCAATATATAGCCAAATTGAACTGAATTGGCCCACTGACAGAATAATTTCGTAACAATGGCACCTGGCAAAAAGAGGGATATATTAATACGGCATACACTGTGCCATTTCAGCAATGTTTTTGTTAAATAACAACTCTCATTGTATAAGTCGTATAAGTCATATAAATCGTATGCGAAGTATGAGCTTGCACTGTAAGGTCTGATCGTCGAGCGATGACTTGACTACTGAACCCTGAACTGTGTGACTGTTTCAGAAGAGGAAATGTGCTCCTTTGGTCATATGTGCAATTTTGTGTGCGGAAACAAAGTGTAAAGAAAAAAGAGGTGTCAAAACGATTATTCCTGGTATGCAATGGTTAGTAGCTATCATAAGTGGTGCAAGAAAGAAGAATTGATACACCAGCGTCAGGCTCATGGATACTCAAATTGATGGGAGGAAAGGCTAGCATGTCTGGCTCAATCACACAGAAGAGCTACTGTAGCTCAAAATGCTGAAAAACGTATTACTGTCCATGAAAGAAAGGTGTGAGTGTCAGGGTTCTGCCACATTCTGTCTAGTAATTTATTGTTGTTGTGGTAGAGCTCTGACACTACCGTAATGTCTTGTGTGCGCGCGCGGATTCAAGTGTTCGAGTCGCGCGTGCTCTTGTCTGTGTAACGTCTGGTGTGCGAGTTATGATGTTATGATTGGTCTTGTTCAGTTTTGGTTTTGTGTTGGGATTCAGACATTCATAACTTATGTGTTTGTCCTTGTCGTGAGCGCACGAGCCGAGTGGTTCCTCGTTTTGGCACGCTCTACGTTATGTGAGTTGTGTACATTGTGTTCTCCTCCCTCCTTGTTTCCTTGTCATTAGTTTGATTTAACCCAGCTGTTTCCCATTCGATTACCCTTCCTCCTGTGTCTATTTAATCCCCTCGTGTTGTTGTCTTTATCATGTGTCTTTTTTGTCGCCATGCTGCCTGTTCCTGATCCTGTCGAAGTTCTTTAGTTAGTCGGTCTTGTTTTTCCCCCACGGGGTAGTTTTGGTTTGAGTTTTGGTTTTATTGTTCAATAAAAGCCCTAACCTGCACAATTGAGTCCTCGCTTCTCCCCAAACCTGACAGTGAGATGATGACCACGGCCTACAGTGAAATCCAGAATTGTATTATTGAGCAAAGAAAGACGGTTGAATTGTCAGATGAATTATGTTTCCTTTTAGATCAGATAGATGACTTGGTGCACGTGACCATCTGCCATCTCTTCTTAGCTGGAGAAGAGATGTCTAATGGAGGCAGTGTTGTGGTCTGGAATTGTTCTGCTGGAAAACCTTGGGTCCTAGCATTCATGTGGATGCTACTTTGGCATTCCTAAAGATTGTTGCAGGCTATGTACACCATTCATGGAATCGGTGGCTCAGAGCCATCAGCATGCCAGTCATATGCTGTGAGCATATGACTGGCCACTACCCTGATGGTAGTGGCCTCTTTCAGCAGAAAAATGCCCTCTGCCACACTGCAAAATTGTTGAGGAACATGACAGAGTTCAAGGTGTTGCCTTGGCCTCCAAATTCTCCAGATCTCAACCAGATTGAGCATCTATGGAATATGTTAGACTAACAGAAAAACAAATGAGGCATTTATATAGCTCTTTACCTTGTATACTGTACACCCAAAACGCTTTAAAATCGTATCTCCTCGATCACCACCAATGTGCAGCATCCACTTGGATGATGCAACGACAGCCACAGTACAAAGGAGCCAGTGCGCTCACCACACACCAGCTATAGGTGGAGAGGAGAGAGAGTACCGGAAATAGAGCCAATAGAGAGAATGGATAATACTATTAGGAGGCCATGATTGATAAAAGCAATGAAGAGAATTTGGCCTGGACAAGATCATGACATGACCAGATCCGATCTATGAAGGCCCCACTTCACAACTTGCAGGACTTAAAGAATCTGCTAACATCTTGGTGCCAGATACCACAAGACAACTTTAGAGGTCTTGTAGAGTCCATGCCTCAACACATCAGAGTTGTTTTAGCACCACAAGGAGGACGTAAACAATATTACGCAGGCAAGGTGGTTTCAATGTTGTAGTTGATCAGTGTAATTGTATGTAATTCTATTGAATAATGACCATATAAAATGTAATTAAATGTGCATATTTTTTTAAAATACGTTTAATTTGAAATGCTTTCCAAGCAAATAGAGCTTCCATTTGTTATATTTGATGTCTTTGATGTTTTGATCAGGGATTATGTGTTAATGCAAACCTAAAATAAATCTCTTCATTATGTAAAGCGATCATTTCTTCATAGAAAATTAACTCTTCGATTCATACGGATTGTTTACAATGTCTTTGTCAAATAACTTTTTGAAGAGTCAAAGTTTAGGTTTTATAGACTTTCAGTGGAGGGAGAGAAATCTCACAAGGTTTCATAAAAAAAAAACATTTGCATTTCAAAGAAGAATGAACAACATGAGGGTAAGTCCTTCATGACAGAATTGTAATTTTTGGGTGAAATGTCATATTACTAGTTTGCTATGGATGCTTAAACTCAGTAACACTTTATTTTAGTGTCCTTGTTACACATTGATTCTACATGTAGTTACTGTAGTAATTGCATACAACTAACCCAAAACCAACTCATATTCCAAACCCTAACCCTATAGTAAGTGTATGTAGTTAATTATTATTACTCAGTACTTAAATGCATAATTACACTGTAACACAGACACCTTAAAATAAAGTGTAACCAAAATCATTTTATGATACTTTTTTAAAGTCATATTATGCTTTTTTGAATATTCCCTTTCAAGCAGTGTGTAATAGAGCTGTCTCGAATGGAAACATTACACAAATTTGTAAAGTCAAAAGTGCACGATAATAACGACTTGCAGAAGCACAACCTGTAAGTATGATTAATTATTGATGTTTATATTTTCTACCAGGTGTTCAAAATGTGTAGTTTAGTATTTTATACAATGCAGGTCTCAGGCTAACTGACTTTTCACTGTCTTACTGTAAAAGTTATCTGCTAACTAGCTGTGTGCCCACCATTACCTAAAAATGTGTCCATTAATGCAGATTGTCGTGGATGTGTTGTTCTTAACTCTTTGAGTAACAATAAAGGATGGAGCAAGATTTGTTTTGCAAACTGTAATGTTACATCGGTCATTCGTGTCAGCGCTCGATTGTGTTAGATTGTTGATGGACATACACTTGTTGCTGACACTGATGGTGAGGAATTAAAGTTGCAACATCTCATAATGTACCTCAAAATGAGTAGTATATCACGTCCTGATCATGTCGTCCCTGGATGGAGGTTCAGGTTGAAAAACTAGTTCTTCCAATGTTTCATAATCAGACTCGCGCTCGGGTTGATATAGTAAAATTAACGTCATCGTCACTGTTTTTACAATTGTAAATTGGACAATTGTGTGTACAATTGCAGAGGATGAAGGAAGTTTCTGGAGATGAGGTTTATGGTAATGGCAGTTTAGATTCCGACACGTGCTGGAAGCTGTAACCAATCGTAACAGACTGAGGCATCTGACCAATAAGAGTAGAGTAAGCTTGCGGAAAGGAGGGATTTAGGGAGACTGAATCATCAGACGAGTCGTTTGAGAATCATTGACAAATATGCTGGTCTGCAATGTATGTCGTTTATATGATGTTTGCTGACCTTTGATGCATGTAAACCTGTTGTAGGAGACATCCAAAACAAAATTTGGAACATTTAAAATAACATAATAAGGCCACTTTAAATTGAATATCTAGCTTTCCAGACTGTACGTCCAGTATGACATTTGTCTTTATACTACATAAAAGTTAGTCTGTTGAACTAAAATCTAAATGAAACCTTACCTGTGATTAAAAATTAGGAATCCCTCCACTATAAGAACAAACACACTGGGGGGCTCGGATGTAGTGGATTTCACTGCACAACCACAAGATGTCATGAAGCATTCAGGATTCTCCTGCCACAAGCCAATGTCTACCATCATCCTGTCCATATGTAGGGCATCCAAAGCTGAAAAAAAAATAAAACAACAATTGTATGATACATACATACACATACACATTTATTATCACTGCCCAATATATTGCTGGAGGTGTCATGCCTATACACTGTGTTCCAAAATATTACGCAAGTGACTTGTGAGTAGGATTTTAGCACAATATGCATTTATTTAATTAAGGAAAGTGTTGTTTGTTTTATTTGTCATGTCTTTTTAGATGCTATCAATCTCAGGTTTGTTAAATAGTTTGTCAGGTCTGCTTAGGTAAATGGAAACCCTTCTTAAAAAGGTCGTTCCACGTTATTAAGCAAGACACCGTTCTCATGCAATATGGGGTGGAAAGATCTTTCTGAAGATGAAAAGCATGAAATTGTGCAATGTCTTTATGCAAGTGACATAGATTTCAGTAAAGTAAACATTCAAATAAAACTATTTAAAAGTGAGTCTACATGAATTTCTAAACCCACTGTAAATG
This sequence comes from Rhodeus uyekii, assembly GCA_037043235.1. NCBI lineage: Eukaryota > Metazoa > Chordata > Actinopteri > Cypriniformes > Acheilognathidae > Rhodeus > Rhodeus uyekii. The sequence goes on from JAWRVZ010000068.1 coordinate 2,033,055, forward strand.
TTTCTCTTTGTGAGCTTTGGTTAGCAGTGGCTGAAATGCAGCTTGAAGCACAACTGACAGCCTGCATGGAGAGGTTCTTGAGACGCCAGAGACACCAGCAGGTTCAAACACCTGTTTGCTGCTCAACAGTGATTTTAATGCAATTGATTTATTTGACAGTTTCTTTAGTAAGCCTTCTGTGCCCTAAATCACTCACAAATCTTTTGACAATTCAACAATCTCTATTCAGGTTGAGTAAAATATTAGTTGTTTTCATGCCTTTTGCAAGACATTGCACAATTTCATGCTTTTCATCTTCAGAAAGATCTTTCCACCCCATATTGCATGAGAACGGTGTCTTGCTTAATAACGTGGAACAACCTTTTTAAGAAGGGTTTCCATTTACATAAGCAGACCTGACAAACTATTTAACAAACCTGTCTGAGATTGATACCAGTTATCTAAAAAGATATGACAAATAAAACAGACAACACTTTCTTTAAAAAACTAAAATTGGAATGTTTATTGTACTGAAATTCTACAGATATGTCACTTGCATAATAATTTGGAACACAGTGTGTTTATATCATACTGTATTGTAAAAAAATAAAATAAAAAATGATTGAGATGTAAATAAAATAACTGCTCTTACTGTCATATTCCTTAAAGCCATTGATACCAGTAGGAACCATTGAGTCATCCTGAGAAACAGACACAAATTAAATGGGATTCGTCAGTTTGGGTCTAAATGACCTCCTTAAAGAATGACAAATTAATTAAGATATAAAGAGGGTGTGGTACCTTGAAAAAGTTGTCTTGAGAAATAACACAGCTATTACACAGGTGCTCTTGAAGGCTTTTACTCAGAGTGGTTTTTCCTCCATTTGTCATCCTGTCAGATCATAATTCATATAATGGGAGTGGACATGATACATAAATTAAAAAAAACTTTTTAGAGCCCCATTTACTCACCCACCAATTCCTATGATTATTTTTCTCATTGTAAATCAATGCTGTTTTTTCAAGGCATGTTTGACATTTTAAGTTTTGTTAAGAAGACTAGAGCATTTTGCACGCTGTTAGTTAGTTGGGACACTAAAGCACAGATCATCTTAAATAAAGGGTTAAGAAACTCGTGTCCCTTAAAGCTCTTCTTCTCTGTTCACTTATAGTCGAAACTGCTCGATAGCGCCACCTGAAGCGCTGGAGCACAAAATAATATTTACAAACAGTATCAGTACTATTATTTAAAGGGATAGTTCATCCAAAAAAGAAACTTCTGTTATCATTTGCTCATCCTCTTATAGTTCCAAATCTAATGATTTCTTATTCTATTAAAAGTGTGTTTCCTTTGTCCATACAATGGACGTCAATGGAAGCAAACGCCTGCAAATGATCCAGAACACCACAGGTCGTCTGGTCTTCAACGAACCAAAAAGAGCCCACGTACACTCTTCATCTCTCTGCACTGGCTCCAACTTGCTACTTGATTTCAAAGCACTGACACTTGCTTACAGAACTAAGACAGGCCCATCACCCTCATACTTCCAGACGCTACTTCAAATATACACTCCTACCGGAAACCTTGGATTGTTCAACGAGCGTCGACTCGTGGCACCTTCACAGAGAGGCAAGAAATCACTCTTAAGAACATTCCACCGTTCCTTGCAGGTGGAACGACCTCCCTGCCTTCATCCAGAATGCAGAATCCTTGGCAATATTCAAAAGACTGATAAAAACTCACCTTTTTCATGAACACCTAATATGACACACAAATGCACACACACCACACCACATCAACAACATAACAAATAAAACCCTTTATTCCCCAGGCTTGTTCTACTTGTATGTGCAATGTTTGAAACTTTGTATTGTGAGAACTCTTGCACTTTTGCATCTTCAGGATGAATCGCTTTGTTTTCCTCAAATTGTATGTCGCTTTGGATAAAAGCGTCTGCTAAATTAATAAATGTAAATGCGTTCTTCATAAAATCTTCTTTTGTGTGTATATATTTATATATATATATATATATATATAAATAATTAGCATATAGTAAATAAACCATATAATGTGTTTACTATAGAACTCATATATTGTTCTGCAAAGTGATACGAACAATACAACTTTTCAATGCCATTGGACCGCATACCATCAGTCTTGAAATGCCAATCAAATGTGAGAACTGTGACTGTATAATACGAAAGAGAAGACACGAAAGACAATATCTTGTTTTTTTATTTTAGAAAAAAAAATTATAATATTTGTTACTATTTACTTATTTATAATATTTGTATAGAGTAAACTTGCTTCTCTATTTCAGTGCACCTGAAAAATAGTGTAAAAAACAAAACACATTTAAGGTCACTAAGGATATCCAATCAAACAACAGAATTCGATTTTAATTGTAGTCAGGCCTCTTACCGAAGTTTCTGACACAGCTTGATTGTTGGCTTCAGTGGTTTGGATAACAAAAGAACTCAAGCGAACATCAGTAGCACTGTACTACCAAACAAAATACACACAAGAATAAGTAAACCAAAGTGCCAAGAGTGTCAATTTACAGTTCAGTACAAATAAAGAAAATGCACTATGAGTGACATGGTGGCTTACAGGCAGTTCTCTGGGTGATGACGAGAACGGCGGGTCACTGGCACACATGCGGGTGAAGGGTTTCTCTTTGGTAGTGGGGTGATTTGTGCAGCAGAGGCGCAGAGTGGCAGCAGGAAGATGGATGTGCCAGACGCTTGTGTGTTTCTTCACCAGCTCATCCAGCATCCTGAAATACACATGAACTAATGCTGGACATGTAAAAAGAAAAAATATATTTTTTATAGTGCAGCTTTTTTCTACCATTATAAAACTTTTTTTTTAAATTACAAAATAGTTAAATGCCATTTCTTTAAGAAGCAAATAGTGTTCTATTTGTCACATCACATATTGAATAAAATTATCAAATTCAAAATAATTAAAAAGTAATATTGGCGGTTAAAAAATGTTTGAAGATGGTGTACTCATTCAGAAGTGATTCGGTAACCAAGTCCATGTAACCAGTTTGACGATGGTGTATCACCAAGGCGTTTGCATTCAATCTCAGCCACTTCTTCAACTCACGGTTAATCTGAGAGACAGCGAGAAATGATGACCATTATTCAATTATATGAAACTGAACTGTTTTTTCCCAAACAAATGACTGATAAAGGAATTTGTAGATACACACTACTATTCAAAAGTTTGGGGTTGAGATTTTGTAATGTATCTGAAAGAAGTCTCTTACTGTATGCTCAACAAAGCTGCATAAAAAAATACAGTAAAAACAGTAATACTGCAAAATATTTGTTTTACTTTAAAAAAAAAAAAGATCTTAAATTGTAATTTCTTCCTATAATGCAAAGCTGAATTTTCAGCATCATTACTCCAGTCTCAGTGTTACATGATCCTTTAGAAATCAGTCTAATATGATGAGTTGGTGCTCAAGAAACATTTCTTATTAATATCAATGTTGACAAGAGTTGTGGTGCTTCATATTTTTGTGGAAACCTTGATTTTTTTTCTTCAAGATTCTGTGATGGATAGAAAGTTCAACAGAACATCATTTATTTAAAATAGATTGTTCTTGTAACAATATAAAAGTCTTTACTGTCACTTTTGATCGTTTAATGCGCTCTTGCTAAATAAAAGAGTATTAATCTCTCTTTTTGTAATCTTACTGAGACCAAACGTTTTACAGGTAGTCTCTTACTTCCAAGAGGATCCGCCTAGGAAGCCGGGAGAGAATTCCGAGAGGGTACCCCTGCTGACTGACGACTCCAGCAAGACACTGGGCCACATCCTGACTGAGTCTCTGAGTCAAAGGAAAAGCTTCTACCCATTTGGAATGGTAGTCAGTCAGGGTCATGATGTGTGTGTGCTTGTCTACGGTCGGAGAGAATGGGCCTCTAACATCCAGCCCAAGCCATTCCCACCTCTCTTTAACCTGAGAGAATCATTATAGTTGTGGTCATTCTCGCAATGTACAGCAAAGAAAATGCAAGAATATTTGACAGGTTAACTTGTCATTGCCTTTTGCAAAAAATTTAATTTCCCACAGATTTACCCAAAATAAATCTTTCTGATGAAACCTTAGTCACTAGCAGATACCCCTTACAATAATACCTTGGGATACGAGCGTCCTGACATACGAGTATTCCGAGATACGTACAAGCTTTCAAACTATTTTTTGCTTTGAGATACAAGTAAATATTTGAGATACGAGCAGCTTACAGATGCCGATGCTAGATACCGGTAGTCGAACACTCAGAGCAGCTCAAGCTGCCTCATTTATGGGGTAATTGCATATGATCTACACTAGAGGGCCAACTTAGTTTTACAGATGGTGGTTACCGGGGGTGACGAGTGATTCACTAGTGCTAAGCTGATAGCAGCAAGAGTTATGAGTGTTCAGTATTAATAAATATGAGGTTCTGAGGCTATCCAATACTACATGGGAAGAAACACACTTCCATATTGTGTTTGCATTATCAACATTATCCCTTCCTCCTCCTCCACAGATGCCAACATTATCCGCTACTGTATTGTCCGTCTTGAAGGTAAGAACTCATAATTAAAACCACATTTTATATCACAGGAATCCTTATATAATATAAATGTTGTGTGTGTATGTCTGTACAGCAATTAAAAACATGTTTTTTTCCATTGTTATTAGCACTAATAAGGTAGTTTTTTTTAAAAGCCGGAACGCAATGTTATTTCTTATGGGAAAAATTATTTGAAATACGAGCAATTCGAGTTATAAGCTCGGTCCTGGAACGGATTATGCTTGTATCTCAAGGCATGACTGTGTGTATATATATATAAAGCAGTTGCATTGCAGTTCTGATTTAAACAGCCTTACCTCAATTATATGGGGTTTTGTTTGTCCTAGAACGCCATAAGCCACATGAGGCATCTGATTAAGAAACAGGACATGCATAATTAAGATTTTCTTGAAATGTATTCAACTGTCCAACATTATTACTTACTATATTTAATTCATCATCTCCAGTCCAGTGAATGTTCTGAAGAAAAAACAACAGATAACTGTTACTAATGTGAATCACATTGTGAGCTTAGGAAGGTGAAAAAATAATATTACAATGTCTTTATACACTTTTTATATGAAAAACTAATGTAAGAATGTTCATTACATTGGGCAAACAGTATCCACTGTGAAAGAAACTCGGTATAGTAATGCTTCTGTCCAGAGCTTCATCACCCAGAATGGTCCATGGCGGGCTGAACAAACAAATGACAAGAATAACAATTAAAAGAGAATAACATCAACACAGGTTGAGTGCATCTGATGAGCAGCTGCAGACCTTTTTTCCATTTCAGTCAGCTGCTGTGCAGAAACACTCTGTGGCTCTGCTCTCGTCTGGCTGGAACAGGTTTCTGTATTGTTCGGGTGTAAACTCATCTCTGTAGTTCTGTGCTCAGGCTTTTCTGAGTTAAGCGTCTGTGAGGTTTCTGCGGTCACATTAGGTGCTGCTTGAAGAGAAGAGCTTGAGTCACCAGCAATTCCCTGCAATTGTAAACAACAGGGAAGAGGAAAACTTGGTCACCAACGACCATTAATGAACAAGTCAGACAAAAGGCATCTATACTAGTGATGGATGCGTTCAAAAAACTAGTGCTTTGTAAACTTCAAAACCTTTTTCAGAGTCACATGATTTCAGTAAAGGCTTCATTAGGTCATAACTGTTTCAAAACGTGTAAATGGTTTCAATGTCAGTGAACCAATGAAACAGTGTCTACGTGGCTTTATAATGTAAGCATTTTAATGAAACATTTGTATAATAAAAAAGGAATTACAGTAGTCATATATAGGAGTGATTGGTCAAGCCCCACAAATTAATTTTAAACAATTATTCAAACATTTTTTTAACAATATTTAAGGTTTTTGGATTGCAATATACTTCCCTTTCAAGAAATAATTTACAATAAAAAAAAATTATTTTTTGTTTTTGCAATTGCAATATTTTGACCAGCAGGTGTCGCCAGTGCGAGGAGTTTTGTGCGGTAGAAAACATTGAGACATTTCAAAAAGCTCACTTTCTCCCATCACTAATCTATACGTAGTTAAAGCTGCTCCGAGCCGCCTCCAAATTTGGTGTAAAGATGAAATGCTAAATAAAATCCATTTGAAAATATGCAGCTCTTACTCACTTCAGTCCCTAGTATCAGAAGCTGCTTTGATTTAAGAGTAAATGATGATTAGCATCACATTAATGTTTTAATGTGTAATTTCACATTAAAACATTAATGTCATAAAATTATTTTGTAAAATTGTAAATTCTTTGTACATTTACATCTTTGTAAATGCATTTGGCTACAAGTACAAACATTTCAAAATGCAACTAACAGAGTTTCACATCATGTACTTTTTGTTTTGGCATCCCATCAGTCTTTGTAAGGAGAGATAATGGACGAAGCTCCCCTTAAATTATTAGAGCATGTCTAAATTGCTATTGTTATTATCACATACTTTATAAATCTATTGCAATACCTCAGTAATTCAATTAAATTAGTTATTTATTCTTAAATGTTCTTTCTTAATGGCTTTGATCATTTTCACTTCAGTTTGAAAACATCTTCAAGTAACGTGAATTAAATGTTATGTATCCATCTGAATGTTCTTTCATTTCAGACATTCTCCTGAAATGATATCTGTCTGTTTCCTCTACCATCCTATGATGACTGATGACTTGAGCATGCGATGCTCATACACTCCTTAATAAATGCTTTCGTTTCTCAAAGTAATGATGTTTAACATGCTTAAATCGCTTCATACGTTCAAAATTATTTGCAATATCTTTTCCCTTTAACCATTATAAAATAAATTCTGTTTTTTGCATCAACTACTTACCTGTAACATAATATCTAATAACAAAACATTTAATAATCCATTCATTAATGCTTACTTTTGTAATATATTCATTCAAATGAAATCTCAACAACTCCTGACACTAAAGATGAAGATATTTTAAAGACCATAACTGTTTTATGTTGTATTTCAAAAAAACTTTTTTAATGCATTTCACATTAAAACATTGATTTCATAAAATGATCAGTAAAACTGTAATTTCTTTGTAAAAGCATTTGCGTGCGAGTGTAATTCAAATAAACATTTCATAGTGCAAAATCTCACCAAAGCTCTTCTGCTTCTAGGGTTGATTTTAACCTGTAGAAGAGAAACCAGAAGTAAAAATAAAAGTGTAAAATAGAAAGATTTAATTTAAATGAGTGGTTAACATGACATTTCAACCAGGGCCCTTTGGTGGTGTCACACTATAATAACACAAAAACTATTCTAACCTGCTGTATCTAATATTTTATGATTATTCTAAACGCTTTGTTTAAGAATCACCTATTCTAACCGAGTGCATAAATATTTGTCCCTTTATGACTTAAATGTTGAAAACCCGTGAGTGACCAGTGACATAAAACAAGTAAAAACACACCTTTCTCTCTAGATGACGGTTTGGGAAGGAAAAGATGGTCGGAACAGCCCATGAATGAAGTCTTGTTCTCTTTCCATCTACAATCAGACACTTCTCCTCAAAGTGCATCGAGCAAATCTTACTATTCGAAGCAGGTTTCCAGTCTTTCCATCTTAGTTTTTTAAGCCACTTATTTAGTAAGTTGGGGTCTTTCAGCGGGAATCTGAAGTAAAGCAGATACGTGAACATGAACATCACGTCAAAAACGCTTAAACAGAATGAAGAGTGCGAGTTTTGCGCGTTTACTTGTGGAAAGAGACGCTCTTGTTCCTCGCGGGGGTGTTTTTACAGTTATACGCACAACATCTCAACACCATCGTGTTTGGGGATCAACTCACGTTATCTACAGAAGTATGCTTTTGTCAAATAGATGGTTGTATCGTGTTGTTAATGCTGTGTTGTACTGTGTGTCAACACAGACACCTAACAGCCAATCGCTCTCAGCTCCGTCTACATCTGTGTTTTCTAACCACGAGAAGCGAAAACACACTTCTCGCCATCTATCGGTCAAACTGGGGCTTGAGCTCAGATTCACTTGCATTTTCAATATGCTATACACAATACTCCATTTTCCCCATCATTCACACCCTCACCTCATTTAGACCTGTTTCGCGTGCTCATCCGGCATCTTGGACCCTTAATGTTGGACACACTGTTGGATTATCGTCATCATTGTGGATATACTTTTGTTTGTTTGAATAAACTCTTGTTTCATAGAACCTTTCATATTCTTCCTCAAATTCATCTGCTGACAAACAGTTAATATTTCACTCATTTATGCTTGCTTTTGAAAGTAATGTATTCATTCAAATGAAATCTCGACAACTCCTGAAACTAATAATGATATTTTAAAGACCCTTTCCCATGACTAATAAATAAAGGCCTTCAATTATCAACCATGCCCAAATGACAAGTTCTGTCATTTCTGTCAAAACCCCCCACCTTCCCCAGCTCCACCTGTATAGATCTGCTACGGGTGATTCATCTATGTTATTTAGTACAGTTGCAGCATGCCTTACTTGTTCACAGTAGTGTATCGTGTATTTATTGGCAGTAGCTAGTCCAGTACTTAATGTGTAGCAGCAGCAATGTAGCAGATCTATTCCGCCAAGATCAAACATATTACCATTGTCACATCCAAACACTCAGAGAGCTGGCATGACAGAACATTGTTTGTTTAGTTCACCTGTAATCTTTTCATCCTGTTTCTTATTTAACTAGATTAAAATGCACGGACCTGCACACAAGAATAATTTCATACACCCATTTAACATAAATGAATAAGAAATAAGAAAGCTGCATGATTTAACAATCTGTTTCAAACAGAGTACAATAATAATAAAAAAATAGAATACATAAAACAAGGAGAGGTAAAAAAGTAAACACAAAAATAAAAAACGTGAAAGCACTGGACAGAAAACCGTTTTGCCTTCAGTGTTAAATTACTTTTCACTTCAGTGAATTTTCCTTTTACATGTAGAATGTCTTGTATTATTTAAAACATTAAAATACATAGCAGTGTGACTGTGATGTGTCCATCGATCCCTCGGGACAGTTGAATGCTTTTTATAATGTATAATTAATCAAAGAATACTTTCCATAACAAATGGAATTTTATTGATATTGACTTTTACACAAATCTCACATATAGATATATTTGACAAAAGACAGTTAATCTGATTATGTGCATGTACAAATGTGCACAACACAAGAAAAAGCTTTTATTAAACAGGTGGGTATTCAATGACTACACTGATCTCACAAATATGATTTCTGCATTAAAGCAAAGGACAAATAATCTATTAATTTCGTGCTTATAAGTTCATAAGAAATTGAAAACTAATCCCGGGAAAGAGACAGTCACATCATTAATGCTCTCAAGATCAAATAAGCATCATATCAAAAGACGTTTGGCTGTAAACTCTCAATTTCACATTCAGCTACAACTTGTTTCTGGGGGGGAAAATGCTAACACCCACATTTGCAACTTTCCAACAGAGATAATCATTTCATTCGCAACCTTTGAATTTGGAGTTACTGTTCATTTTTGGCCTCTTCAATTATTGTCAATTATCTCATTAATGCTAATCTAGGTAGGCCTATAATAGTCCAACACTCCCTAGTCTTGCATAGTCAGACCTTTGTATCTCACCATTAAGTGAACAGCCTGTGGGCAGAGCGCCATCTGATGATGAAACGAAACACTCCCTGTATTTTACTAATCTACAGCCATAGTGCACCTAATGTCTGAACTCTGATCTGTGAGCGGAATATATTAGATATTGCTTTGTTTGCTGTTGATGCTTTAGTTTGTCAACACCGATATGTCTATATTGTTCTCATTTGATAAATAACAGGGTCTCTCAATGGGAAAATCAATCACTATTACATATATTAAAAATTGTGTTTATGGCAAGCGTATCTAAATATTCTCTTTTAGTGCGTTTAGAAGTATTCCAGTTTTAACGGTCTGAAGTTTAGGAAAATTCATTTAGAACATTTGGGTTTTTTTATCAGAAATGCTCTATATCTATCAATCATTTTGCATGTTCAGATAATATCAATTGTATGACAGGTTAGCAAAATGAAAATCAGCGAGATATAAATGAGATATAAATATATGTTGTTTTTTTTCATGACGTATGTCTAACTTCATGACTTTATGGTAAAATGAAGACAGCCAAGGTCACCAGTAGAGGGCAGCACAACCCAACATCCATTAAACATTTGAAATTATTAGAAATTATTAGAAAATTAGATGTTTGTTTTCATTTTTTCGAGACTTTAAATTTTTTTAAACTATTTTTATTAACCTTATTAACAACTGAGTGGTTTTTTAGATCTATTAGAAATTTTGATGTCGTTAAATACGGGAAATTAGAGACAGAATAAACCAAATATAAAACGTCTTTTAAAAATTCTATTCATTTATTTGAACCATTGTCAAATTTTCAGAATTTAAATAAACTAAAATAATATTCTCGTGAATATTTTAATAACTCTCTAAATAAAAAGCAAAACAAAAGTTTACTATGTCCGACAAAACTCCAATAAAAGTACTAAGTAAATTTTAAAATATGGCTATCCCATTGAACAGTTTCTGTGTTATATGTGATCCTTTTATTACTTTGTGTTAATAACTGATAATTACATTTACATTTAATCATTTAGCAGACGTTTTTATCCAAAGCGACTTAAAAATGATGAATGAAACCTTATTTTTTAGAGATAACAAACCAACACAAACTGTATTTCAAGTATGAATTTAGTTTTGAGAAATATGCTAATATAGTGTTAAGGAAACCTCAGTTGTTCTTGAATACAGCAGCAGATTCATCTCGAGAGTAAAAACAAAAGTTGCAGTCATTATAAATCTATTACAGAACAGCTGGAAAGCTCTCTTTCAGCGATTACAAATCCATTACAGAACAGCTGGATGGTTTATTCCTGGCCTTTATAATAGTTTTACAGTGCAGCTGTTTTAAAATCACTGCTAGACGTTCTGGCTTTATTAGAAAGAAACAATGGAATGCAACAATTAAATAATGTAAGTAAAAGGGATGTAAAAAGGTCAACAACAAACGCATTCAGTGCCTGATATCATATCATAAACAGCTTTATTGATTAAAAGATACATAATAATCATATGATCAAAACAATTATACTACAAAACACTATATATGTAGCCTGAACACTTACAATTAATAAATAAATAACACCACAATAAATAAATATTACTAAAAATGTGTTGTTGTTGTTGTTGTTGTTGTTGTTGTTGTTGTTGTTGTTGTTGTTGTTGTTGTTGTTGATGTTTTTTACAAGTACACCTCTAATTATAACCCTCACATAAAAAAATAAAAAAATAAATAACTTAGACTAGTTTGAAATTTTAAGCTGTTTTCCCCGTGGGGACCAAAAAATGTCCCCAAAAGGATCTTGAATATTGCCATCTTTTTACAAGCATGAGAAATCCCCCCAAATGGAAACATTTAATATGTTGGTGAGTGGTTTGGATAAATGTATGTCAATCAATTTTAATACGCCTTTAACTTTCTTTCTTTTTCTCCCTCTGTTCTTATACTGAACTAGATTAAATAGACTCAAAAACACTGACTCCAAACAACCCGCTCAACTAAAGGAAAACAGCGTTTGATGGAAGTAACAAACCTAAAAAACAAATAAGCATAGATACACAGATACACGGTAAGAAAACAGAAGTTGGGGCAGAACAGGCAAGTTTCACAAAGGAAAAGTCTGTTGCACTATGGAATATTTTTCTGGTAATGAAGCCGAATGGATCTTGTGCATCTTCCCTCCCTTTTTTACTCTTGAGGCTTTGTACCAACATACATACTGAAACAATCATCAGTTATAGTCTCAGGGAGAGCCAATGGGGACAAAGACGTGCCATAATCTCTGGAGAGTGCAGTGAACACGTCCAAATAGATTACTGCTTAAAGAAAAAAATGAAACAATAAAAAATAAAATAAGGTTACATTTTGCCTTTTCCAAAATGCACAGAATAATGTCTTTTCTGAAAACATGTTGCGTTATAATTTAATTTATAATGTTCAACTGACATTCAGCAAAATAATTCAAAATACTGATTATCATTTCAAACAGTAAAAAGCTGTAAAATTCTGCATTATGAATTTCTAATGCTCATCAAGGCTGCATTTATGTGATCAAAAATACAGTAAAACAATATTATGAAATGTTAATAAAATGTATAATATTGTGAAACGTACTAAAATGTATTGTTAAAATGTTCTTTTTATTTTAAAATATCATTTATTCCTGAATTTTCAGCATCAATCTAATGATCATGGTTTGCTGCCCAAGAAACAATATATTTTTTATTATCAATGTTGAAAACCTAGCGCTGTGTAGTATTATTTGTGGAAATAGTTTGTGGAAATAGTAATTTAGTTTAAAAGAACAGCATTTATTTTCATATCTTTTGTAAAGTAATTCAAATTTCTTAATTGTAAAGTATAGATTTCTTTTTTTTATAGTTGTGCATACTGTACACAAAAATAAAGAGTAACAATAGCAATGAGATTAAATGAAAAGCAAATGGAGACTTTTTTCTGCTGTGCAGTGCAGTAATCTCACAAATCTCATCTACAGAGTTTAAAAAAATCAAAATGTTGCACAGTGCGTGCAGACTTTTCAACACACTAATTTATGCAATAAATATATTTTATAAGTTTGAGAGAGAAGGAATACATTTACACATGAATGATGACAATGTTGCATAAACGTTGAGAGTTATCTTGACCCACCATGACAATCAACTTCATATTATGGCAAGGCAACCATAATTGAAAAGCATCCTGGATGCTGGTTATACGCTTGAGTACACTTGTCAGTCATGGTCAAGTTCGGAAAATGGTTGTGTGGTAGAGTCTACGTCTTTCATTGCTTAGCTGGAGCAAACCAACCTGTTTCCTCTCTCAGCTGGAGGTGAGGTTCCTGATCCACAGATCACCCACAAATGAGTCCTTTCATTTCAGAGTGGCTTATCAAGGCCCACCACATGTGTCTGACCACACCAAGTCCCCCCACCAAACCCCAAACCCCACACACCTGTCAGTCATTAGCCACTTTACACTGATAGGGCCATTTGTCTTTATGTCTACAGCATACCAGCCCACTATTGGCTGAAGCTTGGTGAAGGCCAGGTCAAAGTTCATGCAGGTTGGATGGTTTTTGGCAGCGGCTGGATATAGAGTGTTGCCAGGTGAAACGAGAAGGTTTGGTCTTTGTGTATGTGTCTGTGCTTCTCTGTGTTGTTTTTAGACCTTCAATTGGATCCAAACATCTGTGGCATCCCATTGGACAGGTGACTTTCTCTGATGTTTTTAAGACAGACAGAGAAAAAAAAAAAGTGGTAGTGGCTTTTATCTTTTGCTCTCATCAATACTTAAACTGGAGGGCTTGCACAACTGAATTTAAAAATGTGATTCAATGTGTGAATGCATACATTTATTTTTGGTTGCAAGAATATAAATGACTATAAAAATGGCTTATTTGAAAAATACCACTTAAACAACACAAGCAAGAGTGCAGAACAGAACAAAAATGATTATGAGTTCAATGAACAGTAACTTAATATTGAATATTTTAATTTATACAATATTTAAATGTATTATTAATCCTTCAACAAAAAATGTTCCAAACAAAGTGTTGAAGTTCTAATGACTGTTAACTTCCTGAATGAATAAATGTTTTTGAATTCAATAACTTGCTCATAAAGAAGTGTTTCACTAAATAATTAGGATTTCGGACTAAATGACAGTTCACACCAACAAATATAACTCTAAATTATATATTAGAATGATAATAACTATATTAGATTCCTGTTTATTATAAGTGTATGTTGTATTTCATCAACTGCTTTAAATACTCTTTTAAGCGCTTCAAACCCTTACATTTTGATTGGCTGCCAGTGTGTTTATTGTTTATCAGCTGGAAAAAAAATGAAAGTGATTTCATTCCTCGTGTCATTATAGTTGTGGCATTAATTTATATTACAAGTTAAATTTTGCAAACACGTTATTATGCCTGCCAGACAACCTGAAGCAATTTAAAAATGCAGTCAATATTCAAAATTCACCCCTTATTGCAAAACTTCCATGTATTCTGTTAAGTCAATGTACTGCTATTAGTTGATATGTTTCTGTTTATCTTGTGAAAGAAGTTGCTTCAAACATTGATATTAACTTGCGATCTTCGAGCACTTGAATCGGATTTTGGAACCACAATCTTCTGCAATCTAAACTAGAGTTGCCATCCATCCTGAGCCAATGCCCTGTTGCCTGAGGCTGTGCTTACAATTATAGCTCATTACGTGTGGATGCGTGCTTGTACGTGTGTGTGTGTGTGTGTGTGTGTGTGTGTGTGTGTGTGTGTGTGTGTGTGTGTGTGTGTGTGTGTGTGTGTGTGCATTTGCAGGTGAGCTGTAAATGAGACCTCTGCTATTTACGGGGCCATGGTCAAAGTCTTCTGAGGGTTCTGTCAAAGGTCAGAGGTCGTGATGCCTTTATGTAGTCCGAAGTTTATTTTTAGTCTAAACAAGGCTGCTATTTAAGGAATCATATAGGGGTGTCCTAGTAATTACCAGTAAGCATGTCCACCCACCATCTCCTGCTCAATTGAAGCCATCTGCTGCCAGCCCGGGGGGCGGCCGATCTGCCACCTCAATTGTCCCTCCCACTAACACACATATGCGTTCAGATAAAGTGTTTACAAGCATGTTGCTCTGTATGAGTTATGTTGTCTGGGGACTCATCAAACGCCGGGGAATTACTTCAGGCAAACACAAGTTTGGCAAAATTTAATTTGCATTTATCAAAAATTTGATTGCAGATTCTTTAGAAAAACTGATTTTTTAGACCTATAGCAAAGGGGGAACCTTTTCAAAAGTCTTTATAGCTAAAATGGCTTAAAGCAACGCTGCAAACTTACAAACTGTGAACATGCACCTTACTGAGACA
This sequence comes from Rhodeus uyekii, assembly GCA_037043235.1. Lineage (NCBI taxonomy): Eukaryota > Metazoa > Chordata > Actinopteri > Cypriniformes > Acheilognathidae > Rhodeus > Rhodeus uyekii. The sequence goes on from JAWRVZ010000068.1 coordinate 2,048,069, forward strand.
TTTCAACCTGATCTGTTCTTTAAAAATTGCAATTCCTCTGTAATACCATTTCTTTGACCCAATCAAATTAACTTTAGTTAATTTTCTAATCAATTGTTAAATCCATTCTTTATTTGAAATCATATGAATATTATGAAATTAATTTCATTTGAAATTACATAGCTTTAAAATTTGAAAATAAAAAGTAATAAATAAAAAGTATTGTTATTAAAAAAGATCACCTGTATTTTTATTTGATTTATTTATCTAATATTGAAAAAGAAAACATTTTGCCATCTGCAGTATGATAACTGCCAGTTATGCTCTATCATGCATCTAAACTACTAATATTACCTTGATCAAGCAGCTTGACCATCACTAATCCATGCTCAACTAAGCTGGTTTTATTAGCAGAGGTATAACACACACACACACACAAAATATATACAGTATATATATATAATTATATACAATGAATTATATTCCTGAGCACCTTCCTCTTCCCTCCTCATCTGCTGCTCTATTCAATCCTTCTTTCCACCTTCTTGCCCTACCGCACACTGAATTCAATATGTTGTTTTTTAAATCTGCAGGTCCCTCATTAAATGCCTCCGTGAACCCTAAGTTACAGGGCTGGAGTCTTCCACACAACACAGTGTGGGTTTGCGATCCTATCATTAAAGTGACAGAAGTTATACAAGAACGCAATCAAATCTCACAGACTCGATTACTGGACAGCATCTACAGCTTTCAAAACAGAATTTATACCAATGCAAGCGTGCATGTGCAAGTGCATATGTGCGTTTGTACTGGTTTTAATGCTATTCATTTTCATCAGACAATTACTAGACAATAAAATGTTTCATTATAGCTCAATTACACCTCCCGCTGGGACTTAACAGGCTCTTTGTCACCTCAGACTGGAGAAAGCAGACTTTGCCATCTTCATCTCATGCCAGACATTCCCTGCCTCACGGATAAAGTTTCTTTCCATATCATGTGTTTCAGTGCTTTGTGCTTTTCTTTTACTCTCAAATCATCTGCACAACGTAGATTATGCTGTATTAAACATTATGTGTGCTGACTTTGTGAAGGTCAATTAAGATAGCCAGTGCAAACCTTTGTGTTTCATGGCATGTCTCAAGTATGTTGCATCAAACCTCCCAGATGTGTGTTCCGCGCTCTTTTGCCTGCTGATCCCTATCTGTAAAATGAACAACCGGTGCTTAGTAGCACAGGCTTCCGATGCAATTTACCCACTCTCGAGGGTATTGAAGATTTGGCTTTGAAACAAGTCTTGCATGTTTCTCTGAATAAAATCTAAGCTGTCACACCGAAAATTGCTCGAGACCAAACGTGGCATGATATTACTTCATCCAAAAACAACAGAGCTCTCTCTCTTTTTCAAAAAGGCTGTTGGATAAAATCACAACCACCCCAGGGTTAAATAGCTGAGACTACCCTGAATGACTAAAAAAAGATTGTTTAAGTAAATGTTTTATCCGTACAGAGAAAAGAACTGCTAGTATGGCTACATTTTCAGCACAATTTGAGGATTAAGGTGAATTTGCTTGATCCAAGAAAGGCTGAAGACTGAAATGCAATCCACTATAGGATGGGCCGTCAATAAACACAAGAGAGAAAATACAGAGCATAGCTCAGGAAAAGTTGAAAGACATACTGAGTCAGATTTGTATTTTCCTTATTTAGCTGTACCTTATGGCCGACACCATAAATCATAACTTGTTGCCAAGTGGTTGCATGGTGTTTTTGTTTTTTTAATCTGAGAAAGCTTTAAGCAAAGCAAAGCTCAAGGATAAGATAACCTCCACCACGAGACATCTGGTAACACTTCACAATAATTGCTGCAAAACCCTGAAGATCTGAGAAAAAAAATTCCAATGTTTTTTTTTCTTTCTCTGTTTGCCTTCTGTCTGGTGCTTTTCTTTAGTCTTTATACAAACATATCTAGAGCAATGCATTTCTAACAAAGATTGTAACACTGCATAATTAGTGTAGAATTAATCTACCTTCTAAAATAGCACCATACATACACCATTTGCTCAAGTTACACTGTAAAAAAACAAAAAAAACAAAAAAAAAACCAATAACGTACTGGCACAAAATTACCAGGACATCATTCAGATTATGGACATTTCCATTTATAAAACACAACACAATGAAGATCAAAATTCAAATTACAGGTAAAACACCTGTACAAAATAAATATGAAAAATTCTGTCAAATTAAAACCGTACATTGTGCCCTATCTTTACAGATTTTTAAACACTGTGCCTTGTATAATAATCATTATTGTAATAATAATAACAGAAATGTAAATCCACTTTCTGATCATTTGATGATTTTTAATGCTTCACATAAATGGGCCCCAGTTTTCCCACTTGCGTTGTATTGTTTTATTTAGTATTATTTAAATGTTAATATTTTCAACCCCCAAAAATGGTTTCAAGTCATTCGTTTATATATTTTGCTGTAGTGTGTCAGTAGAAAGTATTTATTTTGCCATTAATTGTAATAATCTAGTGAGATTTTTGTATGCACAAGGAGTCTAACAACCGTTGCTCCATACGTAGATCTGATCTCACCATCATTGAGTATATCTGTGATTACATGAAGAAACAGAAAAATCAAAAGACAGATTAAATCCAGAAGAACTGTGGCAACGTCTCCAAGATGCTAGAAGAATCTGCAAAGCTATAGTCCTTTGGAAAGTCTCAAGCACTTTTGTAAAAATGCTGTAAAGTGAGGATGCTTTAAAAAATTGTCATAAACACATTTTCTTACTCAATTAACTTAGATTAACTAAATCAAATCAATATTTGATATGACCAATCTTTGGTTTTAACATCTTTGATCCCTAGCAGTTAGTCACACTCGACATTAACATTAGTGACTGGCATATTGATATCCGGCTTGAGAGCACAAGCACCTTTAAAAGGTACAGAACAAGCCAATGGCAAGTGGCAAGTGACAATTGCATCGCGAGCCACACTTCATGTTGCGGGTATCTAAGGAAGTGTGTGGCACTCTTTTGCCATGCATTTCTAAACTAAACTCTGCAATCATCATTCGTTTGGTACAAGAAAACCAGGAAGAAGTTTGACATGAAATGGTGGTGTCACAGCTGGTAAGCGGTGGTTGCCTTCCAAAGAGAGTGTTTTGGACGCTGTGCAGACTTTCTCAAAGAGCATTTTGCATGCTGTGCAACGACATTTCCCTTTTGTACTTCAGCACTGAAAGAGTTTTTCCCTAAAAAGAGCAATATGACGGTGAGTGTATTTTTAAAGACGCCTCTCTGTGTGTGCATTTCTGGATGTGGTCATTCTCTGTCCTCATCTGACTGCCATGATTGCTGTCTCACATGCCTGGGCATAGGCATGCTGAGACGGCATTAGTGGTTCATGTTCTTGCATGGGAACATGACCACGTTGGCATGAAGGTTGTGACTCACCTTCGTCGTAAAGGCTTGAGACCCCTTTTTGTTACTCAGCTGCTGCTTGTGTGTAAAAGTAAAGTCGTGGGTCTGCTCAAAACTTTGTGGGACCGAAGGTTACAGTGAGAGCTTTTCCAATGAGCAAGACCTCCAGCTCCTCACGGTGAGTCACGGCAACCCAGCACGTCTCTCGGCGCTCTGGGTGAAGATCAGATGTCAATAGCTGCATTGGAAAGAGGGCTGTGTACTTTGGAGAGGAAGATGATGTTGAGCTACCCACTTCTGCTGTGTATGCTTATGCTGGATTCAGAGTTGACAGTGGTCAATGGTGGAGTGGTCAGAGGATTCCCCAGGTTGAGTGTGTAGTCACTCCTTTCCAGCACACGTGAGACAACAGCATCTCTGGCTGCTAAGCCTTCCTGCGCTGCTGAACAGGCCACCTCTGCCCTGAATGCGATGGCCACCCTGCAAGTCTATCAGGCCAAAGCACTCATAATTCACATGGGTAGTTCTCAGCCAGGGTTGATGCAGGAGGTGCGAGAAGTGCATTTTCTCAATGCTTCCGATTTGACAAGGTGGCCTTTTTGGTCACCTGTGCCCAAGCTCTGACTGTGGTCAGACATGGCTCTCCCACTGTTTCCCTAGAAGTATCCAAGCACGTTGTTGTCTCTGAGACCGCTGTGCCATTTCACCTTGGTAGTGACTCCACCCTAACAAGGCAGGATCTTCCACAAAGACCTTCCATATGTAGCATGTCTATGGTCAGTCTATATGTGTAACTCCACATGTTGCCTGCCTATGGGCAGGATGTGTAACCTATGTGCCTTGTAACATCTCTTTCCGTTGGAATAGGCACACTTTTCCAGTGTTATCTAATAGCTTCACTCTATGGATAAGTAGGAACAGCAGTGATTGACATTATCTGAGTAAAGTCCTGTCCTTTTTCCACCTCAACAGGTACAGGGGTTAGGTGGCTTACACGGGGCCCTGGAAGGTGCAGCAATTGTGGCTTTTTTCTTAGGGATCCCAATCCATCTGTCACTGATGTCAGCGTCAGACGTGACTGCCTAATAGGGCACGTCTAGGTTGCTAATGTAACACCCCTTCCCCAAAGGAGTGAACGGAGACATTATGTTCCATTGCTCTCCTTGTGAATACAAAAACCTCACTGGATTATTGCAATTAATGCCAAAATGAATGTTTGGAAATATACATTGATATTTCCTAATGACACACTACAGAAAAAATATCAATAACTGACTTAAAATACATATTTCCACAATAACCTGCAAAAAGAATGATTATAGTAATAATAATAATAAAGATGATGATGATGATTATTATTAATTTCTATGTATTATGATTTAAATAAATAAATCTTTTTCTTTTTTCTTATATTTATTTTCCCTTACCATGACACCACCAGATCATCAGCCAGACTGGCATCATCTTGTTTGTCTGAGTGTCCTGATGCCCATTGCGACACACAGGTCCCCTGTAGCTCAGACACCCACAGTGCTGTGATTACAGAGAGTAATGAACCACAGCCACAGGAAGGGGCACCACCAGCAGACCACCAGTTCCCATATGTGCCCCAGGCCTGCAGCTCAGCCTCCAGGATGAAACCGCTGGGTGGGTAAACACTGGGGAGGGCACAGACACAGACAGATTGCCATCTCTCACAATCCACAGAGGGCATGGCAGAGAGGAACGGCAGCAGCCGGGTCAGACAGGGAGGAGTTTGGCTAACTTATCAATGAGTCCAATCAGCCTTTGACCATATATAACCAAAGTATTCAGTGTCTGAATGTATCATGAAAAAGTACAGTTCCTTTTTACTATTTACTGTTTTTACTGTATGTCCCCAAAAGTTATAGTCAATCCTAAATAATGCTATTAATTGTGCTAGATGTGAGTGAATCGCTGAATTATTTTTATGAATTTTCCAATGTACACAACTGCTCAATAGTTTGGGGTCAGTAAGATATATATTTTTTTAAATAAATTATAATACTTTTAATACTTTACAATACTTTTATTCCTCACAGATGCATCAAATCTATCAAAATGGGAGTAAAGACTTTTATAATATTACAAAAGATTTTTCAAATAAATACTGTTCTTGTGAACTTTTTTGTGAACATAATAAAATAATAATACACAAGGAAATAATTATATATAGATAACAAAATTCATTATTTGTAACAGAATTTAAATTTACATTGACTAAAATTTACATTTATGCCTCACGTAAAGCTACTAAATAACTTTAATAACTAAATAACTGGAGCTTTCATGGTGTTTTTGTACTTCTTGACGCTTGACCTCCTCCTTTTTCATTGTTTAGGAGAGATCAGCTCCAACATTCTGCAATACTTGTCCTTTTGTATTCCACAAAAGAAAGTCATTCAGATATGGAACGTCATATGGGTAAATTATAAAAAATAAAAGTAAACTGTCCATTTAAGGAACACATCTCGGGTTACGAAAATACTGAGAAGGGGAACCAGACACTACCGGTACATCCTTGGATGCTAATAATTTATTTAGTTTATGAAAGAACACTGAAGTATATGCTCAGTAAACTACTAGCTTAATAGTATTCGTGTAAGTTTTCTTGAAGTAAATAGAACATCATACTTATAGCTTACTATTTATTATTTTTGCACTTTAAGTGAACTATGTTCCTATTTAGGTATACTTTTTTATACTCAAAATATACCTTTAAATGTACTTTAACTCTTTCCACATAAAAACATTTTATTCGTGGGTAAGTTAAAAAGTTAAAAGTTGCTTTCTTGTGATCTCGATATAGTGAGAGTTGTTTTATCTTGTTATCTCAACAGACCAAAAGCTATTTTCTTGTGATCTTGACACAACTTAATCTCAGCATGATTACGTCGTGAAGCACATGGGAAATCAGTCCAATGTCCTTGAGGAACATCATGGACGGGTGACGTCACAATCAGGAAAGTATAAAGCACCCGGAAAGGCAGCATGTCATTTTCTGTACCTTTAGCGAGTGCTTTGTGTTGTCAGTCTGTGGTATTGTCTGTGCCAGTGGTCCCCATAAGATCCTTCGGAGCAGGCGTCCTGGTCCGCCTTCTTTTAGTAAGCCTGTTGTGGCCGACCCAGTTTGGTTCTCTGACCTCATGCTCCTCCTTGACGGTTCTCCTTGGGAGAATCTGGTCAGGAGGGATCAGTTGTGGAAACTATGGTCCTGGCCTCTGACGGGGCTCAGCTCATAGGTCCTGGTGTCTCAACTGACAACTAACATACTCCACAGCAGAGCTTCCTCCACAAGGAGAAAAATCACTTCATGGTTCAAATCACTTCAGGCTGGTCGTAACCGCACATATTTTTCAGGGTCCACGACCTGGACCTAGGCTGTGTACAGGGACTCCACATGCAGACACTGGGTTGTAGGTGGCATGGGTTTTGGGTTCCCACAGAATCTTGACGCAGCTCGAGTTGCCCTGAAAGGGAATGTCTCAGGTTACTACTGTAACCCTGGCTCCCTGAAGAGGGAACAAGACGCTACATAACATTGCCATACTCCTTGCAAACCTGCAAGCGACTTGCTTCAGCTTAACCAGAAACTGATGTGCTGCTTTCCCGGGTGTGCTTTAGACTTTCCTGATCGTGATGTCTCCCGTCTGGACGTTCCACCATGCTGTTGGACTGATTTCACACGTTCTTCACGATGTAATTATGCAGAGGCGCTCCCACAGCATCTCGTTCCCTCTTCAGGTAAACAAGGTTACACTAGTAACCTGAGACTCTGAGACTAGGTTTTTTCGTAATATTGACAGAAATTTTTTTGTTTTCTCGTGATCTAATTTTGAAGGTTTTCAAAATAATAAAAATACGCTCTGTTAAAATTTCTGTTATATATCTATAGGAGACAGTTCATATACAATTGTTTTTCATTGGCAAATCAGTCTTTCACCATAGTAAAACAAAGCAAGACTGGGTACATGTGTAAGATACCAAGAATGGGTATCTGTGAAGAAAATTGGAATCAGCATGGATTTTTCAGCTCATTAAATGACAATCTTACATATACATTTTTGAAAAGTTACATAAGAAGCAGCTTTACTTGTGCCATCTTGTCTGTCAGACATTTAAGTTTCAACCCATTAAACATCAGCACACTAGATCAACAGCGATCCTATTATAATCGGTGGAGAGCGCACAGCAACTTTTACGCATGACAGCAATGAAGCATTGTGTTTCATCCTTGCTCAAGTGTTCGTTTGGCGGGAGGTGCAACCTCCTGGTGGTGCCGGCGCATCATTTGCCTTCCCAGCAAACAAAAGCTGTGATGTGCATGTAAACAAAAAAAGGGACTACAGACATTTTCCTCTTTGAACAGTAATAATTTGATAGGAATACAATGTAATACATACCTTAATGTCATTCAGGAAGTTTCCCCTTAGGATGTTTTCTCTCAGAACAGAACAAAAAAGTTGTGTTGACAAATGTTTCCAATTTTATCTGGTTGGGCACAGGCTACCCAACGTTGGGTTACACTGACACTGGAATACTGGATATGTATGTGAGGCCATTTGTGTTGACAGTAACAATGAGCCAGCAGTTGAGTTACAAAAAACTACCCAGGATTGAGTAATAAGTATTAAACATAAAAATAACCCAATAAAATGTCCCAACAGACTCAACCCAGCATCTAGGTAAAAAAATAACCCAGCAGTTTTTTAGTGTACATGCCAAGAATACTTTATTGTACTTTTAAGTATATCTCGATCAAAATATTGAATACATGTAAATGCTAAAAATAATTTGTATATACACTGATATATATATCTCATTATGTCAAGTATACTTAAGTGCAATTTTAAGTATGTTTCTGAGGAGTACTTAAGTTTCTTATTTTTTAGTTTAAATGAAGTAAACTAATAGCACACTTGAATAAACTTAATGGTAAAGGAAAACACTCAACCTGCGAAAATCAGAGTCAAGGTGTTGGATTATGTCAAACTAATTCTGTATGATTAATGCCAGATGAATGTTACAAAAAATACTGTATTTAGGCACAAACTGTGACACCTAGTTTTTCAATGGTGTGAATTATATTGGCGCCTGAGAAATGTAGTGCCAACTAAGGCTGTGGATTGCCCAGGTACATCGTGTATCTGTCTGCGCTGTTTTGGATCCCTACCAAGGGCGTGGGAAGCAAGATTCTCACACTCCTCGGCAAGTCTTTGAGTGTCTTTAAATAATGTATATGTGTTTTAAAATATTATATACAATTTTTCTGCCTCTGTAAAGGCAAATTAACCATTTGATTTGTGATTTTATAACTAGTGATAATAGGTAAAGTTCATCAGAGACCAAGATCACAGAGTAACCTGTTTAATCCTTGTGTTGTTGTTAGTATTGTAGTCAAGACCTCCTAAACCGAGACTAAGTGGAGACCAAATCAAGAGTGTGTTGAGACCAAGACAAGACTAAGACCAATTCAGGACAAGACCAAGTCAGGATCAAGACCAAACCAGCACTCATCAATATCCTCAAAAGATCAATTTCTACTGTCTGAAAAATGTCTTATACCTAATCAATAAATACAATTAATTCTAAGACATTTGCTGCTTATTCTGAGCATTTGATTATGTACAAATCTCTGCAGAATGAGTCATAAATATTTTCCTTTACATTTTTTTCAATATTTTAGAATTACAAATGTAAAAGTGTATATTTGCTAGTGGTGAATTTAGCTTACAATTTGCCTCAAAACTCAATTTTTGAAAAAAAACCCCCCATAAAATAGCAGAGATCTATTTTATTTCAATCATAGAGCTGTTACAATCAAATCCCAAATCAAAATCAATAAAAGAGTAAAAACTTTCTACAACTGTGTCTAAAATGCAAGTCACTTAAAATTAACCTATTGTTTATTGATCATTTGTACAAAATCAACATCACGTTTTCAATCATGGTCCTACTCAAAAATAAACACTCTTTCTCTTGTGATTCTGCTTAATTATACCATATGTTATCATATAAAAAAACAATATCTCATACAAGCACTATTTTGCAATCATATCTTGATTTTTGTGGGCATTTGAATGAATTTTGAACCTAGTACAACCGTAACAGAAGAAATTACATTGGAAAATAAGTTATTAATTGCATTTTAAGCAGTAAGTTCTACATGATGTTAACAAATAAAATACGGTAGATAAAACAGATAAAGTCCTCTTAGTCTGAGAGCAAAACAATACAGAGTACAAATGCGGTCGAGACTGAGACAAGACCAAGACTTTTAAAAAATGATCTTAAGACTGGTCTCGAGTACTACCTGTTTAGCTGTTGTACAGGAATGTATTTACATTCCCATTCTTTGAAAAATATACCCAGTTTGAAAATTCCTTGAATGACAGAGTATGTCAGTGTTACCAGTGTTATTTTGGATTACAGAGTATAAAATACTTAAATCAACTGTCTCTCAAATGTTTTTTGGGGTTTCGTTTTTTCAGCTTGTTGACAGAATAATGAAAATGAAAATGATACTTTCTAAAGCAGATGTCTGGCAGAGCAATAGCTTAATCAAATGAAGCCAGACGTGATTGTTGTTAAATTTAAAGATTTAGTTGTTTTCTCCAGAGGTTTGCTCCAAAATGTCTTTTAAGGATGTGCCCTAAGCCAAATATCTTATTCAGAAAGGCACGGATAATGAGTTGGAAATGAATAAAGAAACTGAATAATAGGAAAAAATATTCAGCAGACACAGTCCCTCCTCACTTTGGCTCTCTAAGCAATCGCAACACAATAATGAGTGTGAGAAGTCAATAAGTGTAAAGTCTATGAACTGATATGTTGCTACTTCAATTTTATTGCAACTTTAAAAACAGCCAATGGGCACCAACTAGTGATTTGCTGCTTATTCTGAGCATTTGATTATGTACAAAACTCTGTGTTGCAGAATGAGTCATAAATATTTTCCTTTACATTTTTTTTCAATATTTTAGAATTACAAATGTAAAAGTGTATATTTGCTAGTGGTGAATTTAGCTTACAATTTGCCTCAAAACTCAATTTTGGAAGAAAAAAAAACCATAAAATAGCAGAGATCAGACTGCTGGGATTATATTCAGGATATCTCTTATGAACTGCTTACACAGACTGTGAATTAAGCCATTGCATCCAAAAACATCTGATCCTTAAAATATCAGAGCAACAGAGTTTCTGAAAAAAGAAACATAAAACATGTGAAAAAAATGGGACAAATTGAGTTCATTGTGTTTATATATATATATTCTTGAAATTATAACCAAGAGCAAAAACTGTTTGTCATATTCTTTAGCAAAAAAAAAGACTCGAAGACAACACAATGGCTAAATGTAAAATTGTACAATTACTCAATGTTACATGCTGAGCAAAGTCTTTATAACAAGCTTGAGTGGTCGAATTCATGTTCTTTGTGTTTTTAGATGACAAATTTTGAGTCCATCTTCTCCTCTTATCTTCTTACATGACGTTTTTGTTTTGACACTCAGCTGTAATGTTAGCCACTAAATGATTGATGACCTTAAAAACGAGTATGTGAGAGGGTGTGTACTAGGGGATTAAGTTCTTACCACTTGCAAAGTGGCTATTGGGTGTTTTCTCGTAGCAGAGGTGTGAATCTTCCATTTTTGATTCTCCTACATTTTTGAGTCTCCTCTCTGGAGCCTCAGGACACAGACACACCCACTGCTGAAAGCGGATTTAGCTAATCGGTCAGAATAGCCTGACTACATTCCTCTGCCAGATTACTTGTGAGTGTTATGTAGAGCAGTTGAATGTTACAAAGATGTGGCTCTTGGAAATCATTCAAAACCTTTAAACAAGCATTTGAAATCCCCACTTGGAGCAGCAGCAGTTCAGCCAACATGAACAGGGAATATGTACGGTACCCAAACAATCAAACATTTCCCTAGATTTACTGTAAATGTTGAATGCTTTTACAACAATGATGAATTTTAACAAACCTGGCATGACAACAACAACAACTGGTATATAATTAAGCTCATTAATCATATTTAATAGTGCATGTTTTATTATATGCTGAGTTTTCCTTGTTCCTGGTCAGAGGAGCAATCAAGCAGTACAGAAATTCTAATGGTATATCTAATATTTTACAAACCTTTAAATAAGAGGAACAATCAATTAATTAACAAACACGTATTAACATAAATCAAAAATTACCTGTAGGATTTTATTTGAAAACAGACAATAGGCTAATAATTATAGTCATAGCTTGATCAGGTATCAGTTGTTCACTGTTATACCAGTGCTTTTACTGATAATTAAGGGTTTGAACTTAATGTTAAGGATAATCTTATATGTTTAACCACGTTAGTTTATGAAATGATCATTTGCACAGTACTTTGTAAATCGCTTTATTAAAGGAAAGAGAGCAAATGTGAACCTGTGTCAAGGTTGTTACTGTGTATCACAGTGGCAGTACTGAACATACGCATGCTCTGGTCAATGAAGCTAAAAATCAGGCAAGGAAATGTGTGTTACAAGAGAAAAGCTTTCTGGCAGCTCTGCTTTCATTCTTGTCATATAGTGTTATGTGCAACATGCAAAATATCATTAATTCAGCAGATATATATATATATAGTCACGAAACGTTCAGGGAGGAGTCAAGTGCAGGGGGAACATTTAGGACTTATTTAGAACAACAAAAGAACACAAAATGCAAACAAAAACCTGCAATGGTGGAAACAACAAAACTTACTAGAAACACATTTGACCATAACCCACTGGATAGGCCGGTGAAGAACCACTAGGACCATAACCAGGGACCATGAAATGACAAGGACACCACACAGGACAGCAAACACACCGGGATTAAATAGGGAACACATGAGGAGAGGTAACGAGCTGAGAACAGCTGACAACACTCAAGGGAAACGAGGTAACAAGGTGGGCGGGGTTACACAATGACAAGACACCACAAAGGGGCAGTGTCAGAGCTCTGTCAACAGACACTCAAAAAGACCAAACTGGAATGACAGAGCCATGATATATATATGGAATGGAATGGATGGAATATCAGAACAACTGAATGGATGGAACATGAGAATGACTGGATGGATGAATGGATGGATGAATGGAACATCTGAATGACTAGATGAATGGATGGAACATCAGAGTGACTGGATGGATGGATGGAATATCAAAACAACTGAATGGATGGATGAATGGAACATCCGAATGACTAGATGGATGGATGGATGGATGGAACATCAGAATGACTGGATGGATGGATGGAACATCAGAACAACTGGATGGATGGATGGATGAATGGAACATCCGAATGACTAGATGGATGGATGGATGGAACATCAGAATGACTGGATGGATGGATGGATGGATGGATGGAACATCAGAACGACTGGATGGATGAATGGAACATCCGAATGACTAGATGAATGGATGGAACATCAGAGTGACTGGATGGATGGATGGAATATCAGAACAACTGAATGGATGGATGGATGGATGGATGGAACATCAGAGTGACTGGATGGATGGATGGAATATCAGAACAACTGAATGGATGGATGGATGGAACATCAAATGACTAGCTGGATGGATGGAACATAAGAACGACTAGATGGATGGATGGATGGAACATCAGAATGACTGGATGGATGGATGGATGGAACATCAGAACAACTGGATGGATGGAACATGAGAATGACTGGATGGATGAATGGATGGATGAATGGAACATCTGAATGACTAGATGAATGGATGGAACATCAGAGTGACTGGATGGATGGATGGAATATCAGAACAACTGAATGGATGAATGGATGGATGGATGGATGGATGGATGGATGGAACATCAGAGTGACTGGATGGATGGATGGATGGAATATCAGAACAACTGAATGGATGGATGAATGGAACATCAGAATGACTGAATGGATGAATGGATGGAACTTCCTTACAGATGGATGGATGGAACGGATGGAAGAGATGGGCAGATAGATGGATGGCTGGAGGGGTGCATTTGGTCATCACCATCTCCAAAGTTGTTACATCAGAACTTTTTCCCAATTGCTTTTACCAGCACACGCAACCTTTCTTTGCGATCTACCAACACTTCCCTCTTTTCTTACTGTATGCTGCCTCAGGCTTGAGTAGACCTGCCAGAGCCTGCTCCAAGATGGCAGATCGCGGAGAGTGAGGGAGAAGACAGAAATAGAATGAGCACCAGTGTAAGGTAGAGAGAACTTCGGCAATGTTCAAAGGCGAAATGCGTTCACATCAACACCTTTGATGTTGCTGGCAGCCGCCAGACAGAAGGAGACAATCTGTCTCTCTGGTGTACCGCCCAGCTTGAGCAGCACCCAAAACCCTCCAGCTAGTTTTAAAACACATTCACAGACTGAAACACGCTCATCAAGCACTTCAATTACACTGACAGGCAAAGGCACCTGAGACACTGGTGAGGTACAGGGTCAGGGGGTCAGTTTTAAATGCTGATATCTCTCATTTTACTTTTACCATTTAGCACAGACAAAGAACTGAATATCTGGACTATTGTTCAAACTAATTGCCATTTACAGGGGGAGCTAAGCCACTCATTCACCCCAGAAAAAGTTGAATGGTGCTCGTGATCATTCAAGTCTGTTGTATCGAGGTCAGAGATTATTGCGTCAGAGGTTAACTTTTACCTGTTGCTATTAGATATGATGTTTAGGGACAAAAAACCTAAAGGTCATTTGGTCATATAAAGTGCAACAGAAACTGATTTTTTATGTAAGCTCACGACAATCACATAATCACAATACACTCATCAAACAACTATTGACATGCAATGGAATGATTTATTAGTACTAAAAGTTTCCAATCATGCAGAGAGAGTAACATCAGACTGCAAAGACAACACATGCTTTTCACTGGAGGAGGATATAGTAGCAAAACAAAGGAGGGCAATTTAAGATGAACACTTTTTTTTTTATTGTTAGGACAAAATGTATTTTTGTTTTGTCCTAACAATTTGGAAATAAAAAAAGTTGTATAAAACAAATAAAATAAATAATTATCTAAAACAAACGATGTCTTTCATAACAATGAGAATCTTTTTCTGACATGCAATGAAATTCACAAGCAGACTTCATTATAAAATATTTTTTACAAAGTATATTAATCTGAAGTCAGATTTTATAGACCTACATTTTTATCACATATTCATTTCCTTCACAATTTAACTCTTTAAACAGCATATAATATAAAATGTAACAAACATTTTCACTTAAATATATTCTTGCTAAAATAAAATAATTATTACCATTATAATAATATTATTTAGACAATAAATTATTCAAGTCTTTATAGGCCTAATAGTTATATTTGAGTCAAAACAGATTGTTTCATATTTATTCCGAATTGAAATCACAAGAACATCCTGTATAGTCCTAAAACGAAAAGTTGTGATTGCAGAATCCTAGTACCTCATTAAAAAAGATAGGCCTAAATATGTGACAGAAACACATGGAATATGACATATAAACGAAGAGGTGTGCATTATAATTACAGGAGATGTTTCTTTTAGATTTGTAAGCATGGATTCAAATCTTTATTAAACTCTTACAATCCATTTCCCTTTGGATGGATCTTTTGGATGGCGAAATAGGATGTCAAGTTGCCTATATTTAGTTAGAATGTGCCTTTGCATTTTAATCAAATCTCTTCATTGTGCATGTTCATTTTATCATCTGCGATAAAAATCGGAACAAAAGCACCCAGTCACCCGTTGGAGTGAATTTTGTTTTAAAGTCTAAAATGGTTTGGAAACCATCAGCAATGGGTCAACCGAAATGACATGATAATGATTACATTCATCTTTAACGCACGTGTCAATAGGAAAGGTTATATAACTGTGAATGGACTCTTTGGAACTTTTGAATTGGATGTATATCAGACTTCTTGGTGGTTTAGGATCTGCTTATACAAGACATCATTAGCCTAACTGATGGACAACTCATACACACCTAAGATAATTTCAAAGGACTTCAAAGAGCTTGAATTACCTGCCAATTTAACAAATGATCTAATTGATCTCATATATTTGAAAGCAAATATGTTCCCAAAAATACTCCTGAGCATTTACTATTTGTATGGCGATTACTGTTCCTGTGATATATTTCTTCCTCATCCACTAGAGTTAGCCTAGTTTACATCATGAGAGCATTTGTCAGTCCTGGTCTTCAGCCTCAGTCAGTGAAACACGTGCCATAGCATTATCACCTGCCCTCAAATCATAGGTGACATAAACACACCTACACAATACGCAGTATCTTGGAAACAGAGTGCTGAAATATACATACACACCAGAAGAGAGAGACACAGTGACGACGCCAGCCAGTCTGGCCTGAGACAAGAAGTATTGTTATTAACCTCTTTTCCCCCAGTGTGAATGAAAACCAAAGTGAAGGAATATCCTTGTATTATGACTTCAGGGGCTTGCTTTGTTCCCCTCTATAATGTACACATAATTACAGACCGGGACGGAGCAGGCCTACTCTTCTGTTTCTTTCTCTGCATATCTCGTGCTATCCTCTCTTTCTCTCATTGTGGCCCATTGTCCTTATCTCCCTTAATTACTGTCAAGACTCATACTTTCTCTAAGCTTTTATATCTCCCACTCATCTTTTTTCCTTTTTTGTCACATTTGTCAAAAGCAGTGCTCACTAAATCATAAAGAAGCATGTGACCCGAAGGCTGATTGTTGAATTTTTAGCCCATTAAATGCTCCTTTTTGAAGTGTTGCAATACATCCTGAAAACATAATGCTATTAAAACTAAAACACCATGGAGGAATAAAAACATTTAGCCTAAATGACAGCCTCGTGAGTGTATGTTCTCTATATGACACAACCGCAACGCTTTGGGGTTGTGCTGGAGTTTGGCCATTGAGGGTGAGGAAGTTTTAGGATTGGAAGTAGGACTGTCTGGATCGGCGGGCGTCGAGGCTGGGCGTGTCGTGACGGTTGGACGTACCTGTGTGCTGAGGAAAGTTGGCACAAGATAAAAGCGTCTATGATTTGTGTAGTTCTCTCCTCACGTCACTATTTTGGTTTAATAACACGTGCCCTTCAAACCAAAACATGTAAAAACGTTGTGCTCTTTTCAACACTCCTCTCAACCACAATAAAAATGAGTTTCAACGGAAATCAAACATGGCGGATTAATTAGCTGTGGGATGCTGCAATCGCTTTGTCTTGTCTGTCAGACTTCCTTATCAAATAGACTAATCGTTTGTTTGAAAACTGTTAAGCTGTTTGAATAAAATGACGGAGTCGGATTTAGACACTTCTGTCGAAACTATACAATGTTAGGGTGATTAAACGAAAAAGTGCCTATTCAAGTATTTATCCTAGACGATCTTAAAAAGACAGCAGTAATTTTATTGTAAATCATTTGTATAAACTATATAATAAAAATACTGTTTGGACATAATTTTTTTATTAGGTCTATAATTGACAGAGAATAGACAAATATTGTTAATAATAGTATAGGCCAAATATTGTTAATATAGGTAAAGTCACCTTTTTATTTTTGATCCTGTTATATTTTCTATTACCCTTTTTTATTTTTGTGCAGAAATGTTTAATATTGCATTTTTCTTTATAATATTGCAAGTTAAATTATTATTGCATTTTTTAGCGGCTATAATGTGTGTTGGTGATGGTGTTTTTGTCGTTGTTATGCGAATGATCACATATTTGTATTTATTTGTGATTAAATCTTCATAGCGGGTTTCCATATCACTTGTTGTTTTCGGTATTTAAAAAAAAAGATTTTATTATCAGATAGGTTGGTAGCTATATCAGGATAATATTAATTGACAAATGACCATACAGTCCCAAAACGCTGCTTATTTGTCTTTCTTTAACAACCGTACATTTATGGCAACCGCAGTTCTCAGCTATTAGCCAACCATACATTTAGGTTGACATTTTTTTATCGGATTTTATATGCATAACAATGGGCCTGATTATTTTTTAATGTATCAATCTCTATGAATCTTCACCGTCACGATCTGCGAGTTTACATTTTTGAGAAGCGTTTCCAAACAGCCTGCACTATTTTTATGTCTTTTATTCTTTACAGAATGGTATAGCCTATTAGTCCAATGCAGAAAACGTTTGATTTTAGTGAAACATTTTAGTGATATAGCCTACATTAAAAAGCATCGCTGCAAACGTGGGAATTGCGAAGTTCCGCGTAACACGTTACACTTCTGACGTCAACGCCCCTGGAGAATTGACGCGGGCGGCGCGCGCAGCCAATAAGAGCGCGCGTTCTCGCTGCTGGAACCAACTCCAGTATGTGATGAGACAGTTGGGATGAAGTTCATACAGTGCTAAAACGAAAGCAAACTCATGCGCCTCGCGTTCTCACGGGCACGGATCTCTCAAATGGACCTTTTTAAGGGATGGAAATCACATGACTCTTCTAAATAGATGCTTCCTTTATGATGCACCGGTCTAATGGACATAACTCTAAAAAATGACTATGACTTCACTGTCTGAAAGTTTGGTGGCTTCAGATCCCTCAAAATCGGCATTTCTGGAATTCAGTCACGGTTACCAGTCTCACCAGCAGCATTCACCCGGGGTGTCTCACGCGCACTATCCGGTGCACGGTTTGCATCAAGGCGCACATTCGCAGTACGACGCGGCCTTCTCTTCTGGCGCTGCTTCGTACGGCCGTCCGCTCACGTACCACTACCCCAGCGCACACCACCACCCCGGAGCTTACCTGCCCTATCAGCACACCAGCGCGGTCGGCCACGCAAGAGTGGAGGATGCAGGTAAAGTGTGCTTTCCTTCGCCCGCGGATTCAGAGAGAGTTAGGCTACTAAATTCCGCTCTGCTGTTAGAGTTGAGAAAATGAGCTATTCCTAAATAACTGAATAATAATAGTAGTAATAATAATGATAATCATGATTTCTGTAGCAATGCACGATCTGGGCTTTCAATGTGTGCTTAATTTAATTATCTAACCCTTGTCTTAGGGGAAAATAAATACTTATTTAAAACTCACTAAAGGGAGAAACGATGAATCGTTAAATTATAATTTGTCAATGTTATATATATAGCTCGAATATGGATTAATATATTGTAATTACCTCAATTAACAAATCAAGTAATTGTCGAAAAACACACAGACGCACACAAAACAAACTTACAACCTGGTTTTAAATTGCTAAATAAAATTTAGAAATAAGATTTTTTTAATTGTTTAGTCTTCCACATTTTGTTAATAATATTATAAAAACGTTTTCATTATTGTGACTATAAAAGTTATAGTTACAAAAGTTTAAAAAAAATTCACAGCACGCAAGATTTTTCACTGCCATTACAAAACTAGATTACTACAAGAGAAAATAATTATTTAACGCTAAGAAAATCGTCTTGAATGCGGTTGACAAATGTTTCTCTTTTCTTCTGACAGAATATCCTACACTTTTGAGAAAATATTTCACATTTTTGTTTTCATTTTTAACAGTTATTTATACTTCTGATATTTGTATTATTAATAGCCTTTAATGATAATAATAATAACTATTATTATTAATATCGTATCATATAATATTAATGTCATATTACATTTTCTCAATCAAGATTCCGAGAAGCAAAGCTCCATTGAAAGTGGAGAAATACGGCTGAACGGAAAGGGGAAAAAGATTCGCAAACCGCGCACAATCTACTCGAGCTTGCAGCTTCAGGCGCTCAACCAGCGCTTCCAGCAAACCCAGTACCTCGCGCTGCCCGAACGCGCTGATCTGGCGGCCAAACTGGGTCTGACGCAAACACAGGTATGTAGGCCTGTCTCTCTCTCTCTCTCTCTCTCTCTCTCTCTCTCTCTCTCTCTCTCTCTCTCTCTCTCTCTCTCTCTCTCTCTCTCTCTCTCTCTCTCTCTGTGTGTGTGTGTGTGTGTGTAGGCCTCCTCTTGTGCTGATTGGATAGGCCATTTGAACGTGTTCCTTCTGAACTTGGTTCATAAAACATCATTAAAGCAAAATCTGTGAACATTGATACATTTACAGAGTCTGTTTTTAAACTGTTTAAATGTTGGATATACTCTTTGACAGTGTCATTCAAAGCACATTTAAACAGTGTCATTCGCTCTGCATATTTCCACAAACCCAATATTGACTGAGCTCGCCCGGATCTATCTGAAAAAGAGCACTGCGATTCTCGTTCAAGCCGTATTGATCACCTGCGCATTTTTTGTGGCTTGCCTTCAAAGCTTCTCTTCAAACTCCTGGACATAATTGAACTCCTCTGTCTGAACACACACTCCAACACTGGCATTGGCACTGATTTTAAAAGTCTTCTTCTTATAAACGCACTTTAAGATCATCTCTTATTCTCCCTCGAGCTCGCGCTACTTCTCGCGGGTCTCGAGCCTTTAGTCGTGCAGCTCCTTATTTCTGGACGTTGGTGCCAAAGGATCTGCGAAACAGTGGAAGTTTTCGAGTTTTTGAATCTCGTCTCTTTTTAGACAGGCTTTGTGATAACTGTTATACGGGGATCTAGGCTGTAATAAGGATTATTTGTTTAATCCTATTTGTTTCTTGTGATTGTACGGTGTAATTTAGTGCCATGTAAGGCGCCTATTGATAAAATGTATAATAGTAATAATAATAACTATTAAATGTTTGTAAATTATCGAGAGCATCGAATCACCTATCAAAGACATAAGGACGAAAAAAACGAAGAAAAAAAAACACCCGACATTGCATATTAAAGCGCAAATTTAGTCTATAAGTGTTGGTAAAATAGCGTTAAATAGAGTTTATATAATAGGCAAATTAAAACTTTATATAGACTCACAAGCAACTTAGACGTATGATATAGGCTACTCTTAATAATATTTCTTGTGAAAATAACAGGCCATCGACCCTGCAAATTTTCTCTCTTGATTTCTCAATCAATAAATCAGTCAAAGAAAAGTCAATTCCTCCTTTAATGACAGGTTCTAATCAGCTCCAATTATCAAACGCATGGCAGCCACATTGCTAGTCAGAATCCGAAGTTATAAGTAGTTATTGCATATGCTTAGACTACAAATAATGAATGCATAATGCAGATATATTGACTGCAGTGCGGATATGAACATGGCTGTTGTAATCTTGTGCTGTGTTTTTCTAACAAAAGAAGCGCAACTATCGGCTCAGTGTTAGCTGGGTGTTGCATAATTATTCACACGAAGTTGTCTTTTTATATTAAAAGGGAGTTTGCATAAATATGTATTTATGTTTAAACATATATACATGTTTTTGTCCAGATTTGTATTAAGTATAAATAAATATCCAGCCGTAATTTAATTGATTTTACCCAAAGTGATTTATAAAATGCCTATATTAATTACAGTGGCAGTTCACTTGCAACAACCACATTAGACCATCGTCAGTAAATCGTCATTTCATTAATCATTTTTTTCCATATGGTTAATTTCTATGAGTAATCAATATGCCTGAAACTCTTAAAGTTGTATCTACAAGCAATGTCCATGCAACATAATTTACTTAGATACTAAAACTCAATTTGCACTGTGTGAACCTGAGTGAAAACTGATTTCTTGAAGGGAACTATCAAAACATCTCCTGAGATTAAGTTAAAATGGGCAGTGACATATAGTAAAGGACAAAATATGTATATAGCAAAACTTATATCTTTCAAAAAAATCAATCATAATATGAAAGGTCTAACTTGTAGATGTCTCTTAGTAATATATCTTATTGAAAAGTCTAGCAAACAGTATGCCAGGACACTCATATTTTCCCTCAATTTCACTATTCCACTTCACTCTATTCCAACCTTATGTGACCCATTTCACTCCAGTTCACCTGACTTCACCCAACATTTCAGTAACTGTAATGAAAGGACACATTGAAGCTTCTAGAAAAATTACAAACCATCCACCCACACACAAAGCCTAACTTTGAAACACTGCCAAACTCACAAAATACAAAACACTTTTTAGTGAAATGGTGCTTCTTCAACTACAAGCGCTTTTATGATTTGTTGTAAAAATACAAAATCACTGCTTAAAAAACAGATGTGGGCTTTTTTCTTTTTGTAATATAAATGTCCTATTAAAACAGACTTAAACCCTTAAAAAAAGTTATTTAGCTACTTTTGAAATGTTATGTTGAATTTAATATAATTTGTAATATATATAATTTAATGTTGATTGAAAGTCTGGGTCTGAAAATACAGTAAAACGCTTCCAGTATAAAAATCTGAATTATTATAAGTTTTAAACTAATATGATTATGTAAACAAAGAGTGAAAGTGAAACAAAATCTATTACAACATGCATACTCTGAAAACAGCTTAATGTTCCAAACAAGAAACGATTTTGTCTCAAATAAAATGTACTTGGTTAGCAAGGATTTAAAAAAAAATTGTCAGTGAAAAGATTAAATAAAAGTAAATTGTTTTATTTCCAATCAAGCTTTTATTTTGTTGTCACATTATGTTATTACACACAATACATGATTTGAGGTGTGGTGGGATTGGTGACCTTTGTTTCACACTGACAAAGTGTATAAACTAGTTTATTTTGTGGTTTTAAAAGAAGTATAAAACAAGCATTTATGCTCTGCAGTGCTAAACATTTCCAATGAAATGATCTGCTTTTCTGTCTATTGATTCATTACAATCGCAACCTAATCTCAAACATAATCAGTAGTTATGAAGTCACTAAATGCTTTATATTTTGTGATTCAAGCAGGTATTGTAAATGCATAAGGTAAATCTCAATGTATCAAATTTTCTTCATCATTTGTGCTGGTAAAGTACATTCGATTTTCCTGTAATAGTGCTTTTTATTGACATCATAACAGCCATAAAAGATTGATTAATGATTATTCTCAGTCCATAAGCAAGGTATGCCATTTATCCCTCAATAATATAAAACAATGAATACATGTAATTAATTCTGACAAACAGAAGTGAACTAAATATTAATCCTAAAACATAAACCTAAATGTGAATTATCAATTAAAATAATTTCATGTATAGCATATATTT
The DNA here is from genome assembly GCA_037043235.1 of Rhodeus uyekii. NCBI lineage: Eukaryota > Metazoa > Chordata > Actinopteri > Cypriniformes > Acheilognathidae > Rhodeus > Rhodeus uyekii. The sequence continues at coordinate 2,070,578 of JAWRVZ010000068.1, forward strand.
AACCTCCAATTCAATTATTTTGTTTCAGTTTGTCAATGAATCACGTTTTTCATTGATTAGTCTTAGCATTTTCTCAGCAGAACAGACACACATTTCAAAACTTGAAGATATGTGGTTGCATGGAGGTGTGTGGCCAGTTTGGAGTGCCAGATACTCCTTATTAGCAATTTATTCTGTCATCGCTGCAGTTAAAAGAGTGTGAATGTTGCTTCTGGCACCTGTTCCTGCCTTTTATTCCAGGCGGCTCATTTCATCTATTTTCTGAAGATGATAATAATACAAGCAGACTTGATTTTAGTGATAAGAGTAAAAGGCATCACCACATGACAGAGGTGTTCAAAATGCGGCAAGAGGAACATTACCTAAAAGTCTAAATTAAAATAATTATTTTGGGTGTCAGTGTGCATGAGAAAATGTTAAAAGGGTAATTGGAGTTTAATCCAGCTTAAAAGTCTCTGGAAAACATCACTTTAATTATGTTTCATTACAGATCATTTTAAAGCTCAGTGGGTGTCACTGTTTTATAATTTTTTTTGTAAATTCACAATTAGCATGAATTTTCCGCATTATGGACGCATAATTAAGGAAGTAAAAAGCCTGAGAATAATATCAAGACTTGTTTATATCATATAATCTTGAAAAGGCATGCACAAGTTTGTTCTGGAGAGTTCTGGGTAAAATGTTGGACGGATCACAAATAGCAGCGATATTGTTTGGAGTTTTGCTGCATCCAAAGAACTGTCAAGCTTTTTCCTCTCTCTCACATGCAGCAAGCTGAAGGCGTGCTGGTGTTGGCAGAGGCCATGTTGTACCACAAAAATTCATACTGCATCAAAGCTGGCAAAAAATGTGCACTTTAAGCTTCTGAGAAACAGTGTCTGCAGATCTGTTAAGCACTGCTACTGTAAAAGATAATCACACAAAGAACGAAAAAACTAAAACTAAAAATGCTAGTAATTTTAGCTGAAAACATAAAAAAACAAAAATTATCCATTAAAATTTGTTACTATATACATATACATATATTATAACTTACATAAGTTCAATAGTAATAACGTAAATAGTAAAAAAAAGTATTATACTTAACAGGACAATAAATTTACTGTAAACCAATTTACAGTTTAAAAGTGTGAATTACAGCAACTTACTGTGAAAATCTGTATTTAACAAGGTAACACCTGTACCTTTATAGTAAAATGTGATTTCAAATGAAATAAATAAATAAAACTTTCATAGTACTTTACTTTGATAAAAAAATGACTTCATATTTTCCAGTGAAAAAATTCTCAGAAATCACGGTTAATAAAATATACTGTTATGAACAATACAACCCCATAATATCTGAAACATCACCACACACATATCCTACCTGAAAAGTGCTTATTGTTCTACATTAATTTTGACAACTCCTTCCAATCCTGCTTGACTTATGTGTTATGAATTATAAAAATGAGCTTTACACTGCCTTTTAATGGATGAAAGCACAAATTCTAATCCAAATGCAAATGTTGCAGGTAAAGATATGGTTCCAGAACAAGCGTTCCAAGTACAAAAAGATAATGAAGCATGGCTCAAGCGGACCGGAAGGAGAACACCTTCAAGCGGCCTCTGCCTCCGGACCACCATGTTCACCAGGAATGCCGCCCCTGTGGGATGTTTCCATGTCAACCAAAGGTGCCCCCATCCACTCTGGAGGATATATGAACTCTTTTGGACACTGGTACCCTGGTCATCATCAAGACCCAATGGCCAGAACTCAGATGATGTGATGGGGGTTTAGGAGTATCCAGATCCCCTCTACTGATTCTGTTGCAAATCCCTTCAGCACTCTTTAGCACTGTTTACTCACAGCCAAACGCTCAAGCTCCTCCCCAGTGTTTTCATCATGAAGATTTACATTGCTGACCTTTTTTCTTCTTTTTTTGCTTGCAGGTTTTTGTGGTGGATTTTTTAAGAGACTGAATAGACAGCCTAACCTAAACTTGGATTTTGTAAACTCTTGTAAATTTGAATAAAATGCCATTGTCTGACTGCCTTGAATGTCTATCCTATATTTCAAAGCTTGCAACCTCAGTCAATATACTGCAATATATATATTTCCCTTGGCTCTTGGTTCTTGAAATCTTGTTCAATCAGATTCAATTTTAGGAAAATATATTTATGACAAGTTTTATGTCCATGCAGTGTGACAAATGAATACAATAAAAACGCAAAATACATTTTTTTTCATTACAAACTTGCAAGTATAATAACTTTAACATAATTAACAAAATTAGGCTTGAGTGGTTAGATGGAGTACATGCCAAGTCCACAGGACAGAAGGACTTTCTGATGCCACCTAGGGGCTTGAAAACACACCATGATCGCTTTAAGTGTTTGACTGAAAGTAATGCTCTCTAGGCCTAACAAACAAAAATTTCTAAAAGATTAATGTGAACAGCTTTAGTATTAAGTTGAGCCGGATACTGGCCTCTGGACTGAACATATTAGATCATTATTTTAATACTCTAGATTAGAAGATTATACAATGAAGATGGAACTGGATTACAGAAAATCTCTTCATCATTGAGGGCTGAGGAAAAACATTTTCTACTTTTCTTGGTCATTTATTTTCAGCTAAACATGACAGACTATGAAGTGTCTGTTCAACAGCTCAATGATCTGCTGACAGATGAAAACGGAGACTTCTGTATGCCCTCCAAACATTTTAATGAAGTCTACCCTGGGATACTCCTAGGAAACGAGTAAGTTCTCACATTGCCTAAAGATATTTAGTGAGTTATTTACGGTTATTTTCTTACCGTATACCGACATCACTCAACAAACATTTACAATTTGCAGTTATATGTTTAGCTTTTCCTATCTGATAAGATAATATTCAAAACATGATATTGTATCCTGTTACAAATTCTCAAGGGCAAGGCTTTAAATAAACATGGCCTGTCACGTGTGAAGGGCGCCCTCCATGCTGGACACTCTCACACACTCACTGAGAGACTGAAAAACATCAACTGAGGTGGTTGTTATATTGCACCCATATCTCAACAGGTCTGTAGCCACAAATTTAACACGTTTGGATCAGCTAGGAGTGACACACATCCTCAATGCTGCAGAAGGCCAATCGGACATGCACGTGCACACGGATGCAGAGTTCTACGCAGACACAGGGATCGTCTATCATGGGATACCAGCCTTTGACACGGATCATTTTGACCTCAGCGTGTATTTTGAAGAGGCCTCTAATTTCATTGAGAGAGCTCTGGAAACAAAAGGTGGTAGGGGTCTTAGTAAAAAGAAGTAGCTTCTATTATATCTATATCTTTTTTTTTTTGCATCCTGCATTTAATGGCATTGGTTTCTGCATTTGGTCCTTCAAAGCTGCATAGTTACTAATTAATAATGCATACTCTATTAATATACTTGGTTTCCTTGTTTCAATGACCCACAGATAATAACTGCTTGCCTGCTCCCTGCTCTCACTGCTAATTTGTGCTTTATAAATATCAATCTTAAAGGTATAGTTCACCCCAATAATGTATAATTTACTCAACCTCAAGTTGTTCCAAATCTGTATGAATGTTTTTCTGCTGAATGGAAAAGAAGATATTTTGAAGAATCTGGTTAACCAAACAGTTGATATATTTGCAAAAAAAATATTATGATAGTCAATAGGGTCCATCAACTATTTGGTTTCTGAGATTCTTCAAAATATCTTCTTTTGTGTTTATCAGAGGGTGAGGATGAATAAACCATCCCTTTAAATAAAACTAGAGCAACGTGCTCGATCTGAATAATATTCACTTTATTGTTTCATGTAAGAGCAGGCCCGGACATTGTAAATTGAATGCGCCTGGCTTCCAGTGTCATCCGCTTCCAATTATTTTTAGCTAAACAAAACAAGCTGTTAGGCTGCTTGATATTATACCTTATTATTATAATGTATTGTCAGGATTATAAACACACTGGTTTGTACAGTAAATAGTTTGACCATTTACAGGACTTTGTGATTCTTCTCATTATTTACCTATAAGTGCTTATGAGTTGGAATTATCGCACATTCACAGAAAATAGCTTACTTCAACACTGAAACAAAAAAGGTGGAAAGCCTAATATAAGTGAATAATAACAATAGTTAAGCAATATCATGCTAGAAAGAGTGCTTTACCATGATTGCAAGCGTAACTAGTTAAATGACCAACCTCAATATTGAGCTACTTGCATTTTAGACAAAGTTTTGTCTTGTGTAAACTTCACTCCTCTGATCTCAAGAGGCCTTCTGTTCACCGAAGCTAGAGGTTGTCTTTAGCCTCCTCAGTAGAGTTGCCCGCTTCCCACGCCACAACCAGGTTCAAATTCGGCTCAGAGCAGGCTGAGTAGGACTGGTTACATTTAGTGCCGTGACCCAGACAGAAGTGAAGTTTAGGGGGTGAGTGTAATGGACCAGTAAGAGCAGTGCGTGTAAATCTCACACCCCTGATCTTAAGAGTGCTAGTGAACGAAGCTAGAGATTGCTGTCGCCCGGTTCAAATCACACTCCGAGCAGTTCAAGTAGGACTGATTATAATTGGTGCGTTATTTCTTAATAAATAAATGTCGCTCACTTATAAAAACAGTCAGATGTCGCCACCTGCTGGCAATATAATCAGCTGATACATGCAGACAAGTGGAGTGATGCAAAAATTGAAAAGTCCCAGTGCTGTTGGACTGTTATGTCAGCATTCTTGAAGCGCTGCTTGGTCTAATTCTAGGACCTGTATTCTGACAAATTGTCTTACTCGCTTCAGGTGTGTTACTTTGCATGTGAAATATCTTGTTCCTTGCCACTATTGTTAATTTTTTTTTACCTTAAAAGTCGCTTTGAGAATAAGCTGCAGTAAAAAAAAAAAAAAAAAAAATCACCGTCTCTAATTTCTTCTGTAGGTAAAGTGTACATACACTGTCAGAAAGGCTACAGTCGTTCGGCTGCACTAGTCATTGCACACCTGATGCTGCAGCATGGGATGGATGTACGAGCAGCTGTGGCCACAGTAAGAGAGAAACGGGAGATTGGACCCAATGATGGATTCCTGCGCCAGCTCTGCCAGCTAAACGATAGGTTAGAAGGTGAAGGAAGGCTGGGTGATTCAAATAAATCTGTATTTTTATCAGCTAAATGGTAGTAGCTGGAGAGTAAACACTGGCAAGTATTTAGTTTGTAATTGGGAGTGATTGTTTTCCCCCTTCCTGATTTTTTTTGTTGTTGCATGTTTGTCACAGTTAAATGTTTCAGATCATCAAACAAATTTAAACATTAGTCAAAGATAACACAAAATGCAGTTTTTAAATGGTTATTATTATTATTAAGGCAAAACAAAATCCAAACCTACATGGCCCTTTATGAAAAGTGTTTGCACCCTAACCTAATAACTGGTTGGGCCACCCTAAGCAGCAACAACTGCAATCAAGCGTTTGCGATAACTTGCAATGAGTCTTTTACAAAGCTGTGGAGGAATTTTTGCCCACTCATCTTGGTAGAGTTGTTGTAATTCTTCATTTTGTTTTTCTTCAACAATTCAGAGGTGGACTTGATGATGTGTTTTGGATCATTGTCCTGCTGCAGAACCCAATTTTGCTTCAGCTTGACATCATGAACAGATGTCCGGACATTCTCCTTCATCATTTTTTGGTAGACAGCAGAATTCATCCATTTATCACAGCAAGCCTTCCAGGTCCTAAAGCAGAAAACAGCCCCAGATCATCACACTACCACCACCATATTTTACTGTTATTACACCAGATCTAATTGGACAAACACGTTCCAAAAAGTTCAACTGTTGTCTCGCCAGCCCCTCGATTATTTTCCCAAAAGTCTAGGGTTTCATCAAGATGATTTCTGGCAAAAATGAGACGAGCCTTAATGCTATTTTGCTCAGCAGTAGTTTTTCATACAGGGCCATGTAGATTTGGATTTTCTTTACTTGTGTCATCTTTTACTAATACTTAAATTTGTTTGATGTTCTGAAACATTTAAGTGTGACAAGCATGCAAAAAAAAACTTTGTTTAATATAGCTTTGTATATATATATATATATATATATATACACATATATACACAAACACGCACTTTTAGTAGCCCATGATAATAATTGGTCCTAAATAACTAAATATATAAACACAAGAGGTCTTCACAACAGACAACAATCATTTATTAAACATTTTTAAAGTGAAAAGTAGCACACATACCTGAGTTACTCTGAAACCCCTCCCACATTTTCTGCTTTCATCTGATTTGTATTTTTTTTAATACAAATACTTTTTTTTTTTTTTACTTTTTTTGTTGCATTTTTATATATGGTGATTGTATAACTGCAAATAGGACTTTTTTTTTTTACTTAGTTCCTGCATGTGAAAATATCTTTTTACTTTAATCATTTACTGCATGCGCACATAACAGATGAAAGCAAACATCTTAAAAATATAGCCTATATATTTTGACCAAGCTACACTCCAATGATGGTCAGCAGTTTGAGAATCAATTAAATCTATTTCACCTCCCTCCAAATAAAATTTTAATATAAAACAGGAAAGGAAAAAAAAGACAACGTTTGCATTGCATCCACTAATCAGAGGCATTGTGTGGAGAGAGAAAAGACCTCACAGTCCAGTACAGGTTGGTTCTATGATACAGCTTCATAGAAGGATAATGTACAATGCTACAAAGGATGGTATAACAGCGAACTAGATGGTGTACCACAGACCCATAGAGTCATCTTAACATCTCAACTTCCTGTATTAGCACATAGATTATGCTCCACAAGCAAGAAAAAGACACAGATAAACATTTGTGCATCACTATCTTTGACATTATAGAGAGCTATTTGTGGTAGAGAATGCAATTACAATAAATGCAACTTATCGAACATAAAAAAGGGCTATTTCACTGAGACAGAGGCCAGTAAGGTGCCTGTGGCAAAGATGAGGACGGTCTCTTACAGTAAGGTCCTGTAGTGTATTAGACCCAGTTGAATATTGTAGTTTGAGTTACTGGTTATGGTGGTTTAGCTTTAGAAAAAAAACAAAAAACAGATCTTCAGATCTGCTGCAGATTTATCTTTTTTATAGCTGCTGTATAAAAGTCTTTGAAATTAACATTAACATTCAACATTCACTCCAGCTTGTATGTTGGCTAAGATTCTGGAGGAGGGAAAATTACTGTTTAATATTGACACAAATGTGACAATGATTGTATGCTGAACTTGCTCTCCTATATCACTTGCACAATGTTTGAAATAACAGAAGTTCTTGTTCTTTATCGAGTCACTACAAGAATATCATGATATGGGAGACAACTGGCGAGCCAAGTGTGTCAAGAACAATGGCCGTTCACACCCGTAGTACAGTTCAGATTGAAAAAATAAACAGTGTTTAAAATGAGTTTTGTTCTGAACAATTGCTCATAACAATCTGCTCACTGAAATTTCACAGTTCAGTTCATACTTCCATTAACAGCCTGCAAATGTGACACGTCCACTCAGCGTAATACAGCAAGTATTCAGAGAAAATAATTAGCGTTTTCTGTCTTTTAATGGAATGGTAGGTCTTCACACAAAAGTCAAAATTGGCTTGTTACATTTGCAGGCTATGGACTCAGAAGGGATTTAATAGTTCAAGTGAATCTTTCAGAGGGCTGTTGAAAGACACTTTCTAAGACCTATTAAAGGGGTCATATCATCATTTACATTTTCCTCACTGAGGTCCAAGTACTTATTTCTTTATTTTTGCTCCAATAAGTCAACATTTTATTTTTGGATGGTTATTGCGCCTAAAAGGCATCTACAGAAAATACATTTTTCATGCAAAATCTGTAAACTGGATTCAATCTTCCCTGAAACCTTCTTAAAAATGAACTTCAGCTGTTCCAAACCCACAAGACTTTTGTTCATCTGCTCAACACAAATGAAGATATTTTCAATATTCTCTCATAATTTTTGTCCATCCATTGAAAGTCCACAACCAGAATTTGTGTTAGAAGACAAATGGAAGTCTTATGGGTTTGGAACAACATAAGGGAGGAGAAACTTAGTATTCAACAATATTATTGATTATCTGTTCTTATCTTAATATTATTGATATCTGACTGCATTGACACAATTGCATGAGAAATTAACTGAGCTTGGAGAAGGACATCACTGTTTTCTCCAAAGCTATAGACAAATGAACTAAATGAATAACTAATGATTTTTACAACAAAAATGAATCAACACTTTGGCATAATTTCCAATGGTTTATTCTAAACATTAGTCTTTCTGGTGTTAAATAATAATAGTATCTATCCTGTTTTATCCTTATTGTGAGTGGACACCAAATAAGAATTGCTAATGTCTCAATCAAGATCAGCAGATCTTAATAACCAGAAAAATTAAAAACGATGCATGCCAAGCCAGAAGTAGGCAAGGTCACATTATAAAGAAAAACTAGAGCAGTGCAGGTATGATGGCACTTTGTAGTCCAATCGCAGTTAGCATCACATTGGTTCCCCATTGGTTAAAAAACATAATAGGATTTTTTTCATAGGCTTTTGGATGATTGCAAAAAACAAGTTCTATGATCAATGTAGGTTTATGATACAAATTTTTGTCCATCAAGAACATTTTCACAGATGACTTTGAAGTCTAAATGTAGTCACCAGAAGTAAAACACAATTAGATCACAAAGTAACTATTACAAGGATAATAAGCCTGTAAAAGTGGACTGAGATTATGTTTTCCGCAATATAATGTTTGAGGTTACGAACAGCCTCTAGTCCCATTTAGCAACTTCACAATCACAAGTACAGTTAGTGTAATACTGATGTATTTTATAAAAAAAAAAAAAAGCATCCTGAGCTTGTGTTTTTAACCAAAAACCCATTTAAAAAACATTGACTTTGGAACGATGGAACCAGAAATGTTAAAATGCTAACTTGTTTCGGCCTACAAACTTACATTATACTTGCAAGAACACAGAATACCCATACACATGACATCACCATTTTCACAAATTCACATTTTTGTAGTTTACACGGAGACATTAACAAAATAAGTTTGCATTTTCAGACCCCCAAAACGAACCGCATTACATTTTTTCTTATTTTACAAATTAAATTTGTGTAAACGGCCCCTATCTCTAAACGAGGGAAGAAGTTCTGAAAGTTACAGTATGATTTCATAGCACAATAAACTTTTTTTTCAAAATACCATGATAGGACCCCTTTAAGAGTCAAAGTCTCAATCAACATATTCATGATCTGGCTTGGTGTAGAGGACTGAACTCTGTTCTAATAAAAGTGCTATAAACTAGGTTTGTACAGCCAGCAAAAAAAAAAAAAAAAAAGGCTTCCTGATTCAAAAGCAGGGTCTGTGGGCCCTTGCTGGTGCAGTAGATTGTGACTGTGGGCAGTGCTGGTGGGTAGGATTGAGCCTGAGTCAGGTGCATGGCCTGGAGCCTCGTGGGATCTCCGTGCCTGAGTTTAGCTAGTCACAGTGAGGTTGTCCTTTCTGCCCTTTTGTTCCTTTGTGTCACTTTTAATGGAGGCCATGTCTCACTTCCTGCCATACTGACACAGTGCTGGTCAAAAAGGACTTTGAAACCCTGCTATGCATGTGAACTAGTGTAACTACTTGAAGAGATGCTTTGGAGGTCTGATTGTGTCCTTTTCTGGGCAAAAGTTTATATAAAGTTCTTGTATGAGATGTTCGGATGCATGTGAATGGGTCGGGTTTGGAGGCACGGGGAACAAAATGAGGTTCGCCTTCGCTGATTCTCCAGCGCTTCCTTAAAGCAAAATAATCTGCTGAGCAATCGGTTAGATCTGTTACAGCACTGAGAAATTCATTCAGCCTGGCACATTCTTACTGTCCTCAGAAACAGGGGACAAGACTGAAACTTGGTCCCACATCACAAGTGAACGGGAAAGCAGTTTACACACATATACACAGTGAGGTTACGATCACATTTATGTGACTTTTTAGTGTAAATGTGCAAGTTTATGTACAGGTTTGAGCAGGAATATGTATGCAGGGATGAGGGGTGAGGTAGAGTCTGTTTCCTCTTGCAAGGAGGTTAGGGAGAATGGAAGTTCCCTCCTTTCAAAATCAGTAAAGATATAGGGTACAATACAGCTAAAAGTCTTTGTTATTTTTTCCTTTTCCCTCCCGAAACACTAGCAAAAAACACAACTAACCCTAACACTTTCCTAAGCACTGGTTTGTCATTATGTCCTGCAAAATAAACTCATAATTTCAAATTTAGCCAAATTTAAAATTAAAATTTAAAATTAAGCCAAAAGTTTATCAGCAAACTGGCAATTAGTGAATTTGTATTTGGGATTAAAAAGGCTACCAGTGGCTTTTTAGGCAGGTAAAAAATTTCTCCATAGAGAAATAGATTTTTAAAGTTGTGATTAAACTAAAGTAGCATCTTTTTTTACATATCGTAACGTGCATCCGGGGTGAAATAGGTTATCGGGGGGGGGAAAAAACCCCAAAATGCAGGGTGAGCAACTTTCATAGGTTGTGATTGGATGCAGGCAGATCGGAATGTGAGTTTACTGTCCAACATACATCACCATAGAGAAGAACCTTGGAATATTCACGTTACGACATTATAATTATACAAACCGAGGTTAAAAACAAAAACATATGTATGGACGAAAGAACTACTTAGAAAATGGATTTAAAATTTTCATTTCATGCTGACCATATTCCAAGACAAACAAGCGATAAGCTCTGATATTATTAACTGATGCTGTTGGTTGATTTAACTCAAAATTTTTATAAATTCCTATGGAGAAAATGAATGGGAAAAATACTTCCAAAAAGTAGGCTCACATTGACTGCTCCAATAACAATGAAGATTAATTTGTGAAACATTAAAGCTAAAACAAAATAATCCAGAATTTCTTAAATACCGAAATTATTGTAATCATATTTTCATGTAAAATAATTAAATAAACATAAAACTGTTCAACACCTTTTCTGGAAGTGGTTATTTTGATGTTTAGCCCAGTTGTACCCTACAACTCCTATTATCTAACCCTTAGCTTCCCTTTTATGAATCATCTGTCAAAATCAAGACTTTACTTTCCCCCCCAAATATCTTAGGATCACTTTCCACTCTTTACTAATGTTGTTCAAATAAATGGAAGGATGGATGGATTTCAGGGGTAATATTAAGATCTTACTAAAAAAAAGTACCATGGCACTACCATGTTTTTTTGGACAATAACATATTCTTTGAAATAACAATGCGACACCAAATCACAAAGCATTATGGTACTACCATTTGATGAGACGGATGAGCACAACGAGCAATCTGAAGGCCATGATGAGGAGATGCAAGTGTCTCAAATACAGCATATGGTGTACAGCATATGTGTGTAAGTAAATCTGTCAGTCCAATTGGATAACACGAGGTCAGACTGATACCTCACAACAGCTATATGCGTCACGCGGAAGAAAGCAACAAGAGATGTCACAAAATGTTCGGCTTAAGTAACATACGCAATACAAGTAGACGTGATAGATAGGAAGGTATATGAGAACTGTATACACTGCATTTTAAGAAGAAAGACGGGTTAATGCAGGCAGAATTGTGAGCATATATACATGTATGGACATGTTGCTACATGTATGTTTGTATGCTGGTGTATATGAGGTATGAGAAGTTCACACAACATATTAATGTACGTACAGTGTGTGCGATTGCACACAGGTAGTTAAGTTAATAAAGGAGATATTCTAATGCGTGCAAAGAGGAAGATGAAAGCTAAAATCCTACTGTAATCTGTGGAAAATTATTTTGTAGGTTAATAGTGTAGGTGTTTGATGTCGCTCAAAGAAGTTTCCTCTGCTCTTACAACAACAGCTAGCGTTTCTGAAAGAGCGGGTTTCTTTGTCACGCTTTTATAATGAGCTCCTTCTGAGGATGGGAGGTATGTTGGTACGAGAGGTAGGTTGATGCATGCTAGCTTTTTGTCCGTCTGTGGGAGGAATTTGAATGGCAAGTAATTCTGGGGTCGAAAGTTGTGGAGGCTGACGACCCAAAAAATATCCCAGACAAAGCTGATGAGGGACTGACGGCGCAAAATAAAGTACATGTCCCGATTCTGCATTACATGAGGATGCGGAAATCAAATTCTTCTGTTATGCTTTGTGAAAATAAATTCATGATCGGTTTTGCCTGCTTTTTTTCCATCCCCAAATTCCCCTGTGGTTTTCGGTCACACCTCCTGATCCTCGAAAACCTCTAGGAAGAGCGGAGGGAAGAGTTCTGTGGGACACTCCACTTTCATGTGCAGGAAGCGGCTGGCGTGACAGGCGCCGATCATACGCAGGTTCGTCACCTTCATCAGCAGCTTGGGCCAGAAGTGAGAGATGTTGTGCTTGCGATGGTTGATGTAGTGCTCGAATGCTAACAGGTACATCTCCTGACACTTCTCGATCTTTTCCACACATGTGAGTCCAGAGCGATCTGTGTATTCAAATAGTAAACATTTTAAGTCAATTTGTCTTTCAAGATGCTGTTAGGAGGTCATAACAGAAAGGATAATGGAAAGTTAATGAGATGGTTCACTCCAAAATCTTCTCTGGTTTAAAACCCACATGTTACTTTCCCTACTGAACACAAAAGCAGTATAAACAATATTTAATAAGTGTTATATACCATATCATATTAATGTGTTTTTTTCCGCAAAGGTTAATAACTTGACTATGGGTTAAGTTTAACGGACTATATTTCAAATGTTATACATTAAACTAACTTGTAACACAATTCACTTGGGCATGAATGGATGTTATATAAAAAGGTTAAAAATATATGCAATGTTTTAAACAAACATGCTTTGGCCACAATTCTTTTGACCCACTAGATGGTGCCATTTATCAATAGAAAACATACCTGATTACATTTACACTACCATTTGGTGAGCTGGAGCAATTTTTAAAATGTTTTTGAAAAAAGTCTCTTATGCTAAGTGAGGATGCTTTTATTTTATTAAAAATAAAGTAAAATCAGTAATATTGTGAAAAAAAATTTCTATCTAAATACGCTTAAAATGTAATTTATTCCTATGATTATAACGCCAGTCTTGAAGTGTCAGTGTTCAGAAATCCTTGTAATATGAGGATTAGCTGCACAATTTATTATTATTATTAACAATGTTGAAAACAATTGTACTGCTTAACATTTTCGTGGAAACTGATTAGAATTACATTTAGAATCAGATCTAAATTATTGACTGTCCACATTGTGTATTGCAATTATTCAGATCTGATTTGTGTCTCTCATGCCACCCTTTCCTTTTCCGAAATATCTGCATTGGTTTCTATGGCAATGACATTCCACTGGTAGGTATACGCTAAAAACAACAAAAACAAAACAACAAGGAGGGCTTTGCAAGGGCTTTTCGATGTTGCCTTATTTTATAGCATGACAAGTGTAGCCAGATTTCCAGAAATGCATTTCATGTGATTTTTTTTTTGCTGAACACACTTGCTAAACCTGATCGAATTTCAATTGTATATGAAAAAAAAAAATCTAAAAACAAAAACAAAGTAAATGAGCAACCTTGCTACGACCTTGTCTTCATTGGCTGGGGTTTAACTTGGTGTTTAGTCAGAGTTTTTACACACTACACGAGAACACTACACATAAATATTGAATTTGGACTGACAATCTGAACGTAGCCTTAGGACACCATATTTGATTTGAAAGCTGCAGTGGAAGGGAAGTGAACACTAGCTTTTGAAATTTGGACATACGGGTGAGTAAATTATGTCAGAACTTTTTTTTTTTAACTATCCCTTCAAGAGCTTACGGTTAGTTGTAATGATTCTTAGAAACCCATATATTGCTATAGCAGTTCTTAGTCCATCTCACCTGAGCTCATGAGCAGTACAGCCTGCAGCAGGGCCACCTCCGAATCATCCAGGTTGAACTGTGACAAACTCTTGCCCAAATCAAAGATGGCATCAGACACCACTCCTAACCCTCCATTCTTCAGCTGCTCTCGACTGACAGCCATCTCTCCACTCAAGGTCAGCGTCTCGCTCTCTGGGTCATACCGCACCGCTGCACGCAAGGACATGATCTCCATACAGCAGCCTTTCAACAGGATAATCTGGTCTTCACAGGGCAGCTAGACATCAGTAGATGAAAATAAAGTATAACTGATTAGTTTGCTTTACAGAACAGTTTTTCTTTCAGGGCTCAAAACAAGGGTGGTTCACCATTTGATTGAGAATTGTGCTTGTCAACAACTTAAGGGGGTCATGAGGAAGAAACTTTTTTTTTTTCAACCTGGCTATCATAGAAGGTGTTTTATTTAAATTGCTAAGAATAACTCACTAAGAAGGGAATGAAAGTTGAAAATGATTAATTATAATACATTTTGTTTTACATTTGATGACAAAAATATACATTTATATGTGCAAAAATCTCAATAAATAGTACTTATACTGAATAAATAAATATAAAAATTATACATAAAAAAAAATTTTAACTAGAAAAAAAGTATAAAGTAACATTTTAAGTTATTACGGAAAAAAACTGCCTATACAGCAGCCAGTTAAAATGTTGGCAGGTAAGCAGAAATGTTCTGGCTCTAATTTTTCCAACACTAAACCAAACCTTATTGTCCTGCGTTCTGACAATGACAAATCTGGCTTTCAAATAATTATGGTCTTTACACTAAAGGCTTCAATGTCTTCCTCCAGTATAGCAAGCCAACAAGTGATCTTTTTTTTATTTGATCATTATGTGTTCACATGAGCAATTAGAATGACAAAATAAGCGAGTCAAAGCAACAGCCCATAATCACAGCCAATGTTTTAATGAAGCCATTACGCAAACTAGCGGAAACACATAAGCAGTCATTGTTCAGAAAATAGATCCGATAATTGCGGTTTCACAACGGTCTCTATATGACAATTGCTGCAATAATACAGCACAATATTACTCATGAAAATGGACATTTATGGAATAACTATTAGTTAGGCTGTTTTTTAGGCCCAGTGGAGAATTAAGCTTTTTTTGTAAAGTATCCTACAACAACAGACACTGACCTCAGAGAACATGGGCAGTTTTTTGGCAAAGTCCACAACTCGTGTGATGGCAGGGGTGATGATCTTGGTGAATTCACTGAAGGCCTCCAGGTCGACTTTGTCATTGTCTGATGTGGGAGCTGGAGACTGTCCGATGTCTTCAGGCTGAAAGACAAACAATGAAGAGATTTGGAGTGAAGCGATGTTACTAATGAAATAAGGATCAACATCAGACAACACTCACATTTTTTATATATGTACTGGCCCTACCGTAAGAAACAAAATATTACATTTTTCCAAATATGTGAGAATGCAGTATGTGTAATTTATAGGTCTATGTCTGTTTAGTTTTTTTTGGTTCTGTCTTCCCTATTCCCTTTTTTGCTGTTCTCCTGATCATTATCAGTTCCCCCTGTAGTTAATTAGATCCTGCACCTGTTCTGTTTTACCTTGATTATGCCCCTTTATATTTAAGCCCTCAGTTTCAATGTATGATTGTTTTTGTTTTAATGGACAAAATGGTCTTTGTTTGCTCTTGCATGGTCCTTTGAGGATCAATAAAGAAGTGTTTGTTTGGGTTCTCCTAAATCAAGCAATTACAACAGCCACTACTTATGACAGCATGTATGTTCTTATGTACCTAAATAGCAATCTTTGAAATTGGCAACAACTGGAAATACAGCTATAGTATCACTCCGACAGCTATAAATGCACTTTTACCATGAAGGTATACATAGATGTATCCTTCACTGTCTTTTAATGACAGTGCCCACAATTGTGTGCATTCCATTCTTTGGCAGTTACACTAAAATAATAAAGATGACGTTTGAAAGTTAAAGGTTGGTAGTCAGTTTGTGTGTAAATGTACGATTTTGACCAACATCCCCTACTTTTTATGTCATTTTTAGTGATAAATTACTATTAGTGTCATTAAATATTTCCTTGGTTAAAAAGCGCTCTCTATTTTTTAGACTTCTTTAAACCGTTATGCTGCCGTCTGTCCGAAATCAATTTTTCCATGAGGTAACTTTGTGAGCAAAAGCCGCAAAGACAGAGTTAGAGGTCATTTGTGATCTACTTGAGAACCCACCCACCTGTACAATCTAGTAAATAATTCTTTGCATGTACGTTGACACGTTCTCATGATCACAGACATACAGACACAACCAGGCCTCTTACTAGGAACTTGCGTTTCTGTTTCCAGTGAGGGCCCTGGGCATTGGTGTGGCGATGAGCCTCCGTCACCATACGAATGAGCTCCCACTCCGTGTCAGTGGGCTCAGGTCGGTTGTGCAGCGTTTTTACAATCTCCTCTTTCTTCCTCCGTTCCCGGTTTTCCTCAATCAGACGCCTCTTGGCCACACGCTTTGAATCATCCAGCACCACTGCCAGGGAAATGAATCACTCATTTAATACTCTCAGTACTAAACAGGAAATGACAGACAATGTTATATAATGTTATTATGTATAAGGAGATTATAGCAGGGTTTTTTTCTTCAAAGGCCACATTTATGCATTTATTTTTTGACTAATGAGACTTGCTCAGACAGATATCTCTGAATAGCTGAATGAATAATTTGTGTGTGTATATATATATATATATATATATATATATATATATACACACACATTTATATCCATCTGTCCATCCATCCATCTGTCTGTCAGTCCATTCAAGTATCTATTTATCTGTCCCTCTGAACGTCTGTCCATCCATCTATCTATCATTAGTAGAAGTCTCTAAAATAAAATAAAATGGGCTGTATGTAATATGTTTTCTGTAAGGGTTGGGTTTAGGGGATAGAATTTACATTATAAAAATTGTTATATCTGTGGGGAATCCTCATAAAAAACAAAAATCCAACATGTGTGCATGAACACTCACAGTCAATGGCCATGCCCACCGAGATGCACTTCTTAAAGCGGCAGAGCTGACACTGGTTGCGGGTGATTTTATCAATGATGCAGCAGCTGTCATATTTACAAGAATAGGAAGGGTGAAGATTCTTTTGTATTGTCCTCCTGAAGAAACCCTAGGAGCAGAATTAAGAAAATCAGTGAGTAAGTACAGACTGTGATTGAAAGTCAAGCAGTTCATAGGTAGAAAATCTCACCTTGCAGCCCTCACATGTGATGCAACGATAATGGTAGCCTGTGGCCTTGTCCCCGCACACCACACATGGCTCATCTTTTTCCAGGTAGCTGGGAACATACCCTAGAACAGAGATGCTATTCACTAGAAGAGGAGGAGAATGGGCTGTTACAGCAGAATACAAACACACACAGACACACCAGAGAGACCATTTCTACAACACTGACTGTCATATTGTTAATAACTCCTTTTTTGTTCTGGGAAGTCATACATATTCCAAAGTGATCTGCAGATGGTGCAACTCAATTAAACTGACTAAACACAGACATGCTAGTGTGATTTCTGCCACACGTTATAGACAAATACGTTTTACTTGCAATAATGATGGTTTAATAATTCTTAAAGATTTAAATATTTATTTTTGGAAGTTGAATTCAAATAATTCAAGATCCAAAATCCTTACCAGATGTGCTCTTCATAGAGCACTGACTATTCTTTCTTTTTCTTTTCACTCCATTCGGCCACCTGATGAAAAAATGAGAGAGAAAGGAGAGATAAGCATACATTAAAATGATCATATTTTCATTTACTATTTACGCAAGCTATTTAAAATCTAAAATGTAAAAAAGCATCACAACAGCCGAAAAGTTTAGTCTGTTTGACTTTTAATATTTTTTCGAAATTAGTATTTTATGTTCATCAAGATTGCATTTATTTGATCAAAAATACTGCAAGTACTGTAAAAAGTATTATTGTGAAATATCAAAAAATGTTTTCTAATTATATATATATATATATTTTAATTTATTTTATATTTATATTTTATATTTTAATTTATTTCTTCCTGTAATGCAAAGCTGAATTTACAGCATCATTACTCCAGTTTTAATTGTCACATGATCCTCCAGAAGTCATTCTAATATGACGACTTGCTGTTCAGGAAACATTTATTATTATTATCAATGTTGTGCATATATATATATATATATATATATATATATATATATATTTTTTTTTTTTAAAGGATTCTTTGAAAAAATAAAAAGATCAAACGCATTTATTTGAAACATAAACCTTTTATGACATTATATCTTTAATGCATCATTGCTAAATTTAAATGTACTATTTTCTTCCCAAAAAAAAACATATCAACTCCGAACTTTTGAATGATAGTGTAATGTACATTCCATTATTATTGGCCTAACTGTATAAAAGTATAGTATTATAGCACCATCAAACAGAATAATTACCAAACACTGAATAATTATCAAACAAACAGACTGTTGCACTCCAATACAAAGTTCTGTCATGAAACTCTAGATGGCGCAGGTTGACAGGTCCTTAAAGAATGAAATTATTCCATAATTTCTTCATCCTCAAGACATCCTAGGTGTACATGACATTCTTCTTTCAGCCACACACAATCAAAGTTACATTAAAAAATATCCTGGCCCTTTAAAAATAAGAGTGAATGGTACCTTTGATTTCATAGTAACTTCGAAGTCCAAAAAAACGCATTCATCAATACGACGCCAAGGTGTTAATAAAGGCCTTTCGAAGCAAAGCAATGTGTTTTTTTGTAAAAACACAAAAAAAAACAAAAAAAACATATTAATAACTTTATAAACTATAATCACTGGCTTTTGGAAATGGCCGTATGAGAGTCGAGTTTCCGGCTGAAGAGTGACCTCTGACCCACGCATGACGTAGCGTACGTTTCGGTGAGAGTAGACACCTCTCCCGGTTCAAACAAATAGGGTTGAGCAACAAACTCAAGCTCCTCTGACATTTCTCTTGAAAAATTCTTGTTTCAGACTGTGACCGGTGTTTTGTTTTGCTCTATCCTCTGTGCTTCCGCATTCATCAATACACCATTCATCGGCATCGATATAATCGCCATGCAACTAGACTCACTTACGGCTGTTACTGGAAGCCAGTGATTATAGATTATAAAGTTATAAATGTGGATATTTTTTCTAACAAAATAAATCGCTTTGCATCAGAGTTGTCAGGACAGAACTGTTGCTATATCAGCTATGTCAAACTAGTCCAGAGTTCAGCCCTTCTCCTGAGGACCCACTCTCAATTATTTCCAACTTTCAGCACACCTACCTGTGATTTTCAAGTGATCTTGAACCTGTATGACTTTCTTTCTTCTGTGGAACAAAGTAAGATATTTTGAGAACGTCAATTGGGACCAAAATTGTTTGGTTATAACAACATTCTTCAAAAATGTATTTTATGTTCCACAGAAAAAAGAATACAAGGTTAGAACAACACCAGGGTGGGAAAAATAAATACAAGTAATGACCATGGGGTGGCACTGTTTTAAAATAATTTCACACTGCATTAATCGCCTCAGCTGATCACCATAATTTATCTGTCAAAAGAGTTGCATCACACTGCGAAACAAAAGAACAGCAATAGATCAAACCTCAAACCGGTTTCAAGTGCTAAATTCACGTGACTCCCAAACCCCAACACAAAACATAAGCAGCACTTTCACTTTTCAAGTTCCTCAATTGTGCAACAATAGTGAGCAACAAATGTACCCGTCTACGTGTGGAGGAAATGAACTCTCTAGCAGCATACAGCAAATGAACCAGCACACAGTCCAATTCAAGTGGAATAATGCTTGAGTGTAAGGAGTTGAACACATAAACATCGACAGTATCCCTAGTCTCAACAAAATAATTACGGATACAATAGTGTTATATTATTTTCATATACTGCATGAAGATATAAATTGTATATGACACACACACCCACACAAGATATCCAACCACTTAATACGTAATACAAAAATCGTTTGAAGTAATCTTTACTCTCTAGCCTCTCGGACAGAACAGTATTAAGTCCTACTGACAATCTGCACGTACATCAACAGATAAAACTGAACAAACAGAAGGAATGGGACGGATACAGAAAAAAACATTTGTATTCTAACCTGTTGACATAATAGGGCTGTAAAATGTGCATGATTGCCGTCTCCCTCCTCTTGCCAAGCTGTCAGCAATCTATCTGCAGTAACAGGGACTCTGAGCTGGTAGGATGTCACTTCTCTCACCAACCCCATCCGATCCCTCTCTCCCTACACACATACACACACACACACACACACACACACACACACTCCTCCTCCTCCTACTGCCACGGCTCCTGTGCATCAGCACTGTGAGCCCCACCTCTCCTCCATCACTTAGCATCAGCTCTCATCTTCCTCTTCATTCTCTCACTGTTTCTGTCTGACAAAATTGTACACAGTGAAGCAATGAGCCCTCTGTCAAATGTCTTTAGCTAAATACTAACAGCTGCAGTGTTGTGTACATGCTTCAAATACTAATATTCAGCTTGAGAGTTTCTAGAATATTAACACATTCATGCATAAATCATCAACAGAACTATGTTAGAGCCAGACACACAGTGTTATACATCTTCAGTGTATCAATTCAATGTAAAAATAAATAAAATAAATGTGTCAGCTATACAGCAGAGTTCAAAATACTGAGAGCACTAGTGAAAATACTAATATTTAGCATTATTATTATTAGTATTATTATTTAGCATGTATGATTTTTAGAATAATATTCAAATTTATTAGTTACTAAATAAAAGTATTACTGTTATCATTATACATTTTCATTTATTATCTGAATAACAATTACAGTGAAATGTTTTATTAATACGAGTATGAGAATATATAAAGTACAGCATAACATTACTTGATAATAACAATACAAATCATGTTTTTTATTTGTATGTAAATATGGAAAAATAATATCCCAGAGGAAATCTTACAAATGTTAAATCGCTACATTTTAAAGCGTATTTACACACATTCCCCTCCCCCTCGTTTCTATCTTGTGGCTAAAGCTACACACGAGTCGATGACACATCAAAGCAAAGTCAAAGTTCCACTTCCTCCTTTTTAATTCCCGCACATGCTTTCAAGTAGAGAGGAGCTGAGATGCTGAGAGATGAACATGCACGCCTTGAATAAGCCTTTAATTGCTCACTCACACATGCTTTCTGCTAATCAAATTATAGAGGCCTAATTAAATGGCGGGTCTAGGCGAGGCGAGGCAGGGCACAGGACAAATCTGCCTTTCAGGGAACCATCCGAAAGTTCTTTAGCTGCATAATAATCCCACAACTGACCCACAGGGCCATGAAACTGTGTGTGAGCGAGTGTGTGCGGTTTTGTGCATGCAGTAGCTGAAAGTCTGGGGGGAGGGCGAGACCATGAGGCAGCACATGTGAGAGACACGTGCTTGAATGCTTCAAACACACACAGACACACACTGGTCACAGACAATCCACCGACTGTCGTAATGATTCAGTGTCCTAAATTGTCCCTTGCTACACAGTGGCCCCATCTGCCTTTGGTTCCTCTCTCTCTTCTGCACTCTAATCTCACTCTCTATTTGTCTTGCTCCTCATCTAATCGTATCATCTATTCGTAAAACACTTCACACACATTTAGACGAATCATCAGCCACTCTGGATTACAATCACATTTGTTTAGGTTAATATGTTCTGTGCTGTAATAATGACTGAACATTATATTGATGCTGATGTTTGAATTTATTATATACTTGAATCTGATTTAGTCAAAGCATTGAGCAGTCAGGTCCGTTTATATAATGATCCTACACTCTATTATTTACCATTGTACCAGGCAGTCAATCTAGTTTTATGTCTTGCATCACTCCGCGGCCTCTTTCATCTCCCTTAACTCAAATCAATATTTCATGTAGATTTCTGTGGTGTAAGGTGTAAGTGTTTTAAATTTTTCTAATTATTATCTAACTATAATATCATTGGTAATTATCATCTAACTTATCTAACTACAATTTGAAAAGTCTTATTACATGAATTTGATGAATAATAAGTACAAAAATGGCAGATTTGCTTTGTTAGTGACCAAAATGTAGTGCAAAATTCATTAATTTATTTGTCCGATAATATGCTGGATTTTGTACAGTCAACTCATTATTTCATAATATACTCAGGGTTTATCAAGAGAAAAACGGGGAAAAAAATATTATAAATTACATTCATATTTCCTAATGAAGCAATTAACGGGCAGTTCTTGGTCATCTCAAACTGGACAAACACCAGCCGATTAGTAAATCAGGGATAGTTTGGCCAAAAACTAAAATTCTGTCATCATGTACTCACCTTCAAGTTGTTCCAAACCTGTAAGACTTTCCTTCTTCTGTGGAATATAAAAGAAGATATTCTGAAGAATGTTGGTGACCAAACAGTTTTGTGACATTGAGATACTTCTCGAAAAAAGTTACTCCGATTTGGAACGACAGTGTGAATAATTGATGACAGAATTTTCATTTTTGGCGGAACAATCCCTTTAAGAGCTGACATATTTTATAAATGGTAAACACACACACACACACACACACACTCTCACACAGAGGAAAACTCACCGTGTCTCATCTCCCTCTGGCAGGTTAAGCTCCTGCTCTTTTTGTTCCATTCACCTTGATTCCATCCAGCATCCAATCACACGAGACTGAGGCGGACCTGACCCTTGCCACTTTGCTCAGCATACGCAGGGTCAGTATCAGTCAACTTCTACAGAACGGGTCATGATGACATACCGAGTGTGTTTCTAACTCGGAATCGAATGTGTTTATTCCTGTTTGAGAGAAAAACAAAATTCATCATAAATTATGTAACAAGCAGTTCAAGCATAAAGAGAGTCAAACAGCGAATTCCTTGAATCAAATCATCTCCATGACACCTTTTGACTGCTCCTGTCCTCTAGAGGCTGCACCAAACTTCATTTGTAAAGCAGCTGTGACTCAGTTTAAACACATGATGGTGCACATGCGCATGAGATCATCATGTCTGTACTCTCACCCCAGAACTCAGGCCAAGCTGCTCTCATTAGAGGGAAAAGGCCAAATGATGAATGCATATAACTCACGACTGTATGTTATTTTTCCATGAAGCTGATATGGCTTCATTGTATAAGGTCAATAACTCGGCCAATTCCAAGGCAACCACTTGGCCTCTGTCTAATTATAGGAAAGCCTAACTGGGTTATACCATAATGGCTGACCTCAGTATTTAATATTTTAGCAGTTCATTCCATCTCGGGATTTTTTTAATTCATTTTTTTAGATTTTAGAGATTTAGCTTGTGAAGAATGTTACACTTTTTTCTCGCTCTTTCATCTCGCTCTGTCATTGCACTGACATGCATTTTCACCTGTAAAGCTCCCTGAATGTATATCCGTGGGATGTATGATGTCATGACTCGCATAATGTCCTAAACAAGATCAGACATGAACTGTCTTCTGAACACAAACACAGTTATTTGATAGATTCTGGCTTTTGCTTGGTCAATATTAGGGTACAACTAAAATCTATAATAGAATAACTAAAGACAAGATGATATATTTTCAGCAAGCAATTCTTGGGCCGGTACAGAACCGCTAACAGTTGTAAAAAATGTATAAATATAAGCTAATCAATACACACACACACACACATATATATACATATATATATATATATATATATATATATATATATATATATATATATATATATATATATATATATATACTTTATTTTATTAATCCTCCACCTACCCAGGCTACACCTGTATAGATGCATATCTAATGTAAAAAAATAAAAAGAGCTACTCGTGTCATTTGCTCTGGTTGATGTTTGTTTGTTTCTATTGCCATTCCATCATCTATGGCTATTTGTACCTTTGGATAGTTTGCTTTCTTGTTTTTGTCTTCAAAACGGAAAATCTGAGAAACCGTTTGTAACCATATGAAATGTAACCATTTATCACATATTCGACCCTTCTCATGAACATAATAAAACTAATCTCATGTGAGTTTTGTCAGATTTTTATTTTCATTACATTTTTTTTCTAATTCACCAAATGGAAACACAATACAACCAGAATGAATAAACAGCTTGAATATTCAATTGTAGATACATTTTTATCTACACACAAGAAAGGCCCGTCTAGGCTCTGCCCCGATACAGTTTGTGTCAAGCAATTAGTTAGTCTGGTAGTTGCAGTTGCAATAGATGCTTTAATAATCTGTACAATTGTAGCAGACTATCATTTTGTTACATGAAACTGATGAAGACACAGTTTTGGTTAACCAATGGTGGAAAGGTTTCGTTCTGGTTCATGTAGATTGAATATTCGAGCTGCTTATTTATTTTGTTTCTATTTATTTTGTTTCTATTTAGTGAATTAGAACAAAGAATGATGAAAACAATAAAAAAAAAAAAATAGTATTTGCAAACATACAGTAGAATTAAAAATCAAAAATCAAGTTCGCACACAATGACTTCCGTTTTCCCTCAACAGGAGGGCAGCAGAACCGTCAGTCAATACATGGGAAAACAAAGTAACTTTAAGTAACTTGCAAAGTAACTTAGATTTTTGAAAAAGTAACTGAGATATTTTGTTGTAAATTTAAAAGTAATGAATTACTAGTTAATTGAAAAAAGTAATCTGATTACGTAACTCAAGTTACTTGTAATACATTACCACCAACACTGTGTGTGTATATATATATATATATATATACAGTAATACCTCGTTGTACCCTAATAATAGGGTACAACGAGATCTAGAGAGAACATCCAAATTAAAGAAAATTACACTGTTCCAAACAAAGGAATGAGCAAACAAACGTTTGGCTATGCCAATAACTTGACCCAAACTAAAACAGTCACAC
Source organism: Rhodeus uyekii (assembly GCA_037043235.1). NCBI lineage: Eukaryota > Metazoa > Chordata > Actinopteri > Cypriniformes > Acheilognathidae > Rhodeus > Rhodeus uyekii. Next base: position 2,095,464 of record JAWRVZ010000068.1, read on the forward strand.
TCACCCTTTCCTCACAGCTCTGAGAGGCCATCTTAAAAAGACCAAGCCCCTCCCCCTTGGACTAAACCATTTAGAACAAGGTAGCAAAAATAAATATAAAACTCAAGACAGACAGTCACCCAATAACCAATAAACAAGTCATCATAATAATACAAAAAACTCTTAACATTTGAAACAAAAACACAATTAAAATAATTAACATTTATCAATTAAACAAGAGTCAAACAGGTCACCAAGAAGGTCCCCCTCATTCCTGAGGACAAGTTGATTGTGCCTTCAATTGGCGGGAATTAAGCCCTTCAAAATGGTAGCACTTAAAAGCGACCGGGTTTATAATATTTAAGTCCCATACCTGTAAGAGTCTCTTTATAAAATTGTTACAGACACAAGTCTCCCTGTGACAGTAAGGATGGTAGCGAGAAGAAGAAACGCATGATGACCATGGAAATGAAGCATGAAATTGTAGATAAATCTGGGCACGGTGCCGCGTGAGGGATCTAGCACGCAAGAGCATCAGGAGGAACTGTGGACTGAGGAGTTGATCAAGCCGCAGACGATGGAACAGGTGTTGTAAGAGCTCAGCAGTTGAGCATGAACCGGGGGAAAACATTTCTACAAGTGCAATTAAGGAAGTGATGGCTACAAATACACAGTAGAACTTTACGTAACATTCACTTTAAAAAATCTACACATCATTGACATTGTGCCATGGTTTAATGGAAGACTGCTACATTCCTGCCATTTTAGGGGAATTACAGTTAAGATTCGAGGACCAGATATGTTGAATGAAGACCAGGAGTCAGAAGTGCAGTCAATAGAAGAAATTTTAGTGAAGTTTAGTTTGCAGTTTCATCAACAGAAGTCAGCTTCAGGTCTCACAAGGAGCTCGTAGGCCGCCCCAAATACAATCACATTGTTACAGGAATACCAACTACTACCAATACGTCATTACTGAAGGTTAAATGATTCGGTTTGGCTATGAAAGAAAGAAAGAAAGAAAGAAAGAAAGAAAGAAAGAAAGAAAGAAAGAAAGAAAGAAAGAAAGAAAGAAAGAAAGAAAGAAAGAAAAACTAGTAATTTTCCACACAAGAGCAGACAGTCTGAAGCATATCTTTGTTGATCACATGGTTGACGGGTTAGTGACCTTCCACGTGGTAGAAATGCGTATGTAGGCGTCAGATTGTCAAGAACAACAAGTCATTCCTTCTCCTTATGGTGCCAGTTAAACACCTCACCAAAACAGACCATATTAACGCACACACAGATACACAGCTTCTCCAAGGCTGAACTCGGCTCAGGCTCCAACTATTAACAGAAAGACTTCTCAAAACATTCTGATAACATGTTCTATCTAGTGAGAAACACAGAAAATATTCATCCTTATTCTATGGAAAAATACAGAAAAGCAAAGTGAAGGTTTTAACTAACAATTGGTTACATAGCCTTGATTATAAATCACTCATTATAAATCATTAAAATAAGAAAAAGAAAAGAATATATATACACGACTAAGAAAAAGAAAAGAACATAGCGGCAATGGATTTCCGAATCGTTCCTATCACCATCAACTGTAGAATAAACACTTTTTAAAATTAAAACAACATCAAATTTAAATTGTTGTGTGTGTTTACTCCATCACAGGGATGTGTTGTGGATTTATTTTCTTTTTTTGTCGTACCCTACAAGTTTGAGATCGGATGGAAGAATGACAATTTGTAATTCTCATACAGAGACAGTTATTTGCTGCAGTATCTGCCTGTTCAAATACTACTATGTGTTTAGTGTATTTTTTTCTGCAAATGAAAGAATATGGACATTAACAGTAAGAAATAAGTGTGTGGGGGAGGGTGGGGGGACTCAAGGTTGATGTTTTCGAAGCCTTTGTGTTCAAAGGTTTTAAAATTTTCTTGAAAGTAAAAAAGGGATTTTACATCAGAGACCTTTATAAAACTGGGATTACAGCGAATGGTTCTGGCTTTGTGAAGATGAAATTTATTCAGAGGACAAATTAATAATACAGACTTGTCAAGATTAACATCCTTAGAATGAAAATCGGACAAAAAATGATAGATTATGTCATTTGTGTCTATAGGTATGTGTGTTTGGCTTGAGTGCAAAAAAATTTAGTAAAAAAATGTTGTATTTGCGCAAGCGAGTTGTCTTTCTTTACAAAATGACGTCTTGCATGAATAATACAGCGTGATGAGTCGTTTTCACAGATTCATGTGAACGGGGATCATTTTGATAATGTTGTTATCGCAAAGAAAACGCGATAATGGTGCAAAGAAAACACTTTTCCATTTGTAGCACATCATTGCTAAAAGGGTAAGCGTACTCTAATCACATTTTTGCCTGTGTTCCTTTATTATCATTTCCCCCCTCGTAATCAGTTACCATGGATATACATTTAATCATCACAGCTGTTCATTATTTAGATCATCACCATGTGTATTTACATTCCTCACCTTCACTCATTCTTTGTCCAATATTGTCTGGAGTTGTTCGCTTTTGTTAATAAACCATTTTACTATTTTGAAACTCTTAACTCAGTCTTCATCTTTGGACTATAAAAGTTCCACTTTTTCAATTCAATGGTTCTGGTCAATAGAGTCTATTTTCACTCAAATGGAACAATCTGATTGTGTGTGTGTTGACACAGGCATTCCAGCACCCCTGGCCAAAGACACATACATACATACATAACCTTCCCTTGTTGCAACCATAGAGCTTCAAAAATCCACAGAACATTCCGAAATAACTCAAAACTGTATCAGTGATTCGGATTACCGCCGTTCACTAATTTATCAGCTAAATGGCTATTTGTAAACTCAGGAAGAATTGAAGTAGAAAGCAGCTTCATTCCATTGTTTTCTGAACTCATTCAGGTACAGACGATATACATTTGTATACACCTCATGCACAGTTCATATGGCTAAAACACATTTTGGCAGAAGAGAACTCACGGGATGCCAAGAAAACGACTAGATTTGACTTCTCTCATTCCCTTCCAGGTGAAGTGGACTGTTTCCATCTCTCATTTATTTTCAATGCGGAAATAAACCCAGCAGAAACAGGAACCCAGCGACGTATGTTTAGAATTAAATTACAGAAACCCAAACAAATGCCTTAAGTGCCGAGTCTGTTTCTTTCAATATAATATTGTGGGTATTAGTCAGGAATTTAGTGTCTGGGCAGATTGTCTAGCTAAAAAGTGGCAGGTTTGTCAAATACAATTGAAAAGTATGTTTCATTAACCATAAAAAGCTCATTCAAAAATACTGATTGAGACACTGGGTGGCTTCCACTCAAAAGTTAAGGACAAACGAGGGATGAGTCTTTTACTACAGGGGATGGAAGATGAGACAATCTAATCTGGTTGAAACTCTGAATATCTGAACAAAATTGTTTCCATCCTCGTTTTTCCTTTTTGAAATGAAAGACAATCCAATAAGTTGTTAATTGCCCACAAAAGAGTATATTCAAAGGATAGGATTATGTGGTGGAATCATCATTCGCACTGACACTTCGTAGGAAACTTACAATTCTCTTGAGGTTAGGTTAAAAAAAAATTACATCTCCCAGAATATATAACATGGGCAAAAATGGGGGTGAGAAACAAAGTGTGATGGATGTCCTATGTAGGAGCTTGAGCTTTATAGGAAGAAAGGAAATGCAGAGAAAGAGACAATTGGCAACGCCATTTGGGTGAATTGATTCAGTTTCCTGTGTGTTTAGAACTAAATCATTTGAGATATCTCAAATACTGTTGGTGGTATGAAGAAATTTGTAAACAAAAATCTAACCAAAATGTTGGTTCTACTTGATTTACAAAAGCAGACAAACTAAGATCAAACTGCTTCAGACATGTTTTGAGACACTCCTAGATTTGTCAACTGAAGCCATGCAGTAAATGAGAGAAGTCAATTCCAGAAAGTGGCAGAACAGAGCCATGTATTAACCACCAAAATCCTCTGTGACGGGATTTTGCATTAACACTTATGGTAGACAGAATCTTTGAATCTGTTCTCCTGAAAAGTCTTTAGCTTTTACTTATACCAGGAGATGAAGCAAAAACATGATGACAGCCATATGTTCAGCATGACAGTCTTACATGTAAAACTAAGGCACTTATTTTAAGTTGCATTAGATATGGACATTTCCTAAGTGCTTTTTTTTATTTAAATGCCATCTAAAAGATGTAAATGTCACCTGGATCCAATGAAATGACAAGGCCTTCTTAAACCATCAAATAATCTACAGCTTTTTCCACATTTACAGGTCACCTGTTATACATAAGTCACATGATCATTTTTAAAAGATGGCACAGTATGTTTGGACAGAAGACAATGCTCATTAAACTCATAAAAGACAAAAGAATTACAGGACTACTGTATTCTAAACAACAAAAATGCCACAATTCATCATGATCTCGAAGCAGATATGTTTAAATACCTCCCGGAAACACTTCATATGTGGCTGCTACCAAGTATCAGGGATTTCCTTGCCAGTAATGCTTAGAGCAGGATAAAGAATTTATGCCTAACATTAACTTGCTAGCGCAAAGCAAGCTGACAAGTGCTAACTGAATGAGACGCTGTCAACTGCGGTATGCATTCACTGTGAAACACCTCATGGTCTTCAAAGCCTGGTGAGACCTTTTGTACGCTTTAAGACTTTAACTGCCCAGCAAACTGTCAAAATTGAAGCAACATATAGTGCAATCCAGGTGTCTCCAATCTTGCTCCTAGATAGCCACTGTCCAGCAGAGTTTAGCTCCAACCCCAGTTAAACTCTTCCCAGGTATATTAGTAACTTCCAGGCAGGTGTGTTGAAGCAGTTGGAGCTAAACTCTGCAGGACGGTGGCCCTCCAGGACCAAGTTTGAACAACCCTGGTATAATCAATACAGATGGTGGACATAAGAAAACAGTTAATGTCAAATAAATATAGTCTGCAAAATGCTTATGGCCAACCATTGCTGTGACATCTTATGCCTGATATTATTATAAATTACACTGCATGACATGCATCTAATAAACTTGAGTAAGATATGCATGTAGAGTGAACAAAGATGACACCTACTGAATCGTAGGAAACAACGCAAGATAGTATAGAAGAATAAAATTTCTTTAGCAAGAGCTAGAGGTAAACAAACAGAGCAAGATGAATCACCCTTTGAAAATTGTGGTTTTCACTTATTAAACCCATTTAAACTGTGAAAAATAAAACTTGTACAATATATATTTGTTTCTTACAATTTTCTTACCATTACATTTAGATACATAAATCTAAAGAGGAACATAAAACTATGGCTGTTAATATAAAATAATAAAATTAATTAATTAATAATTAATTAATATCTAATGTGTCTTTTGAAAGCAGAATAAAAATAGTAATAATGTATTGTTTCATAATATTTGGTAATAATTAGGTAACACTAAGGTTTCATAATAGATGACCATAAGAAAGACTTAAAAAAATGTGGAACAGGGATGAGGAAATATTTGTTAACCTCTCACATACACCCTAGCTTTATTTTCTATCAGGTTACGGGTTTACGTAGGAAACGTGTCGGATGAAATAAATACTCTAAGTCTCTCACATGTTTTCACAATATAAAGGAACATGTCCTTACCTTGATCTGAGAACCCACTAACCCTGAAGTAAATCTGCCATTGAGTTTCTGTTTGCTAAGAATGCAAAGGACAAATCAGATTGTTGGCAGTAATGCAATACAAATCCAATGTTTGAATTTGTGCTTACAACAGCCCCTGATCCCCCTCTGAGTCCACAAAACACAGGCATTAGGTCCATGGCACCAGCCAGCTAAGCATTCGATTTAGGGGTTAGATGGGGTTTAGCATGGCTGTCAGTTCTGGGGAAGAAATGGCTAGCATGGGGGGTGGGGGGTGGGGGGGGGGGGGTAACTGTACGGTTTCATGCTTTAAAAAAATCTAGATCAATATATAGACAGACAGGAGTTGGATTTAGGTCCTCTGGCTATGTCCCAACAGTTCCTGAGAATTACCATGAGCACGTGGCTAGATCCAAAAAAAAAAAAGAACAAACCCTGTGTTACACAATAAATATCAGATTCACAGCCAACATGTTCCATCATCTATTATATATTGACAGACCCCCACAGAAACACAAGCAGATTCTTCTTCATGAAAAGTAACTGTTATCCATCACATTAGAAATGGATGGTCAAGTAAAGCACACTGCATTGTGGGATACAGCATTCCACACTGTAAGCTCTGCTGTATTTTACTCTGCTATTTCATGCACACAAAAATTAGTGTAGATATAGTAGCAGAGGTCAAATGGCTGTAAACTCAAAAAAACAGAAGATGATTTATTCATAATGAATAAGTATTCCATGCATTTCTATAGGTGTTTGTGTTTACATTCATCACTATAAGGTTATACTTTGTCTCCATGGAGCTCAAGGTGTGGCACTATTATAAGTGTCACAGCGCACGATTATGTGAACTTAACAGACATGTCACACTATAGCAGAAAGACAAACACAGAGTTGTGAGAGAAAACAGGGAGGTAAGGGCATGACAAACCTGACAAACACATATATCACCCTGCTGGAATATATATACACGCGATCTTCCTCTTTCACATTCACATGCAGACTTCACAGTCACGCAGGATCAACAATCTGAATGAGGTGAATGAGGGGGCAGAGGGAGGCCTGTGGAACGTGATCTGCTTCGATCCTCTGGTTGGAGAGCTAACACTGTAATGCGAAATGGCTTTTTGGGGAGATGCAGGGGGCACAGTTCGACCCCGGGGACATTTCCACTGCACCTGTGGCAATCTTTACACAAACTGCCATTCTATACAGTTATTGACACTTCAGACGTTCATGCATCACAGCACCACACGTGCGTTCAGCATAGCATTCTGGGAAAGCCTTTCCGGGAAGAGGGGTTTGTGTTTTTGTGTCGACCGAGTGTACATTGCACAAAGAAGTAAAGATATGAAGTAAACAAGGGAAATTATGTCATCTGTTGGCAGTCTTACAGAACTGTCTGATATTGATATTTAGACGCCATCTGTGTGCAGTGAAGTCAGGAAATATGATATTTCTCTACATCAGGCATATGTTCTGATCATGCAATCTGAGAAGGTTTTCTAGCCAAAGGGGATAAAAGAAAGAACAGTGATTTAAGCCATCAGATGTGACTTACAGCAAATGACCAATTTTTCACGGTTGCCCCTTATCTGAACAGTCAAGAGCGAATGTTTGATATTAGTCACACTTAACAATACATGGCTTGATAGTTTAATACACGTTTGATTTTATATATGTTGTGATGTGAAAGAATTATGGAAATGTTATTTAATTGACACAATTACAAAATATAAAAAATCTCTTATGCTCACCAAGATTACATATATTTGTTCAGAATTACAGTAAAAACTGTAATATTGTGAAATAATATTACAATAAAAAAAAAATATTTTCTATTTTAATATGTTTAAATGTAATTTATTGATGCAAAACCTAGAATTTGCAGTTTCAACAGACTCAAACCTTGGGAAAAGGTGTCCAAATGGCCAGTTCAGTGGGGCCAGTTTTGTTGCTCTCATCCATCACACAGCCTGTTCACACTTCTTCCATCTGGAAAATGTTTAGGAAGCATTCATGCCAAAATACTTCACATCACTAAACAAGCTAGTACATCCTGTCTGGACTCAACATTCCCTGTTCTCTCCAACAGTTTAATATGAATAGCTTATTGTAACTATAGACTTTACACTCAAATCTAGGGATTCACCAGGATGCACAAAGATCAACTAAAATTACATTCTCTCTTAAAGGGACAGTGAAATTTAGGAGATACTGCTCTTAAAGGGATAGTTCACCCTAAAATGAAAATTCTGTCATTAATTAGTCACTCTCATATCGTTAGGAACACAAATGAAGATCTATTTGATGAAATCTGAGAGCTTTATGTACTCTCCATAGACACCTACGCAACTACCATTGGCTCATAATACACATAAGTCCAAACATTTTCAAGTAATCCAACTGCATGACAAATATATATATATATATATATATATATATATATATATACACATTACTGTAAATAAAAATGCATGAGCAAATGGTATATAAAACATGAAACAACATATAGTATATGTGCAAGAAACAAAGAATCACAAAATACAAATTATGTTCTTTTTGTGTCATTTGAATGATTTTGCAGAGCACAAAATTAGTTTTTTGCAACCACTTCCTTCCTCTGGAGCCATTCTAACTGGCTTCTGCTTCACCAACACAGATACCAACAGTCAACAAGTGGGTGCTAGAGAGTATGTGTTGTGATCGAATAAATCATAAATTCCCAAGAACAGTTACATAAAACTTACAAAAGGGTTTTTAAGGGTGTTCAAGGTTTTGAAATTGAACCTGAAATATGTTAACAAAGTGAATTGAATACCATAATCACACTAATTTTATATCTACATAATGAGAACTTACGACTCAGGATTTGTTTCTGTTTTTTTTTTAACTACCTAAATAATTCAGCCATTCTTCTTCATTAAATGTCTGAGATGGGATATGAGAAATCATTCTGGAACATATTTATTTAGATTTATAGATCAGCTTAGATTTGTGCTACTATAAAATGTAATTCTAGGAACCTGTTGAAAAAAAAAATTTCATTCAAAGTTGATGCAAATGGTTATTGTTTTATTGAGCCAAAACATAATTTTTTTAGTGTATGGTCTATCAGAGTTCTGCTCATGTACTTTACCACTTAGTGTAGCGATATACTATAAGTGCTTTGTGCCATAAATCTCAGCAGTCTTGCGTCTTTAATGTCTCATTTAAGAACATCTCATGACTGCTTAAAGTTCACAGTTCACTTATCTCCACCACGTTATCACCCATCATCATCATCATCATCATCATCATCATCATCATGTTTTCATACATTTCCTATAGGAATGTCATCACGTCTTACTTGGATGAAATTTTGACCTTTGAAACAGTTAAAGGTGTTGGGCTGCTGCTGCTCTTGTAATCGTAGTGGTATACAAAATAAATAAAAAATAGTATTTTTTACATCAAACCACTGTATGTTGAATGGAGCAAAATTGACTTTTGGATGGACTTTAGTGAATAATGCTGTTTGTAATGTTGAATAATGTTAATCCAAACATATCAAATTATGTCTACAGCAAATCATTATTTGTAGATCCTTATTCAGAAAGAATGCATAACATCGTTCAAAAGTAACATAGGAGATATTTCTAATGACCACAACTGTGTTAATTTAATGATTAAGATTTGGTTAGATAATAACTGATGATAGCTGTTCATTAACTCTTGTTTCAAGGTCAGATCTCTGTGGTTTAGAAGGAGACACTCACTGTCCATTAGTGTTCATAGGACCATATCTGTCACTGACTTTCATTTCAAGTGGTGATCGATGGCATCTGTCCATGTGCACACCCAATTTCAGGGACGTTCTATGCAAATTAGGCAAGAAAGAGGTCAATTTTCAGCTAATTTATGGGTTTTGTCATAGAAATACAGTATTTTACAAATTTTTATCATTTATAATCGATTTAGGACCGATCTCCATAAACGTTTGCATGCATCTTTAAAATCATGTGAAGTTATGAGTTTTTGTTTAGGCATGATTGGCTTTTGGGCAAACTTGACCACACCTATTTTCTAAATGACCAAGCTATAGCTATTCAAAGACTCAACATTTTTTATAATTATTATTGACCTAGAGAGTCCTAAAGATTGAGCCGCAGTGGTTTTATCGAGGGGGAGCTGAAAACCTAGAACTGGTTTGCCAAAGTTCGTTTTTGAAATAATCTACAATATTTAACTAAATATTTGATTCGAGGAGTTCTACTAAGTTATAGCATTTTTTTAAGCAACCACTGATCTTGTCAGGGTTCTGTCACTTTTGTCGTGTATATGTGGGAGACTGTCTTTGACTGTGAAGCGTCTTGTGTGCAGGGTCTGGTTCAGTTTGGGTTTTGTGTCAGGATTCAGACATTCATGGCCCGTGTGTTTGTCTCTGTTGTGAGCGCACGGGAAGAGTGTTTGCTCATGAGTGAGTTGGCGAGATTTTGAGCTTCACTCGGATCACGTGCTCTCTTGTCTGCGTGTATTGTTGTAAAGCACGGGGTTCATGTTTACATCAGCCACATGCTTTCATGTGTCTTGTGTTGCACGCAGTCTGTGTTTCACTAGCTGCGCTTTGTTTTGTGTGGACACGCGGCTTATGAGTGTTCTATGTGATGGCCATGTGTTCGTGTCATGTTTTGTCCTGTCAATAGTGAAACGTCGCCCATTTTGTTCCCTCATTATTATTTGATTTACCCCACCTGTCCTCCCTCATTTACCCGCCTTGTGTGTTCCCTATTTATTCCCCTCGTGGTTCCTGTCCTGTGCTGCTTTGTTGTCTATGAATCGTGTTACTGTCCTGTTTCTAGTCTAGTCTAGTCCTATCCAGTCTGTCAAGTCAGATACGTTGCTAGTTTGTTTATGTTTTTCCCCCTCGGGTTGTTTTTGTTTGAGGTTTTGTTTTATTTTTATTATTAATAAAACACCCATCTCATCTGCACATGATTCCTCACCTCATCCCTTCCACACGTTTGTCAAATCTATTTAATCAATTTAGAACTTAAGGGATATAATATGTATTCATTATAATCAAATTAATAGTGCAACTACTTTACAATCTAATGAGATTAGATACACTAAGAAAACAAAGTAACACTGACATAAGTAAAATTTGCTAAGACAAGAAGTTAGAAGTTAGTTAATTAAAAGCAGATTGCACATTCTAAAAGAATCTTTTTAATTATAACTTACATATTTATATTTAGCCCTAATTCCATCCAAGGAATATATATATAAAAAAGGTGTGAGGCCTAGCTGAGCTGCATTAGAGAAGATGAAGAGTATAGTTGCTGGTTTTTCCACCTCGGAAAAAAGTTTTTCCCAAGGGGGACAAACTTAGAGTGGTTATAATATATTTTTAACACTGTTCCTGAACATTGTAACCACATTGTTTACTGTGTGCTGCACATTTTACAGAGAACAGCTTCCAGAAACTAAGACAGTACAATGCAGGCCACCACAAAGATTTGCATGCAGCCATTCAAATTTTGTCGGAACAATCTGTTATTTCTAGATCACAACTTGTAAGTATGACTTATTATTTTTCTATTAACAGTTCCAATTATAACTTAATCGTCTTAGGAAAATTATACATGATTTTGTGAGAGATTTTATTATTATTCTTTGTTATTTTGTTTGTATTATCATAGTTTTCCAACAAATATCATGATCAATTGGAGGATAACATTGTATCTATGAGAAAATTACAAAAAAACATACCACTCAGAAAAGTCTTGTGAAATCTGTGCTTGCAAATTCAATGGTTGAAATCTGTTGTGCACTATCCTCTTGTTAATTAACACTGTCAGGGTCTGATTCGGGTTAGTCCTTTAAATCTCTCTTTTCATCCTGACAGCAATCAATAATAGAATTGATCAAAATATTAAAACATGCACATATATCTTCTGTGGAAGTCTCAGAACCAAAGAATGTTTGTCCAATCATTGCGTCCGGTCCAAATGCAATGATATGTCCTTCCTGCCTGCCAATCTATGTATTTCTATTCTTCCGCACACCCTGCTTGCACAGACATCACACGTCATCAGTGCGTTCCATAAGTAGACAGTCACAGAGTGTCATAAACAAACACAAGCCGCTTTTTACAGTTCCTTCTGAAGCAAAACAACAAGCTTATTATTCATGCCATGTCGTAACGGTAATTAAGAGATGGCAACCCATGATGTTCTGCCCAGAGCTGTTCATGTCCTCAGACTCGGATTTCTGTCAACACTACCAATGCCGAAGTAACAACACTAACGCAATTTATTATTGAAATGTTATGTGCTTTGAGACATAAGGTCACTCAACATTGTAATTCATCTTGTAACGTTTTGCAGACTCAGCCAGGTACATTCATGAGCGGAAAATTCTCTTCCGCTCTCTGAAATTCCCTACCTTACCTTTATTGTGTATATATCTCCATATCTTATAGTCTCAGATGAACTTTAAAACTCATTTTACATGACTGTATTGCACTACAGTCATTATACACACACACAACTTTTAATGTAATCGCTGGACAGTATGAATGCAGTTTAATTAATATAAGTTGTGTATCATACATGCAATCATAAGCTAAAAAACGGGAGAATGCAAACAAAATGTTTAAGTCTGACTTAAATGAGCAACATGGCTTATTTGTGATCCCAAGCATTTTAAAGTGATTGAATTTCTTTCTGCTATCTTTGGTCCATACAGTGCAAATAATTTGGTAATACCTTCTTTTAAATACAAAACTTGACCATTGTTAAACACCATATATGAAACAATGTGTGGCGAGCAGGGCGCGGGCGAGGCTTGAGAGAACGGCGCAAGGCCCGGATTGATAACGAGCGTCACCTGCCTCATATCTCACGGAGGAGCGACAGAAGTGAAGGACAAAAGAGAACCAGGCCTGTGGATTTTACTTATGTTTTGTGTTGGTTTCAGACCAAGTCTACTTTCATTTTGTTGATTTATTTTATTAATTTAACTTGTTAAAACGGTCACCGTGTCCGCCTCCTTCTTCCCCGAACTTTCTACTGTGTTACACCATGTTTTTCAGACCAGCTGACATGAAAGTGTTAGGCATCATCTGTTGCTATTGTTGTAATCCGTGCCCTACTTGCTTCAGGCACGTAAAGAAATGACTGCAAAGCTATAAACGAGCACGGAGTTCAATCAGTTTACTCAGAACCAGCCGCAAATAGGGCACTAAAAATAAAGTACTGTAAATAGAACACTGCCAAGCCACCATTTTGTATCGTAAGCTTTCAACGACGGTTTAAAACACGGACGAATAAACTCATCCGAACACTGTTCAGACCGACAGCACGGGAGCGTGAAGCCGTTTCCTCGTGTGACCTGCTGCGCGCTCCCGACACGGCCGCTCTGACGTCAACATATAATGAACGCAGATCGGAGCCTCAGCCGCGCTGTTATGCAACTGAACTACTTAACTACCTCGCTGGGTCTCACAAGCGCACCGGGGGCATGTCACGGCGTCCCGCGGGTCACGTCGGCCCAAGAGTCGCGCTGAAGTGAGCCTCCCTACTCGTAAATAGTGTCTGAAGCAGAAACCTGAGGAAGACTGGAGCTGACGGGCTGTTGGTCGCATATGTTCCACAGTCTGGGTTCTTTAAGGGCGCGCGTTCCCATCGTGCACTGAATTATTTAGCCCCTCATGATCAAGCTTGCATGCTCTTATTCAGTGCTGTGTTGCATCCTCAAGCCTGGCAGTATTAGCACACTTGTGTCTAACGATTACTTGTCAAAAATCATTTTGATTGGAGATTTAATTATGTTAACTCACATTAAGAATTAGACATTTATTCATGTACTTGGAGTCACACATTTCTACAATGATTTGAAAAGTGTATTGCGTTGGGGTAGAATGGTCAAGAATAATAAGGCTATAAATATGAAAATATTCACAAATGTTTGAAATATTTCTTTTTTAGTCTACTTTCCATTCACAGTGAAATCAAAATGGACAATATATATTTTTTAGTTGATGAGTCATCGTAATCATAATCTAAATAACTTTCCCTTCCTGGCATCTCTTCTTGATGATGTGTTTGCTGACAACCTGTCACCGCAGTGGCAAATCACAATCATCCAGTGATCCAATTGATTCCCGATGGACAAAATCAAGTCCTGACCTACATTCTTGTTTGAGAAGCCATTTCACTCTAATATAAGCATCAAAATAGGGGGGAAAGACTATTGCAACATCCATTTCATGCCAAGATTCAAGAGTTTTATTTGTCACATACACAGTTATATACAGAATATACAACAGGCAGTGAAATGTAAACACTGGTTTAATACTTTAACCACTGGTAAACAACTTTAACCTTGTCCACCTAATTATTATTGTTGTTTGCATATCTGGTGCTTAGTATTATTATTATTATTGCAATAACTGGGATTAAATTAAACAACAGATCAGTTGGCTGGTTGAGGCTTACAAATCAGTAATTCATCATTTAGATTCCAATTCTGAGTTTAAGTTTGTGGCAACATCATCTGCTCTGGATTATATTATTGCACTGCATGTTGAACTGACAGTATTCTCCTATAAGGAGCCTTTCAATTCAAGCCTTGTAAAACTGCACTGCTGAATGATGATCATCTATCAAGGTGAAATTACTGATTTATTCCACGCCACCCACAAATAAACAGCCAAAACTCAGAAAGAAAGGTAAAAAAGTCCACCTACACATTCAAATAAAATTAATAAAGCCAAGGACAAGCCATTGAACATGCACCTTGAGTAGGGCCTACACTGCTGTGGAATACTTGATTCTGATTGGTCAATCGGTGCAGCATCAAATATTTCTGAATAGTGACGGCTGCCGGACAACACTGTCAAATTGAAACCTGTTTCCTACACACAGCTGTGCTTCTGGTACCAATAAGTTAATACAGGGGTAAATTAATAATATGTCCAACACTACAGTACTACAATGTAATTAATAACTTGTAATGAATACTACAATTAATAACTTAATAGAACAAAAAAAAAAATATATATATATATATTTTATGTAAACTGGAGTAAGAAGTCACGCTGCAAAAAAACCCATATTAAATAAAAACGTTTTGCAAGACTGTGTTTCCAAATAATATTTCAGAAATATTTATAATATTACTTTTTCACATTAGAATTATGTTTTATACAAGAAACAACATTGATGCCTTTAAGACACACACACACACACTTCAGGAGGAGGCCCCCTCTCTCGAGGATGATCATATTTAAGAGTCCCTTGCATCTGAAAGATTGAAAACCTCTAGAGTTAATCCCACCACTTCAACTCAATTCAATATTTCACGTCCATATATACATATCTTGTATTGGGAAGGTTGTGCATTCAACTAGACATCATCATACAAAATAACCCACTTCAGAGTAATACAAACCTCTTGAGGCAACTGATAATGATCTAAACTGTACAGTTTCTCTCCCGAATGAAATGTTTCTTCATGACACCTGAGTGTTGAACAACTCGCTCGCCATTCGAGCGCAATTAACTGCAGGTATTTCATAATGGTGATTCGGTGTTTACGTCTCTGTTTTCAAGCCACAGCAACCGGAACTAGTTAACTAGTCGTTTTCTATGTAGGCTAACCCGAACTTTGTAAGTAGCACTCACTTGCTGCCCTGTTATTACGCGCGTGTAAAGCGCAGAGCTGTAACGCACGCGCAGCAGCGCGACGACGGCGCGGATGCTTTACAGCTCTGCGCGTTCACGCGCACCATAAGCGGACACCTCTGAAGTGAGAAGCTCAACACGACAGCTGACCACAGGATAACAGGACAATTACTCACCCACTTCCTTATGAATAAAGACAGCCTGCTTTAAAAAGCTTAATGGCACACTGAAGTCCCGCCTGGCGTCTTAGCGTGCCGTCTCCGTCGCGAAACGCTGTTCGGCGCGTTGCGATACGCTTGCAAACCGCTCAGAACTTGTTAAAATAATAGCCTGTGTTCGGAATATATCCACTTAGAAGCAGTTAGTATATGGTTGGTTTGGTTATGTGTGAAAACGGTTATGTTACGGCTGCCACGACAGGAAAATGCACGAGCTTTACTATAATCGCTCCGCCCCCTTTACTGTAAGGAAGAGCTGATGGTATAGAAGTATGTGATTATATCAAATGCTGCTCTCTACAGGTTCACAACAGCTTAAACCTTTTAACCCTATGTGAGATGGATGACCCTGTGTATGAAAGTACTTCCTGAGACAGCTGTGTGGTTGCCTGTGCACACTGATCTATAGATCTCGAGGACACTGAATTGTTGTGATCTTACAACTTGATCATTCAAACCTCTTTGGTTGTTGTAGGTAATACCAATAATGATAAGATATATTTTCTCTCTTTCTTTCTTTTTTTTTATAGAGAGAGAGCTTACATTTTCCTATTTGATGATCAATAGACAAACATTGAAATTGAACACCTGTGATGTGAACCTTATATTTGTAGGAATATATATAGTCATATATTAGGATTAATCATTAAGTATTTAAAAATACATTGTAAATGATATGTGTACAATAAATTAATTTTCTAATTAGACCATGACATTTGTCATTATTTGACATATTTTAAGTCAGAAAAGTGAGGGTGCCAAAAAGTCATTGTCAGTTTTTTTAGATGTCAGACTTTTTTCAATTATTAAATAATTTATTTAATGTTATAGTTATATATTATACATGTATTTAAAATGGCTACTTATGGCTTCTCACTGTACTAATTATACTAAAATTGTACTAAAAATTATAATAAAAGATTATGTTAAAATATTTATTTCTTTGAAAATAATAGTAATAATATATTAAAGTTAGTGTTCGGACCTTTTTGAGATGTCCTTTTGTTCAGGTCAAACATTTCAAAAACTGATGATCAATGATATTTTTAACAAATCTTTCTGAACATATTTACATATCTGAAAATATTAGACAACGATTTTGAGAACGTGTACATCTCATTTAAATCTTACTTAATTTAAGTACTTAAATTAATGTAAGATTAATTACGTTTCTTATTTTTAGCATCACTTTTTTATCCATAAATAAATAATAATATTAATTTCAATATTATGACTATTCTCAATTTAAACATTTTAATGCCACTGGCCCAGTGGTCATCTGTGAAATACAGACAGACATAACAAAAACAAGAATGGTGTGTGGTTAATTGTTTCTGTTCTCATTGGGGTTTGCACAGGTGTGCTGAAATGGCGTCATCTCCATTTGAATCAGGACAAAGAAAGAGAGGGTTGAGATAGAGGGCAACTGCTCAAACACTGACAGGCTGCAGACTGATGCTGTGTTTAATACTAATGTGACTGCTAGTGGATTTGAAAGAAGGTGTAAATGTTTTCATCTCGCCTTCGTATAGTTTGCATAGGTTAACATTTTTAAATAGTATATTTATAGTCAATTCTGTCAGTAGGTTAGTTATGTATAGGTTTATAGTTTTTTACTTCATGTTTGTATGTCTGCACTTATGTAGCACCGTGGTCCTGTGAGGACCGACAGTATGTCCCCACATGTGAGCAGAATGACAATAAAGCTCAACTTGACTTGACTTCATACACATTATCTGTCAATTTTAAATTCAGCAGACATTCTGTATTATGTGATGTGAAGAGTTCAAGAAGAGTTATGTAAAGTAAATTAATAATTTGTGATACATTAAAAAGTGGGCAAACTTTGAATTCAACTGCTCATATGTGGCACTTCATATATTTGATTATTATTATTGATAGTATGATATTTGATTGTGATATTATGTAAATTATTTTTATTTCTTAAAACATTTTAATATATTAATATACAAATAACATTTTGTCCAACAAATAAATGTCTGTGTGGTGTAAAAAATAAAACATGCAGAAAGTAGTTTATTTGTCATCTAAGAAGCATAAAGCCAAAATAATTATCACTACTGACTGTTATGCAATGCAGATGTAGTTCTATATGGACACTGTGGATAGCATAATTGATTTTATGAAATGCCATATGAATGACAGCAGGCATAATAAATCAATAGCAGAATAAACAATACATCTGTCCCACTATTTCACTCTGAATTGTCACATAATTTGTCCTGCTTTTGGAGAACCAGTTGCATTGGATTTGCAACTGTATAGACTTTGAAACCCATAGCTTAAATAAATCTTTGAGGATGTTGTCTTTCACATCCTGCCAGTCTCACCTTCAAGAATCCCTGCTCACTGTGTGCCAACGTAGAGGAATGCCACAGAGTTTTTAGTGAATTGGGCTATGGGGAATTGGTTTGTACATTAATTCACAGCAAGGACAAACCATCACTTCTCAGCAGTGCTTTATTTTAATTAGAACTTATTTTCCCTGCTGGTTTTGAAGTTGCGGCAGTGGAACTCTATTATGCTGTTAATTCTTCAGGATAAAGACTGTTCTCATTCAGAAATATTCAGCCATATTTCAATGAAAGCCTAATAGGGTTGGTGATTCAGTACTTTAGAGACTCAGGTTTCTCTGTTAATACCTTCTTAAATTGGTTGCGTTCTGTCTGAAGAATGAAGTTGAATCTGATTGATTCAGTGAATCTGAACAGTCTCATGCGAATTTGAAGTGTTGCTGCAAATGTGCTTTGTGCTGTAGATGATTATGAGTAAGTGATTCAAATGTCTATGGGTTTCATTAAAAACTATAGCAAATGAAGGCTGAAAGATGCGCAACATACTGTGTATGTCTGTGTATGTCTTTAAGTGGTTTACTCATTTCTAAGTGTTTATTTATTGTAATACCACATCTTGTAAAAAATATACTATTTACATGTACCTTTATGAATTTTAGCAACACATTTATCCAAAGTGGCATACATTATTTGTAACATAAAGTGGCAGGTTTATTTGGCAACTACATCAGGAAGAAGGCTATTGAGGAATACAGATATGAAAAGCTTTTTGTGTGTTTGTAAATTGCATTGGTTTGAATGTGAGGGGTGATTAAGGTCTCCATTAAATTAAAATGGACTATTTTTGTTTTGTTTTTGATTTTATAAGTGATTGCAGTATTTATTATAAATGATTTGTCTGTGCAAAATAACTTCCCTTCCCTCTTGCAAACAACATCTCTTCTCTGATAATGTGTTTACTCACATGACATCACATCAACAGCAAACCACAAAAATCCAATAAATTTAGACTACCATCCCATGCCAAATATAAGCACTTGTGAATGAGGTGTGTCAGCTGCTTCTTCAAACGATGTGATGCTCTCAGCAGATCAGGTGCAGGTTGGCAGCCGAGAGGCTGAAAGTTGGAGTGACTTGTTGCCTCATTGTGGATGAACAACGAGACATCGCATAAAATGAGCTGTTCACCACAGCAGGAAATTCTCTCCATTCTGTAGACGAGACAGGCACTCAGCTGTCTGAGGTTTATAATACACAGGTTCACCAGACACTGTTCTCTATTGGTCACCTGTTCTGCAAAACATAATGCACAAATAAAATAACATGGTGTTTATTAGACAACAATGAAAATCCAACCAGGCTTAATAAATAATATTAGTATTAGTCCAAACTGTGAATTACTGGCTTGCATCCAGTGATCATGAGTTGCATCCCAAAGCTCAGCTGAGTTGTTACCAAATCTTCAAGAATAGTATAGATTATAGATTTATTTAATTTATGACTGTACGGACAAACATGAGGTGAACAACCGATGAAGTGCTCATATCTGATCTGATCTGTTAGTGAACTGGGTCCTGAAGACAACATTGCCCATGTTTCTCTGGGCCTCCCACCAGCAAGGAAATGAGGACTGAAGTAGAACATGTGGGGATTATGCAGAAGAAGAAGACTGGAGTGCAGATCAGAGAAATAGGGAGGTCTCTGTCATAATAACCATGCAAAATCCTATTCCCACTGATCCCATAAAAGCACATATCAAAGTCATCACCGCAGGGCAAGGGCATAGGCACATGAAAGTGTTAGACACACTTTTGAAGAGGGTGTTGTGTGTGTGTGTGTGTGTGTGTGTCATCTACAATTCAGCTTCAAAACTGTTATGCTCTTTTAACATTTATAATATTATAATTTCCATTTCTTCATAATATTTATATCTGCAAATAATTGAAGAGGGTTTGCTCTTTTATAGCAGTGAGAAATTAAAATCCAAATTATGTAACATTTTTTAATCAAATTCCATTTTTAGTTCTAATGATGTTATGTAATGGATATCGTACAGTCAGTACCTCAAAATAAAGTGAATTTAATAAACATCCAAAGTTTGTTACCTTATGTCGGTCTATCATATTCAAACTTGCTTTCTGCTAAGAAAAAATTTAATCCATTAAAACTTACAAAACAGTTTACGGAAGTCCTCTGAGGACTCACACATTATAATTAATAAACCGATGGCAGTTGCGTTTGTATGAAACGGAAGAGCACGAATGCATGGTGTGATACAAGAAACATGAAATTCACAAGTTCACACTTACAAATAAGTCAGATAGATTAAACGGTATGCATATTTGCTGTGCTGTCCGAGGAGAGGGCTCCAAGCTCTGAATTCTTCCCAAACCCAGAGTACACAGAGTACCCAGAGTAACATGGGACAGTCGCCAGAATAAGTTGACAGTTGATAACCCTCAAAAAACTTGCAGAGTGCAAAGCTGAAGGTGTGCCAATCATGAGGAGGGTGTTTGTCTCTGTATCGGGAGGTCTTCTTGCATCACAGGACAAGAGTTTGGTGGTTGTGGCATCCAAAGGGCAAGCCTTGCTAGTACTTAGAAGCTTGTGGAAGGTCCTGCGGGAGCCATAGAGGTAGCATTGCTGCGACAGTGGGAATGTGCTTGTTCTTCAACTTGCTTTTCAACTTTCTAAAGACAAACTGCGAGTAGAACTGAGCTCCTGTGGGAGCAAAGGCGACATCAGTGCTGCGGCAGTGGAACAGTTTCCCATAGAAAATGTGCTCCTGCGGGTGCATGGAGGCCCATCGCTGCTGCGGCAGTGGAGGAAGTTTTCCCAGAAAACTGCGCTCCTGAAGGAGCATGACGGTGCATCACTGATGTGGCAGTAGGGGGGAGTTTCAGAGAACTGAGCTCCTACAGGAGCACCATTGATGTAGTGGTGGATAAACTTACCCTAAAGAACTGAGCTCCTGCTGGAGTGTGGAGGAAAGTCATTGCGGCAATGAAGAGAATTTTCCCTGAGAACTGAGCTCCTACGGGAGCACCACTACTGTGTCAGTGGAAGCCATTTCCAGAGAGACGGCGCTCCTGCAGGAGCATATATGTGTGTGTGTGTGCTGAGAACGTTAGGAAATATCTGACCACCGACTGACCAATAAGAATTAAGCATTCCAGAGCACCCCCACCCCCTTTCTATTTTTTTGTGTCTATCAGAGTTGAAAAAAATGACTTCAACCCACATTTGTACTTGAAGTGAAATAGAATTGTTGAAATGAACATTGAATCAAGGACAGCTTTTCAGGACACTTAAAAAGATTCTCTTGTACATGGACAGCTGCAAATATTTCTCCCCCATAGTAACTGTATAAATGCTTGCTTCTTTTTAAAATATGTGTTCTTTCTGCTTCATTAGAGATGTCAGGCTTTTGCTCATGCTTATAAAGATGAATGTATTTCTTCATATTGCTATCATGTCTGTGCATCAGTCAGATAACAATGGACACGCTTCATTGTGAAACTCTGATGGAGGTTCAAAGACCTTCAAAAACAAACAACGAGAGATTTATTTTAATATGCCATGTCACCTGTACACGTCTGTGCATGTGTCTTTGGTGTTGTTCTCACTTGCTCAATGCTTAACTCCTAATCTCAACCTAGTATTTAATTGCGCAAGGTTTACATGTGGTTAACACTAAAGAACATTCAAGATTTACACCGCAAAGGTACAGCTTGTAACAGCCATAGGAATCTGAAATAATTACCTGTATTTTGCTATAGCTGCTGAAACTGCTTTAAACCAGTAGTTTGCTGGCCCTCCTATCTGATTTCAGAGGGACGCTTTTAGAAGAGAAGAGATTAGCTGAGAAAGAACGCAAAACTGCCTTAAGTATAATTACAAAAATAATTATTTTTGCATTATAAAGTTTTAAAACAAGGATCCAATTAATATTTTAATCAGAGCAATAACAATAAAAGAACAAGCAAGAACAATAAAAACATTTGCATAAAATTACAGTATTATCTTGAGATACGAGCATTATCCGAAAATAAATAAAATAAATTTCTAAAATATCAGCTATAACTATAACAGTATACACAAGATATAGGGGCTTGCGAAAGTATTCAAACCCCTTTGTTTTGTTTTTTCTCCACTCCATCCACCATAACGACAAGGCCAAAAAAACATTGGATAAGTATTCTTTTTCTGTGAAGCTTGAAATTTAATTCAGGAGCACTCCAGTTTCGTGGGTAGATGTTAAGCTGTGGTA
The DNA here is from genome assembly GCA_037043235.1 of Rhodeus uyekii. NCBI lineage: Eukaryota > Metazoa > Chordata > Actinopteri > Cypriniformes > Acheilognathidae > Rhodeus > Rhodeus uyekii. The sequence goes on from JAWRVZ010000068.1 coordinate 2,117,575, forward strand.
AATTCAACTGAATGGCTATGATTTGGAAAGGCACACACCTCTCAATAAAAAGGTTGAAACAGTTGAAAATACATATCAGAGTAAAACACATGAGGTCAAAAGAGCTGCCAGTAGATCTCAGAGACTGGATTGTATAAAGACACAGATCTGGGGAAGACTACAAAACGTTTTTGCTGTATTGAAGGCTCACAGAAGCATAGCTTCCATAATCCTTAATGGAAGAAGTTTGGAACAACCAAGACTCAGAGATGGCCCAACTGAGCAATTGATGGAGAAGGGCCTTGGGCCTTGTGGTGAACATGAAACTTCTAGAAGGACAAACATCACTGCAACACTCCACATTGATCTGGGCTCTATGCAAGCATGGCCAGTCTCAAGCTTCTCCTCAGTGAAGACACAAAATCCTGCTTGGAATTTGCACAAACAAAGTGCCAAAAGGTCTCTCAGACTGTGAGGAGAAAAATATTCTCTGATCTGATGAACCTTAGTTCCTTCCAAGCATCTTGTAAGGAGAAGTTCAGGTACTTCATATTATCACTTACCCAATACCATCCCATCAATAAAGTGTGGTGATAGCACAGCGGCAGGGTAGACTTGTCAGAGTAGAATGAAAGCTTAAGGTTGCAAAATATAAAGTTAGCCTTACAGAAAACCTATAGAGCATTCAGAACCTCAGACTGGAGAGAAGATTCACCTTCCAAAAGGACAACAGATAAGAGTGGCTTATGGGCAACTCATTGTCTTTGAGTGCCACAGTCAGAGCCTGGGCTTGAACCCAATCAAAAATCTCTTGAGAAACCTGAAAATGTCTGTCCACCAACGGTCCCATCCAACCTAACAAAGCTTTAGAGGATCTAAAGAAAAGACGAATGGCAGAAAATCCACCAAATGCCAAAAGCCAGTCAGAATATACTCAGAAAGACTTGGGACTGTAATGGTGCTTTAAATAATACCGGGTTAAGGGTTTGAATATGCAGTGTACTTATTTCAGTTTTTCCTTTTTAATAAATTCACAAAGTTGTCACTAATCAGTTTTTTGCTTTGTCATCATGGCATATGGAGTGTAGACTAATGTGAACAAAACCCCCCGAATTAAAGCAGTTTAACATAAGTCAGAAACATAACAAAATGTAGGGGGAAATGAAGGGGTTTGAATTCTTTAGCAAGCTAATGTATGTAATAAAAGAGAGAGATGAATACAACCATTTAAGGGAGTATCAATCTTATATGCTATAATTTATTAGTAATATTAATTTATTATAATATTCTAACATATTGAATCCATATTATGTTGACAAATTCATTTAAAAATACAAAGATACATTAAACTTCAAAGATTAATCCACTAAAATTACAGCGTGTTATTGCTTTGAAGTTAATACTGAGTAATAGTGTGGTGTTAGATGTTTCATTTGTGAATTAAACTGTGAATGGTTGAGTGAATTATTCAGGGACTGTTTATGAACATGCTTGTTTTGTTGTTTTATGAATCAGTGTTTTAAAGGAATTGGGAGATTGAATGATTAAATCACTCCTGCATAAAAGGTGATTTGTTGCCACCTACTGGTGTATCAATGTAACAGAGTAACTGAATAATAAAAACTGTGTAAAGTCCCATTGCTGCCGATATCCAATTTGAGGACTGGAACTGACCATTTTATAATATATATCAGGCCAAGGTATACACAAAAAATATTTCCAGTATTTCTACCCCTCTTGTTTTAAAACATTTGATTCCAGATGTTAAATTCTCTATAGGTCATGGCCTAATGGTTTGAGAGTCTGACTGGTAAACCAAAGGTCGTGGTTCAATTTTCAGTACCTGCAGAAAATGACTGAGGTGCCACAAAGGCTGCCCACTGCTCTGGGTGTGTGTCACAGTTTGCAGTGTGTGTGTTCAAAATGATTCATGTTCTCATATTGAGAAAAAATACAAATAAATGATTTCTGTTTACATCTTGGTTTTGTTTAAGCATTTCATTTAAAGCAAGAATATTTTTAATACAACAATAATAATGTATTAACTTTATTATATTTGTTTAAATGTATTACGAATACAGTACTAAAAATCACTGTGGTTGTGGCTACATTAACACAGAAATTAAAGGAATATTCAACAGCACAAAAAGGAGTAAATATTTACTGATAGCCTGTTATTTTTTATTGCAGCAACACATTTTTGCATCTGGTCATACATCTCCAATAGTCATAACAGATCAAAGAGCTCTAGACATTGAACACTGGTCACATAAACTAAATGAATGAATGGGCAGGCAAAATAAATAATAAAATAACATTTGTGAACAGTCATTTGAAAAACAATATCTACACACACACACACACTATACTTACACAGATAAATACAGCCACACAAACTAGTTCACTCTGAAGCTGATCTGTAGTCTTATTTATTAACTCACTCACTCACTCACACACACACACACACACACACACTCACACACCAACAGACACTCGGGTAATGACTACGACAGATTATCAATCCACTGTAGAACTAAACTGAAGAGCTGAACAGTAGTACGTACTTACAGTACATACAGTCGAGCAGTTTACATATACTAAACATTACCATGTCTGACGCAGTAAATTAAAAATAAAACAAATATACTTTGAACCTATGTACAATATCGAATAACACTGTGATCTATATGTTATTTTCTTGTGTTACCACAACACAATCACAAAGGAAGGGTTCTGCGTATACACACTACAAACAGCACGGCTCGTCTTCACTATATACACACACAAACAGCTTTCTTATACCCTACTTAAAGATTCACTTGTTGCATGATATAGATTCAATAGATATTCACTGCAAACCTGCAGCATATATACATTTTTTTAAATCAGATTTTTATACATCTTCATGGCTTTGAGTACTGAAATGGATATTCAATAAACAAACAGCGTACAGAAATATTACACAAAGCACAAGACTATAGTTGATATGAGGGGATGGCTGTGTGATCGCCATCAAGTTATCAGTATTGGGAGGGTGTCTTTTGGGTGTGGTTTGCCTGTAGTTGCCAAGGGAACATGCAGAGGGCATCAAGTGCCTCCATTTGAAAGCAACAGCATGCGTCCCGCTCTCCTGTGTTCTGTTACTCCAAGAAACCACGATCTCTGCTGAGAGAAGGATGCAGCGTGAGGAGGTGCTGAGTGTTTGCTCTGTGGGAGTATGTACTGTATGCGGGTTGGTTTAAGGTTTCACCTCGGACCCCTGTTTGGGCACAGTCCAAATTTACAGACAAGCTCTGGCACACAGACTCTGTGACTTTGATGGCTGCCATCTGAAAGTCAATCATTACCAATATTGACTCTTTTTCTAAGAGTTAAAGTCAACATGAATTCAGAATTAACCCTATTTTCTTTCTTTCCTGTTTGCAAATTCCTACTTTTATTGTGCATTAGACAGAGGTTATTTGATTCATAAACATATGCTCATACTTCTATTTTAAAAGTCTGCATGACATGAACATTCACCCCTTTTTTTGTTTACAGTACTTTCTTTTCATACTAGGCCTGTTGATCTTGATCTTTGAATGAAAAAACAGACTTCTCTCAAGTAAGCTTGTTTTAATTTTTAAGTGAAATGCAATCAAGTCCTGTCTCACGGCATTAAAGTCCGTTACACATTATAATACAGAAGAAAGGATTTTTCACTACTTTTGTTTCTTCTCCACTTTAACTATCTTGCTCCAATCTGGTACATAATTCTCACTTTTCACTATCCAGTCTACCTTTATTGACATTTTTGGTTTGTGTACGGTAAGCAAAGTGTTTTCCAAGTTAATCTTTTGGGCCTTTGATTAAAATATTCTTACTATTTAGTCAATATCAATGTAGAATGGTCTGACCTCTACAGGCACTGGGCAGGAAGAAACACTGCCTTGCACATAATAGTTTATAGATTTGCATGCATGCATGGTAATCTTATAATCACATATTTAATTTTGAGGTATAACAGAACCAATAATTAATCAAATCTATTATACACTACCATTCAAGGGTTTAGGGTCGGTAGGATGCTTTTTTAAAGTCTCTAATGCTCATAAAAGCTGCTCTTAATTGATTAAAAATACAGTAGAAAGACTAATATTATGAAATATTATTATGTAAAATAGCATTCTCCTTTTATTCCTGTGATGGCAAAGCTGCATTTTTGACATCATTACTCCAGTCTTCAGTGTCACATGATCCTTCGGAAATCATTCTAATATAAGTTGATGCTCAAGAAACATTTATTATTATTATTATTATTATCAATGTTAAAAACATTTCTGTGGAAACTGTAATTTGTCAGGATTCTTTTGTGAGTAAAAATTCTAAAGAACAGCATTTATTTAATTTATAAATCTTTTGTAACATTATAAATGTCTTTACTATCGCTTCAGATTAATGTATTAAAATAATGCATCCTTGCTGAATAAAAGTGTTATTTTATTTTTTAAAATAAAATCTTACTGACCCCAAAGTTCTAAAACTCTAGTCTATTAATCTTTAAAGCACATATGAAAGCACATCAACACAAAGATCAGGTTCTAGCTTGTATGGAGTTGCTACGGGAAACTGGTTTTCAGGTTCTGTATCTTCAGGGTAAAGCCAAGGATCAAGATATTTAAAAGCAACTACTCTGATGGCTCTAAGTACAGCACACTTAGATACCATAACACCCTTACCATCAGTTTTCATAGGTAGAGTTAAACTCGGATGTGATTGTTTTCATCCAGCCTGTCAATTAATGAAATCAAATACAAAACAACCTTAATGCCTGTGTAATTCTCCATCGGGTTTGTGATCTAGTGAGTCAGTGACAATAATACTGCTTTTAGAAGACAGTGCTGTAACAAATATGCATCATATTTTTGTATTGGTAAGTACTCACGCTCCCTCATCTTTCAGCAGAGAGAGGAATTTGCTGACTCTGTACGCCTGATCCATCTGAGAAGAGAGTAAACACAACGTTCTATAAATAAATGTTCATTTTCACGTTGCTTCTCTGCATATGTCTATGTTACAAGATGGAGTGAGCTCATGATATTGCTAGAGAGTAGTTAAAATATAGTGTGTCATTCCTCTGTGCAAGAAACAGCTATAAAAACATAGAAAATTGAATAATTTAGACTGTTGTAAACTACTTGAGCTCATTCCATTTCTAGTCCATACCTCCAGCAACATGAAGAGATAAAACAACAAAGCAAAGATGCTAGGTTGATGGTATCTAGTTGAAATAAATTCTAAAGATCTGGGTGACCCTTAATACTTCACAATATTATTTACAGACATTGTCTTGCCTCAGTCTGAGGTAAACAACTGCACAGTCCACTGAAGCTTACCTGCAGAGACATCTCAATAAGCATGAGAAGCTTTTTAACGCCAATCCACACTCTTTTCCCTTTCACGTGCTGTGCAATGGTGGTTCTCTCAGCATCTGTGAAGCTCCCCAGGAGCTTGTGAACAACAGAAAATAGGTAAGTATGATAATAACATTTTATGCAAGTAAATGAAGTAGGAAGATTGTGCCAGCATTTTTGCAGTGTGGTTAAACAGCACCCTCTACTGACTAATGCTGAAACCGCATTGAATAAATAAACTAGAAAGTAACACCCTTTGGTTTGTAAAGATTTCAATTTTATTTATTCATATCTTCTTTTATAGCACATGTCTCACCATATATGTTTTTGTTTGTTTGTTTCACGATTTAAAAATATGCCCGGACTTTCGATTAATCTCACCTCTAACGCTTCAACCAGATGTTCCCCACTGGAGATATTTTGCACATGGATGGTGGTGCTGAAGGCATCCAGCATCTCCATCTCCTGCAGCACATCCTTACGGCTGGTGGTACCAATAATCAGCAGCTTACGGCCCTTCAGATGAAAAGAACTCAATCAGACGTGTTATGCCCATAATCAAACAAGTGCAATGCATAGATAAAAACGTTCAAAGACAAATGCACAAATTTACAAATGCACATAAATGACTCATATATGAAAACATCAGAATTTACGTGAGGTGGAGCCTTCTTCAGCAGAACCAACAGGGCCTGAAGAACCAGGTTGGAGAATCGAGGACCAATAGGCACGTAATCTGTTTCATCACACATGATCACACAGTTAAAATAATGTTCACTTTAAATGTGATTCCAACAAGCAGCAACACATTTTTAAAACTAGGGATCTTCACTACCTTTCCCTGCTGAGGACCCCTAGTTTAAACAAACAGAATCAATCAATAATAATAAAAAAGAGTCTAACCTAACAGACGCTCAATGTCGTCAACCACAACACAGCTGAGCTGAGACTTGTAAGCATCGTCAAAGACCTAAGAAGACATTTTTATGACAATTAACAATTTGAGCATTTTTGCTTTAGAAGACCAATACAAATGTGAATACATTATATATTGTTAATATATTATATTACAATTCATAAGCCTGTCACCACTAACCTTCTTGATTGCCTGGCATTTGGAGATTTCTGAAAAGCCAATCATCTTGTCTGGAGAGCAGATCTTAATGAATGGGAACTGCGAGTCCTCTGAGATTTTGGCGGCCAGAGCTGTCTTTCCACTATGAGGAGGTCCTGAGGCAAAAAACAGGATATGTCAGGACTAAACAGAACGATGAACCAAGTCAATAACCAAGTCAATAAGCTACGATTTGAATCACAACACTACAAACTTTGATTTGAAGAAAAAAATGTTTTTTGAAACAGAATGAAACTTAATGATTTTAGCAAGGTAAAGAACTACAATCCCATGAAGCACTGCAAACACCATAATCAAATTAAAAACGACAGAGAAATATAAAACTACTAATTTATAAAACATGTATAAAACAATACATTTTAAGTTATTTTAAGCAAATATGCACATACACAAACACACAAACATTTCTTCTTCTTTTTTTAAGCATTGCAACGCCAAGGTCATGGGTTCGATTCCCAGGGAAAGCAGGAATGTTTGCTGCTTGAATGCAATGTAAGTCACTTTGGATAAAAGTGTCTGCCAAATGCATAAATGTAAATGTAAATGTAAACAGGGGGATTGACTTGCAGAGCTTCATGAGAGTGGGCGGACTCAAAGAACTATTTTGGAGCATGTTGCTACTTTTGACTCTCTATTTGGTATAATTCTCTGTGCAGCATCATTGGTAAAGTAGATTTCACCCGGAATTCCACTGTTTTGTTTCCATAAGTCATACAAAACCAATTTCCTCATAGAGAAAATAAATTAGCTTTTACTTCAGCTGTTGCACTCTATAGTTTGAATAGACTGAAATAGTCTACAGCTGGGTAAAATATTTTTCTTTAAAACAGTATACAGACAGATAGGAAAGCATGAGGTGGACAAAGTGGAATAGGATTGACAAAGCCATGATTTAAACTCATTTTTGTAATTTTAGCATAAAAGTTGTGAGAACAACCTCACCCTCAAGAAGCATAGACACCAGTGGGGTGCGGTCACTGTTCTTGGTCTGCTGCACCAGCAGCTCTCCGTCCTCCAGCACTCGGCTCACTGGATCACCCCACTTAATGATGCCGTTCATGATGTAACAGGAATAGTCTTCCTGGTTAGTGCCAAAAGCCTAAAAAAAGGACAAAATGACATGTTTTCGCTTGACAAATTCAGCTACTACAAATGATTCTGAGAAATCTGAAATCATTCTGCTTTTGAAAACAATTATTCAACAAAGGCAGATACTTACAGGTTTAATGTCGTTATTCAAGGACGTCATGAAATCTGTTCGAGTGACCTGTAGCTTCTCTGCACGCTCCATGTCCACTTCTACAGTAGATGTGGCCTGGAACACAGTTTAACATGTGTTTAGATAGGAATTATGAAAATATAACCATGATAAGGAACACACAGATCATTACACAGTGCTTTGCACCTTAATGTGGCGATTCATGGCAGTAGATTGGGCAGCTCTGACCAGGCCCTCTAGCTCAGCCCCACTGTAGTTCTTGGTCTCAGCAGCTAGTTCTTTAACATCCACATCAGAAGCCAGGAGGTTAAACTCTCGCATCTTGCATGTGTGAATGTTCAGGATTTGAACACGGCCCTTCTCATCTGGCAAACCTGAGTGATGAGACAGACAAAGAAGTTAGATTAAACAGAAATGGAGAATGTTATTTCTTTGTGATATTTCTTTTTGAACAAAGGGCATGCCTTTAAGGACCTACCAATTTCCATCTTTACTTCAAATCGGCCAGGTCTCATCAAAGCTTCATCTATGAGGTCAGGCCTGTTAGTCATGCCTATCAGATAAAGATTAAAGCACAGATTAGAAAAAAAAGATAGTTAGAATTAGAAGTAACTTTTATTATGATTAGCATACAGAAATATTATAATAGTTATTACTATGCTTCTTCTTATATAATTATTATTATCAGTTTTGGCATAAACTTTATTTTTATTAATAATAGTTATTATTATTATTACTATTATTATTAAAAGTCACATTTGCCATAAACATTTGACATAATATTTTTTATTTAATTAGAATTTAACAATTATTCCAAAAGAAATAGTAATCAATATTTTATTTAAGTTTATGGCAAAATTCACATCAGTTATTCCATACATTTGAACTTTAATAATAATAATAATAATAATTGTATTACTAATATTAAATTAAATACATTGTTGTAATCAATAATTTCTTTCAATACTCACACCAGTTTAGCCATACATTTTAACAATTATTTTTAATTTCAATATAGTATTATAGTTAATTGTCATTTTTTGATAGTCATCAATAATTTATTTTATATGTAACATTAGATTTACAATAAACCTTTTTTTGTTTTTATTATTATAAAATATTAAAAACCTTTGAAATAGTATACAAATATTTGAATATTTGAACTAAATAAATTGTTTGGGACAGTAATCAATCATTCAAGTTTTGACATAAACTTTAACTTAAATAATAACAATAACAATAATAAGAACAATTATTATTATTATTGTTATTTTTATTGTTTTAATTATTATGCAAGACAACACTATAGTTAATGATTGTTTTTGGACAGTTATCAATCATTTCTTTCAAAAGTAACATCAAATAAACCTGGTGTTTAGTGACAAAGATTTTTCACAATGATAGACTTAGAGTTTCGACTATATATTGCAAACAGAACAGCTGCTGATCTTTACCGATGACGAGGATGTTGTTGAGCTGCTCCACTCCATCGATCTTTGACAGGAGCTGATTGACGACAGTGTCGTGCACACCTGTGCTGCCGCCACTTGTACCACGCTGCTTACAGATAGCATCCAGTTCATCAAAGATGATGATGTGCAGACCACTGTTAGCACCCAACTGCACACAGAGAGGATAATGTAATACACTATAATACAATAATGCATAGTGCGGTGATAGGATAATTTAGTCTATGTGTTTGAGTGTGCAGTTTGTCGCCTCACCCTTTTCTGTTCCTCCTCAGCATCTGCGAACAGTTTCCTAATGTTAGCCTCAGATTCACCCACGTACTTGTTGAGGATTTCAGGACCGTTGACTATCTTTGGCTCTCTGGCATTCAGCATCTTCCCGATCTGCCTGGCCATCAGTGTTTTACCACAGCCAGGAGGACCAAAGAGAAGGATGCCTTTCACATGTTTACAACCTGCAGAGGAAACGATCAATGCATCTGAGTAATGTGTTTATTACGCTTACAAACATCAACACAAATGAACTGTTCTGGTGCATGAATGCTTTTTACAAGATAACGGCAAAATGAAAAATAAAGACAGCACATACCCATCTGCTCCACAATGTCTGGAGGAAAGACTCGAGAGGCGAAGGCCCTGCGGAAGATATCTGAGAACTCCTTATCTAGACCCCCGATGCCCATTTTCTCGAAGTTCCATTCAGGGTTAATGATCGTTTGACGGGATTCTTTGGTCTTGGCCTTGCCTGGTGAGCAGAAAGACAAAGAGTAAAATTTAGTGCTGAGTTATAAACAAACTTATATGGCAGTAATAAGAAACTAAATTTCAAATGTGATAAAACTCACCAACTAGAGTAAGACATGAGCTCTCTGATTTTTCAAAGATCACTTGACTGTTTCCAACCAACAGACCAATATCAATCTATGATGTTAGTAGTGAAACAAAGGATAATTAACTGTGTTTCCAATTTACTGGAATGTTATTTTTTTATATAATATTAAAATGCACAATGTAGTACTCCAATACCTTTTGCTTTTTGCCAGATGCTGGTTCCCCTCTCAGAATACTGGAGTCCATTGCCTCAATGTCCTTGATAACTAGGCCAAAAAGTTTATCGCAGAAACTGAAGACCAACTACGGAACAAAGAATCACACGACAAAAAATTTGCATGTAAAATTAAACATCATACACCCCAAATATTCAGTTTTTGTGATGCAATTCTGACCTGCTGCCCCACAGAGAAACCCTGACTGTTGAAATGCTGAATAAATTCGGCAGCCATTTTGTCTGAGTCGTAAGGACTGGAATCGGTGCTCTTCTTCTGCAGGAAGTCAATCTCAATGGTCATGGAACCAATGCACTGCTTGGATTTGTCAAAGTTGTAGTTGGCCACTGAAACGAGGAAAAAGGTTTTCGATTACATGATCGTCTACATGTTGTTTAGTTGTTGCAAATATTCTGAAATGATGTACTGAAAAGCAACGTACGCACCTTCGATTTCTTGTCCAATGGACAGGCCTGCCCATTTCCTCTTTAAGAATAAATGAGAAGAGAATGAATAAAATAAAATTACAAAAGGTCCATAAAAATACAAACAAATTATCTGATAATCTGTACTTAAAGAAGTGCTTCTCAATTATTTTCTGTTACGCCACCCCCTAGGAAGACCTAGGAAGAAGTAAACATTTTGTGCCCCCCAACTCTCCTATTTCAGAACGTTACCCTTTATTGTTTCCATGGTGACGCATCATTCTTGTCACGTGACACACCGCAGCCACAAAAAGCACTGTATGACAGATCACAATTATTTAGTTTTTTTCTTTTAATTCAAAATATTCACCAACTTGTTGGCTCTGTCATCAACTACCTGATATTCCGATTCTGAAATATGTAGAAGTGAATGAGATTTGGCGATTAAATCCTTTATAATATTAGCCAATCTATGAAGTGTGATGGGCGCCGCCAGGTTAGTTTGCGCTGCAATTCAGAGAATCTGATCTGTCGGATTTACAACATGTAAATTCAGTCACTTCTTTCTAAATACATGACAGTAAGTGTGAAAAGAGTGATAGTGAACTTTATAGTGCTAAAACACCTCGTCAATTTACAAGTTAACGGATTGCTATTTCCTATTTTCTAGACATCAGTGTGTATTTTTCAAACTATAAATGTATTGTTTTGCCAGTACTTATGAGTATGTAAATGTTTGAAGCCTAAAATAAACATTATGTGGTTGAAAACACTGAGTAGTTGTGATATATGACAAGCACTGAGCGCGTCCGTCTCTGGATCAACACCAGATATCGCAATTTTGCAGTTTATCACGTGACGCACTGAACGTCAAAGGGGTAAGGGTTTGTTATCTGCTGCTCTCAGTGTTGCCAGATTGGACTGACGATTTCCAGCCCAACCACAGCAAAAAACCTTATTATTTTGTTTTAATGGAATTTATATGCATTTACATATGAAATTTGGGCGGGTTTGTCATCAAAAACAAGCCCAATTTTTATCGACCAGCCTAATGCATTTTTTTCCGGTCGGACGTGCCCAAAAGGAGCCCAATTGGGCGGGAACCCGCCCAATCTGGCAACACTGGCTGTTCTGTGCTGTGTCCTCTTGTTTAGTGCAAAAAAAAACATGTTCCCCGGGATCACACGCACCCCCCCTGGTGTTGCTCCGAGCCCCCCTAGGGGAGCGCGCCCCACTATTTGAGAAGCACTGACTTAAAGGGATAGTTCACTCCCCAAAAAACAACAACTCTGTCATCATTTACACCCCGTCATGTTGTTCCAAACTAGTAAGACTTTCTTTCTGTGGAACATAAAAAAGGATATTTTGAAAAATGTCTTTGTTCATACAAATCAATGGACCGTAGTGTTCTTCTTTTACGTTCCACACGAAGAAAAAATGTGACACGAAGAAAGAAATGTACAGGTTTGGAACAACATGAGCGGCATGATGTGAATAAGACATAATCACAGACATAATTTTTGGAATTTTAACTATCCCTTTACATTTGCTTGGTTAGTTTTTCTTTGGGATAAAATGTTATATTTGGAGTGTCTGTTGCTGTGTTTGTGTCATAAGTAAAAGATCTTGGCAGGAATCCAGCACCTGTGGCAAACTGAAAGCGACGGTTCCAGGAAGCACAGAGTGGTGACTCTTCACTGTGAACACAAACTTGTGGGTGGGTGTTGTCCTCACAGTCACATGCCTAGAGAGAAATGTAAAATGAGATGTAGAAACTTCTACAGCAATGCAAAAAAAACATGACGTTTAACATAAACTACAGTAACTTTATATCAGGAACATAATGTTACCATGCAAAAAGAGACTTTTCCAGTCAAGTACACCACACGTTTAAAACTGCACCAATCCTTATACACCATAATCCGAGATTAGCATGGGATTATATGTTTTAATGACTGACAATGCCTCTTTTTTTGGTAGGGTTACGTCACAAGTCAATTCATTCAAATCAATTATATACATCAGTATAACGTCAATTTACATGACACATTAACATCAACATCAACACACCAACAGAAAACCCACACAAATCATCAGTGATGCTTTGATATTCTTAGACATGAGGCATCAGCAGGAGGCACTGCTCGCAGTCTCTGTCAGCCTCAGTTAATGTCTAGACTGATTCAGTATTCCAAGGACACACATAGTTGAAGCTTATAGAAAATCATCAGCTCTGCTTCTGGAGCGTTAATTATATGTATGAAACTTTCTCTACAGTGTTCGATGTACCCATATGATAAACAAATATTGAGTACCGTATGTTCCCGCATATAACCTGCGGGTTATACCAGATTTTCAAAGCCCTCGGGGTGCGGGTTATATAAGGGTGCGGGCTATATCGCATATTTTTACACATAATAATATTTCAATATATTTGTTACGTGCCAAAGGACGTAAGTTTTTTTTGTTGTTGTTGCTGTAAGGGTAGTTGTCTCTGGCACTTGTACTATCACTCTGACAGCTGGCGCTGATAGGCTGTCTGACCTGTCAATCATGCAAGACGACATGATTGGCTGTGCTGCCATGAGGGTGGGCTCTTCTCATCTCATCCGATGATCTTTTTGTTCTGATTCTGACTTGTGTTTGTTTTCTTATTGTGTGAATTTCACGCACAAGCACTGTGTACCGAGCCTGAACAGTTATGGATAATTGACGTCATGCGAGCAACATTCAAAATGTGAACTTGAACAAAAAAATTTGAACACAAAAAAGTTCATAAATCTATGGGTGCGGGTTATATAAGGGTGTGGGTTATGCCAGCAATTTTTTACCCAAAACCCGTGAGCTATATGAGGGTGCGGATTATCTGCGTCTGCAGGTTATATGCAGGAAAATACAGTACTTCATGTTGCATAAGATTGATATAAGTTTCCATAAGAAATACTTGTGAACCTGTGACATAAACATTTTTTATTAATGGACAGTATAAGCTCCTGGAGTTTATTTTTAGGAGCATTTTCATCCTAATAACGGCCTGTTTAAGCAAATGTTTCAACTAAATCCATGCAAATATATTATTATTGGCACATACATTAGTTTTCATATATATAACATATTAATGTTGCTTTAATTTCTTAGCATAGAAATTATCAAATTCTTGAACATAGTATACAAACACAAACTATGTTAAATGTCATATTTATAATAATCCTAAAATGCAAAATTATTTTTCCTAAAATGCAAACTGGCCGTTATTTCATTTGATTAATTTCTGTGCGACCGTGATGAATCTCTGAAGGTCTGTGGTTTGAGTGAATACTCACTGTCCAGACTGCAGATCTTTCTCACTAACTACAGCACAATTCGTCAGTGACAGCTCATCTGTCGGGCAGCGAGCGGCTTGCATCGTCTGTACAGAGACAAACAATAATGAAGAGAGAAAGTAAGACAATGAGAGACAGAAGTTTGCTTTACACAAGAAAGATCTCTGGACATTGACGTCGAAGCTTAAAGGTGATGTGTGTGATTTCTGGTGAAAAAAAACATTCTTCTATTGTCTTAATATCCGGAGAGATCTGTAAATAATTAATTCATCAGTTGATTACCTCCAAGTGGCTCTGAGGTGCTTTTGAAACATTGCTATATTTATTTGAGTAGCTTGACAGATCAACATTGGCTCAACCAACATGTGGTTTGGGGGGCAGGATTATCTGTTTGCCTGACCAATGGCTATTAGGGGGAGATTGCTCACTGCAGAGCAAGTGGGTGGAGCTTATGTCAAGCTCCTCCTCATAAGATATCCATCAAAGAGGGGCGAATGTAGTTTGGGCCTTATGGGTGAAGCTAGAATATCCAACCACACCCAAACCCTACCCACAACTCTATCCCTCCATCCCATTAGAAATCCAGAGAGGAGGACGTCATTTGACTCTGCAGTGAGTACGACTTGGGGGTGGAGGGCGGAAATACCACAGAAATTACACACATCAAATTTAATTTATGCATCTTGCTATATTAGCTCACTGGGTGTTATTTCTCATGTGAATAGAACTTTCTCTTCATTAAAAGTTTAAGCCACACCATATGATTCAGTTCCTATGATTCTCTCCTGAATATTAAAAATAGTAAATCCCATGGTATAAAATAGCAAGATGAAAGCTGTTTCTACTGTGCTAACTGAAAACTTTTCCAACATTGAAAGCACTGCGATTGTTCTTTTAATGATCTTACAAGACCTCATTTAATCATTCCTCACAGCATTACATGCATCATGTTTTATTGCAACAGAGATCCTACAAACCCCAAACCAATAACATTTTATAGTGGTTAGGCATAAACAGCATTAGATAACAACAGATGAGATGATAAACAAAAAAGCCAGGGAACAATAGCAAAAAATATAATCGTAAATTAATCTGCATAAGAGCAACAGTCACCTAATTTTTTAAGCATGGGTAAATGAGAAATTTAAAAGACAAATAATTTATTTTTTTGGTTATGGGTATTTTAGCTTTATTTGTTCTTTCTTTGGTTGTAGTACCCAACCAATGAATCATTAATAAATCAGACTACAACAGAAGATTAAAAACAAGGAGAGCTAATTGAAAAACAGGGCTGCAAGCTGTTCCCATCTGCTAATATAAAAAGAACAGAGCGCTACAGAAAGAAAGATAATGACTAACTGAATAGGAATGCAAAATCAATGAAAGATTTGTGAAAATGAGTGTGTTAATGTTTGTTAAAGGCACAGTATGTAAGGTCACTTATTCAATACAATAACAAAGGCTTGATAGCTTGATGATACAGTGAATGAGTGTGGAATCATGGGAGTTGTTGTCTTTACCATCAATCCGACGACACTTTTGTTTTGTGAGCTAGTATATTACAGATTTATTAACATTATTTTGATACGAAACAGGCGCATTTTAAGTTGCTGTTTTAATTATGCTTTTATCTGCTGCAATCAGATGTTGCTGATCCTTTCGTTTTGTTGCTTACGCTTATTTCACGATTAAATCTGTTTAATGTCCGCTTCCTTCTTCCCTAAACTTGAACTTTGTCAAAGTCATGTTTGATCACTTAAATTCACATCATTTTATTTTATTCTAATAAAATACCCACAAGTGCTGAATTACTACTCATTCACACGGCTGCCAACTTTCACGCTGTTCTTACGCTCTCATGCCACACATCCATTTTCTCAGTGGAAAAACATTGCAGAGCAAAAAGCAGGTTACATTTGATATGAAACAAAGTCTCAGCTCATCAAATATTTATTATATTTTTATTCTAATATTGTTAAACCATATTATATTATTATTATAAAAATGCATTATATTATTTGTATAAGAATGAGTTATTAACTTTAATCTTTAATAATAATAATAATAATAATAATAATAATAATAATAATAATAATAATAATAATAATAATAATAATAATAATACATGTTGACAGGTATTCCTGTATGTTTACAGCATTAAATGGTAGGGTAATGCAAAACTGTTTTACATGTTCAAACCTATCATACTGAATATGTTTGAGTGTGTTAAAAGTTGTTATAACGTTACTCTGTGTGTTTGCTGAGTGACTTGTATAAGACACTTTTTGCACATTACAGTAAGCTAGATCGATATTAAAATATCATATTAATAAAAGCTGGATGACTTGTGTTGCTAAATGGCATGCAATTAATTTTAAGATATGTTGTATGGTGGAGAAAATTGTTGCTGTATTAATGTTACTAATGCTCTTTCTGATAAAACTATGTTAGCCACTTGACAGAATAGTGTTTTCTCTGAGGCACAGTACTAACATGTCACTCACGGTAAATCAAGAACACAAGAGATTCACACAATATTAACCATGCTGAGATTTAACAATGATTCATTTTTAGAAAAGTGTTAAAAAGGTTAAAATGCATTAAATATTAAAGCTACAGAACTACAGAAATCAAGGGTAACGTGGATATGACATCATTGACAGGCGACACAATCACATGGTCTGTTACACTAGTTAAAATAGCTCTCTGGCTTTAAACATTAATATTACAAGTAGACAAGTCAACAAAATTTATAACATTGTTTTAGTGGTTTTGGATTAAAATATCAATTTTACATATTATGCCTTTAACATTGCATTAAGAACTAACAATGAACAATCTTTGGCCAAATTTCTTTTTAAAAAGGAAAAGAAAAATTAAATGCAAAAAAGTCTCAAATAACTGGCCAGTAGATTTTAATAACAGGAAAATCAGCTAATAGTTCAATTACCAACTTCAAGTTCAAGAAATTGTGATTTAATTAACAAAATAGAACAAAAGAAAGAGTAGAAGGTGTTAGAAAGTGCAGACAAAGAAAATGACTCATGACTATTTCACAGTTCTTGGCACATTTTCAGAGAAATTTCAAAAATGTATTGTTGAAATCCAAAATAATTTGTATCAGTTATCCTGAAAACTCTGCCAATAATTGTTAAATTATTATTCTGCAATGATTTAACAATTAAACAACATGGCTCTGTTTTTCTGTAATGAGAAACACACACCTACAGAATAGCACCAAATAAAACAAAAACAAATAAATGAATACAAGTAAACCTTGAACCAAAGAAAATGCAACCGAAACTGACATTCTGAAAAGTCTGATATGCATTCTCAGAAAAAAATGCAAAAACCGTTCCTTTAGGGTCCTTGTCACTGAGCAGTATCCCCAAAGGGACATTTTGTGGCATATTTACCACTAAAATGTTCTTAGTAGTACCTTAAGGGTACATATTAACACTCTCAGTTTCAATGACATTTTAGGGGAAGATCAGGTACAAAACCTTTAAGTGTCCTGTGTACCAGTGACAAGCTGTTGCTCCCCTAAAGGTACAGTTTTGCACAGATGCTTCTGACGTACATGGATGACTTTTTCATGCGCATATTCATTAACAGCGGTAAAGGCGGCATCGCATTTTTAGAGTGCTGAAGAAACTGACTTCATGTTGACAACAACGTTGCGTGACATCAATCTAATTCAGTATACTGATGTTCGAAAACATCAAAATGAAAACAAATCCAATAGACCCATAAAATATTTTTTTGAATTTGATGTATGTAGAATAAAACACACCTGCTGTATGTGAGTTCATAATAATGTGAATAATATGTCAGTTCTATTTAAATAATGGCGGTAAAAAAACACACAGTTCGTGGAAAATTGCATGTAAACGAGAGTGAAGAGGTTTGTTTGTGTCAATGCTGGTCAACTCACTGTGCTGAAGTCCTTATTCTGATTATAGGAAATAATCACATTATTGGTTTGCATATCAACGCACTCAGTGATACTAAAGGATGAGAACATTTCAGCAATTAGATCTACTTTAGTTGCAAGTCAAAAAAGCAGAAATCCATGGCTCCCAGCCAGAATGCACAATAAACTCACCACATGCCCTCACACCATTTAATCATTATAGTTGGCCCTTTAGTGTTCAACCTCAAATGAACCTTTATTTGTCCTGAGAGTGAGAACACAGGCACACAACGATCTTGAGTTTGGTTTATGCCGATAGCATTGTGACGCAGTTTAGGCATTGTACAGCTGTAGTTCTCCTTCGAGCCGTTGCTACCAAGAAGGGTCATAGCAACAGGGGTTACAGCCTGTCAGCTCTCAGGACACTAATGGCGAGCAGAAATCTAGTGAAAGTGAAGCAAACAGCTCAATCTGGCAAGCGAGACAAGCGGAGGCAGAGGGCATTCGGAAAGCATACATACCTTGAAAAATATTACAACCTTGGGGGCCAATGAATGCACGCAAGCAAGAGGGAGGGCAAAAGGACATAAGACAAACAGTTGAGACAGCCAGCACCACATTGGCATGTGGTCGAGAAACAATAGAGTGTGTAGCATGAGGCAGCATGCAGAGCAGAATCAGGATCAACTGCATGTATGGTTGAAGGAGCAGCAAAGGCAAATCAGGAAAAGCAAACCCTGCATGGTAGGGAAATGTATACGTACATTTTCCAGTCATTTTAAAGGTGGAAAGTTTGATTAATAGGGTTTAATGCACATATTGAAGAATATCATGATTGTTGAGAGACTAAAAAAAACGTATAATATATGCAGTATATAGAAATGTGTGAGTGCATGATAAAGATTTTATATACGTGCTTATAGTAATTAGCAAAAAAGTATTTTTTTAAAGAAATTAACACTTTTATTCAGCAAGGATGCATTCATTTGTTCAAAAGTGACAGTAAAGATATCTATAATTGTCAGGGTTCTGTCACATTCGGTCTAGTTATTTCTCGGCTTTGTGACACTCATGTAATATCTTGTCTTTTGTGTGAGCGCGTGGCTGGTCACATGAGATGTCTTGTGTGCGGGGCGTGGCGTTCAGATCCCGATTGCAGTCTTTTCAGTTTTGTGTCAGGATTCGGACATTCATGCTCTGTGTGTTTGTCGTCTGATGTGAGCGCAGGAGATGAGTGTTCGTTCGTGTGCTCTGTCTTGTTCTGTGAGTGAGCGCGGTTTCAAGTTCGCTCGGGCTGCGCGCTCCCTTGTCCATGTCAGTTGTTGTTCATGTTTGCATCGGCTGTGTGATTTAATGTTATGTTTTGTCTTGTGCTGTGTAGCTTGTGATTTTTACTGGCTGCATGATTTCATGTCATCTTGTTTTGTATGAACAGGTGGCTTATGAGTGTCCTCATTGGCTGCGTGTTCATGTAATGTTCTGTGAGAGAGCTGTGTGTTTCTTGTGCAATGTGCTCTCCTATCTATCATGTAACCCCCCCCCTTGTTGTTTCCTCATTGTTGATTTGATTTGCCCCACCTGTCCTCCCTCATTAGCTGCCATGTTTGTTCCCTATTTAGTCAAGTTTCAAATAAATAACTTTCAATTCATCAAACAATACAGAAAAATATTATAACGTTTTTACAAAAACTTTCAACATTAATATTAATAAGAAATGTTTCTTATGCAGCAAATCATCATATTCAAATGATCATGTGATACTGAAGACTGGAGATTTGACATCACAGAAATAAATTACATTTTAAATGTATTGAAATAAAAAGCAGTTACCTTAAATTTTAAAATTGTTTCACAAAGTTACTGATTTTACTGCATTTTTGATCAAATAAATGTAGCCATAGAGAGAATTATATAATTACATATTAATATGTGCATTTGATACTAGGACAGAAGAGGAAACGTGTTATTTTGAAGAAGAAAAAAAACTTTTTTCATAGGTTGGCCCAAACCTGTGGTTCTTTTTGTCATCGGTCCATTGTTGATTGCTTTCAGGTTTGTCTTGTTAAATCATTAGTTTTTGTGTATATGGCTCTCATGTTTCTATTGTCTGTTGTCTACCTTTGTTCGTGTTTATGTTTGTTCAAGTATGTCATGGTTCAAGTCAAGTCTTTGTTTATTTTGCATTTGATCAAGTTTTGTTAAACAAATCTGGACATGGGTTCAGTTCAACTCTCCTCCAGTGGACAAATATTTTCCATCCCCAAAATCTCAACAAAATTTGAAACAAAGTTTTCAAATTTGAAAAGTTTCAAATTTCAAAACGCTGCTAATGAATTGGTCTAAACAAACTAAATAAAATGCTGTGTGCTATTTCATTTGTGAGTGTACAGAGTAAAAATCTATTTCAAGACCTACTCTCCATGTTTAATGAGGTTGGGCCTCTGGAGAGATATTCAATGAGAAATGAGGAGAAGTCTGATCAATACTGTTGAGAAAAATCTCCTGACTGCACAGAGGATGTCTCGTCACAGAGTTGAATCCAACAGCCCCTTTAACCAATGACTTTATCTAAACTGAGGGTGTGATTAAGCATTATTAGTTACACACCCCCTCTTCATAAGTGGGCCAGATCACAGAGATAAGATCGACAGACAAACAAAGGTTCATCCAAAACAGAGATTTATACCCGTCACAGACGGCTAGACTACTAGATTAAACTCGGATGTAGGGGTGACTTGTATTACTTTCAGTGAATTTAAATGTATTACATTTAACGGAGGGTGATCCTTAGGCTATAGGACAACTATCACAAAGAAAACCTCTCTTCAAAACACTTCCTATCATGAAAATGATGCATTTCATCAAGGTTTCTGATTGGTCAATCGCAGAATTCTGACTGAATGTCATTCTGAGAGAAAAAAAGAAACATTTATAAAATGCATTAAGAAAGGTGAATGAAAACAAGCATTAAATTAGCCAGTTGAAAAGTTTACACCACTGCTAGATCATGACTTGCAATTCCTTGCAATAAAACATTTCCCCTCTCATTTGCTTTTAATAACCCCAGGACATAATGGTTGAAATGATTTCCTGTGCAGAGAGAACTTCTGATCAGTTTTGTGGCTCAAGTGGCATGCGTTTAGCTGCTTGATGAGAAATAATTGCATGATGAAGATATCAAAATGTGAGTAATTGAAGTAAGACGCAATCATGGTCAGATAAAAGACTGGCTTTAATGGGTAAAATGCAGATTTAAGAAATAATCAATGCCATTTTAAATGTATAGCTGACAAGACAGCTCACATGAAGTTGTTTAATTAGCTGTGTGTCATACACAACAATAAAAAGAAATTATCATGCATGGCCTTTGATTAGAGCTACGACTGATGGAGCAGATTTCTCCACAATATAAATTATTCATTCGAGTTTAATGTCCTTTAGTGTGTTATTTCACAGCTGGCGTCTCTTTTAGTTGCACATAGAAGCCTATACACTAATATAAAAAGATTTATGTTATAGTTATTTTTGATTCAGTAGAGGAGATGTATATTAGGGTTACAAACAGAAGCAAGAAGCATTTAATTAAGGCAGGGAAAATTGAATCAAAGGGGAAATGCTCTTAAGAGACAACCGATATATGGGAGACACTCACAAAGAAAAATATCATATTCTTCCTTTTGTTCATCGCAAAAGATATTGAGCAGAAACCACTGTATCTCTCAAATCTCTAAACACCATTACGACAGATACAACCAGACTGAATATCATTCACATACCGGTACTTTCTAAGAAGGCAGTGAAAATATTAAGTAATTTAACACAGAGCAGTACTCTGTGGGTAAAGGATTTACAAGAAATAGGCCATCACATCCTAATCAAAAGAATAAGTCATTCTGAGGACAATGATATCTCAACTAATACAATCTGAATAGCAGATTTTATATTCCAGTATTTGTTTTTTCCCATTCTCATCTTGAATAACTCTTCCTTGAGTAGAATCACACCAGGGAACATGATGGGTTTAATAAACAATTGACACTGACTCATCTTTTTTCAGCAGATAGTGGGTGTGTGACAGGCATTCAAAAATGTAAGCTTCCACCTGCTTTTTCAATTGCACGTGCTCTCTACCTCAGAACAGTGACATATATATATATATATAAAGTCTCAGTTTGTGCACATAGACTGCAAAAATGATTGCATTTTGAAAGCCAATGACAAGCAAAGCATCCGTCGCCACCTATAGCGCTCAATTCTGCAGCAGAGAGAGAGAGAGAGAGAGAGAGAGAGAGAGAGAGAGAGAGAGAGAGAGAGAGAGCGAGCTGTGGCTTTGCGCACACGATATATTCGTATTGAGGAAGTGTTTCTGTGGACATTTTGAAACGAATGCATCATTTGTACGGGAAATGGTTGTCTAGCTCAAGGTTATCCGTCGCGAGCTCTTAAAGCAGAAACACTGTGGTGTGATGAGCTTATGTGAGCATTAGTCACGTCAAGGTTAAATCCGCTGAACGAGCACATTCGTGTCGTTTCACTCTTCATGACACTCTTCGTTCAGCAGCAGAAAACACGGTACATTCTACTGCCAACGTACATCAGTATCAACCATATTAAATAATTAACGATGAAACAGCCGCCTGCTGGTTCATCTGTGAACCTTATCGATGGGCTACAGCATTGGACAACCGCTTCGGCTCTATTTTAAGCTTTTGCTTGTTTACCGATGGACTCAGGCTGGAAACAACCCATTACCTCGATTTCACGACGCATGCAAATGCTAGAATATGAATAGCCTCTTGGCAGCTTCGAGGTCTCATGCGAGTTTATTATTATTTTTGTTCGAAGCTTCCCGCATTTCGTCGTTGCGCTGTAGCCACGCATTAGCATGACAAGGTAAACCAAACACCAGCAATATCGCTGCGAATCTGCATTCCTGGTCAGAAAGGACTGTTTTTATGTAGACAGGTTGCATTGAGGAAAGACGTCAGTGGCTGGCATCACACTGGATTTGATTGTTTTAAAAAAAAAAGGAGACGGTAAAGCTCTTCTCGAGAGCAATTGTGGTGAAATAGTGTGTTAAATTTCAACTAACATGCTAATTCCTAATAAAAATTAACTTGTATTATTTAAATGGAAGCATATCTTACCCGGGTCGCCATGTTTGCGTTGGTGATGCTGCTCGGGAGAGCTTCACACGGCAGGACTGGAGTAGCACTACAGTAGCGGACAGCGACACAGGCGAGGGATGCGCATGCCCGTGACTTTCTTGCCATAGGAATTCTGACTCGTTTTTGTGAATCGACTCTTTTGAACAGTTCGTTCAGAGAACCGTTTCCAAAAAACGAGTCAGGGGTTCTTTGCGTCAACGTGGCGTGCTTTAAAATGTTCCAATAAAGCAGCAAATTCAATAAAACACTCCAAAAAATATTGAGAGAATAATGCAGTTTGTTACTTTTGTCAGCAAGGTGCCTTTATTGCAATGCCAGGCTTCTGGTTCAGTTTGTTGCAGCCATGATTCAGCTCAACTCTAAAATCCAAATTCTATTTTATTATTAAACTTCGAATCTTAATTATTCACATAAAAATCTTTCATTTAAATTTCAACGTTTAGTAAGGTTTTTTTAATGCTATTAAAGCCAAACTCTGCATTAATATTTGTTAAAACCAACATGCTATCAAGTAATTTGTTTTTTTCTTTTTACCTCAAAAGTGTTCATACCAAATCAAATCAATCGGTTTCTCTGTTTATTGCGAATGGGACACGCCTGAAAATAAACTAATTCAATTCAAGGCATTTAGATTTGGTGAACTGGTGATTTAGAAAACATTCATCCCAAACTCGAAACTATTGATTCAGAGCTGGTTGTGAACAGGTATTACTAACCTCCATAATCCAGAAGCAACAAATATCTTAATCATCTGCATATTAAGCTATATGAGGAAACAGTTTAATACAGCACTTCTATAGAGCACAAATATAAATCACTCAACTAACTCAAATGAAAATAGTCAAGTGCAAGTGAATCCCTCAACATGTTAATCTGATATTTTCTATATCCTGGGAGCTGGTACAGAAGCACTCAGAGTCATGTTCTCTTGGTGACTTTATTATGTTTTTTTAGCGTTATAAAAAAAGGGCAACAGCATGACAGGCCAGACAGAGGCGCTTGGCAACGATATGTACAAAGGAGGAGGAGGAAGGGCAGGAATGCACAGGACGGGGAAAGAAAACAGCTCACTTGTCCTTGTTGACAGCATATTATCAGAATTTTCCGCCCAACATAAAAAGTCCACATATGCTGTCTGTACGAGAGGTAGGCCTGGACGAAGCCATGGGCTTCCTTAGGGGTTAGGGCTAAAACCGTTCAATTAGTAATGCAGGGAATCTTGCCGACAGCACAACACAATGGCCCCGGATTGGCAAAAGAACAGAATCATTCTCATATTAGCTTTGCTCTACGAAAGATCTATGTATATACATTTCAAATAAACTTAGAATGCAGGGGAGTTTTTATTTTTTTTGAAGATTCCCTGATGGCCCATTAGGCACAGCCAAGATACAAAGAAATGCATTACCAGCAAAAAATAGAGTGAAAATAAAAAAAAATGTGATCCCATAGTAATAGAAGTAGTTTGTCCTTGTCTGGAATGTGGTAAAAAAAATGTCCAAGTGAAAGCCAGAGAGGACAACAGCAGGAGTCAGTCCGTTTTTTTGGGGTGTTAGACCTTTTTTTTGACTTGGTATCTTTATCGCATCTCCCTCCCCCTTCCCCCAGAGTCCCCCACACTGGCCATGCTCTGAGCTGCAGGGTCCAATGGTCAACCTGCACAAAAGACAAAGCTGAGATCAGCAGAGACAAGTCATTTTTCAATGTAACGCCATGTGTCAACAATATTTTAAACAACATAACAAAACGGACTTACCTATGTCAACTTCTTGGCTTTGTTGTAGAGCGAGTCCACTACTTTGCTCATGTTCTGAATTGTTTCAAGGGCAGCTTCATATGTTTTGTCTACTGGAGGTTCGTCAAATACAATCAAGACACCTTCCCCTTGGTCAAGAATTCCTATATGGAGTGAGAATAAGAGTTAATAAGCATCATCATAAGACACAGTGAAAATATTTGGAGGGAGCACAAATACTGACATATTATATGCATGCATGTTTTTCTAGGACTGAGTACAAATATAGATATATAAAGTCCCCCAAAAACAGTGGGACTGAACAGTGAAGCCTAATTCCTGAAATGAATGACTCTTGAGCCAGTCCTTTAAATAAACAGTTTGATGAATTACCAACTTACTGATCAGTCTGAAACACTGCTATGGACACCTAACAGTCAAATTAATCATTTGACCTGTGACTTAAGTGTTACTGCAAGAGATCTGAATTAAGTTGATATTTCTGATTTTAATAGTTTTACTTAATACAATAAACTTTCAGCTATACGTGGTATTTAAGCATTTAATTTTATTTTAAGAACTATCCTTTTTAGCAGACTCAATTGAAAGTACTCTAATAAAACAATATTTATAATTTAATAGATGTAAGGCAATCAATTTTGTCAAATGAAATTCATTAGGTTTTACAGTGTACAATTTACACAATTAGTAGATAGAATCTATTTTCACATGTCTGCCATTTCGAACTAAAACACACAAATCAGAAACAAATTTAAAAACAATCAAATCTGTAAATGCACTGATACCCAGTCCTAAGCTTTGACAGAAAACTTCAAGTAAAAGACAATGGCAAAAGATGGCTTCATACCGTGGAATTTCTGGTCTAAAATCATCTGTGACAGTTTCCTTTCAACATCTCCCTGAATTATATAACGGAAGAGTGGCGTTATAATTTGAGAACAGGTATTACAAATTACTAACAAGCTAGAAGCATCAGAGATTAAAAAAAAATGTTGCCATTTAAATTATAAATGAGCTATAGAGGTGGTATTTTCAAATTAGAGACAGTAAAAAGAAAAGTTTACCTTGGAGAGTTTTATTAGCTCAGAAATGTGTTCAATCTGTTGGCATTGGAGAAAAATGTGAGTTAACAACTTAACTGTGTTACGCATATATCAGTGGTCACTGGGATATAGAAGGGCATTACCTGCACTCTGGAGAAGGGCTCAATTACCCTTATGAGGTTTTGTTCCAGCAGATTGTCATAGAGTTTGGCCAGGTGGGTGCTGATGATGGGGTCATCCCGCAGCTCAGCTTTGTATTCTGTTAAAGCCTGAATGCAGATCAAAGAGAACGACATTAAATGTAAAAACTGCCAGTGGATTAAGAACAATGTAATCTGGGTAGAAATGAAGTATAAATATAATTAAGACAAAGAAGCTGTCTTGTTAACCATTTATTTTAATATTTCTTTCCAGTTGTGTAAAAGGTAACATGTTAATTGTTATCACCTAACATCCAAGCTGTATTTAATGTATTTGGAAAGGTTGTGAGAGAAAGAAGAGCACATAGAAAATGTGTGTTAGAATTAGCAATATGTGACTAACGTGGTTTAAACATTATCTTATAGGTTGACTCATCGTCATCATGTCCCACAACCCCCCTTAGGAGGTCGTTGGGGCACCAGAGCCATTCTATTGACCAGCTCTCTCCACTTCTCTCCATCCTGTGTGGTTCTTATTGCTTGGCTGAGCTTCAATTCAGTTCAGGGTCAAATTTTATCTTCCCATCTTCTTTTCTGCCTCTCTCGCTTCCAACTGCCTCGTACTGTGCCTTGAAGGCTGGTTTTGATATGCCTGACAATCTGGTGCTATAACCATACCATCTCAGCTTTCTCTGCTATATAATTATCACATGGTCAGATGGCTTGAATTATAGTCTGCTGGATTTTGTTATGTGTGACTTTCTGTGTATGTGATATGGGACCCAGGAGTGTTCTGTAGCACCTCATCTCCATGTTTTGAATTATTTTCTGTAATTCTGCTGCAAGTGTCCATGCTTCACAAGCATAGAGAAAAACTGAGATGAATCCAGTGAATGCAGTAATCTCACTTTCAGTCCAAGACAAATGTTTTTGTTTCTCCAGATGGGCTTGAGGCGTGTCAATATAGGAATTGTTTACACTGTTGTTGCGAGAACTTCTTGCCTGGACCCTTTGTCAGAGACAATCATTCCCAAGTACTTAAAAATAAAAAAAGAAGGGACATCATCAAAAGATCATGGTCGCTTACAATATTAGCTTTTGAAAAACTGCATGTCTTGCCAATGTTGATGCTGGATCGAAAGAGTTTTTTCATGCAGTCCATCGTCTTGATGCCTTGTGATTTCTGAGTGAGTTTGCCAAATTCAAATATTTTTTTCTGGCAAACTCCAGGAACCACAGTCCAGTCATTTGATTTTGTTACAATAGGGTCGACATGAGTCATTCCAGTTTTTGTAGGCATCCTCTCCAACCTTTTCTTTCCAGTTTTGCAGGATAAATTGGTGTTTGGTAAAGGACAACCTGCAGTTGCTTGTAAAATTTTTCCACCTCGCGGTCATCATAATCAGACGTTGATAATAAGCCTGAATAACGGTGATTTTAAAGGGGGTTGCTCTAAAACGCTTGGTGATAAGTCTCCAGAAGACGAGTCGGCAACCCTTGACAGTTTCCTTGTATACTAAGAACCCGACGCCATGTTCATGTCTTTTCTTTAGTATGTTCTAAATGTCATGCCAACACCAAACCAGTTAATCGCCTCTTACGACACACTGGGAAGCGTTGGGCCTATTCTACTCCAGAACACATAGGGATGGCTAACCCTTGCAAACTATCAAGATAAAAGTTACAGAGCAGAACGTAGCTTCAGCTAAGAGTTTGATTCAGTGAGTGATGAGATGCTGCCGAATGCTGGCGATGCATGTTACTTTGAGAGGCTCCGGATAAAGGTTTGAGTTACCGTTACACTTAACACTCCTCCGGCAAAGAGAGAAACGTAACAGGAGTGTTGTCTGATATTGGCAAGGCTGGAATGGGACTAGGAGCATGGTTGCGATCGATGGAGATTGTGCTACTGGATAAAACGTGAGCGCATTAATTTAATTGTTTGTTCTTAGGAGTGAAGCAGACAATTATTTAAGCCTAAAACGATCACACGCTCAACATTGATTCTGGTACTTACATTGTTTATCTACCATTCACACCACTGAACATTATCTGTCAATCAGCTAACATGTATTACTTTATTGCTAATTAGTAGACAATTAATGTCAATTACTGTGTAGAGTTTAACTTGAACAACTATAGAGATTAGTTAAAAATCCTTATAGCACAAAAGTGGATTATTTTAATACAATCTCAGTCAACAAATAACTCAGGTTCCCTCTGGAGGCACAACAGTACTAACAATTTAAACCATCAAGCATCTGACCCACCTTCTCAAAGTCTGCAAGTGACCTGTTCTTGCTGGCTTGGGCCACACATTTAAGTGCATCTGTCTAAAGAAAGATAGAAACAGAACGAGATAATCCTCATAATCCTCCAACAACAGAAAATTATAGTTTTTTTGTCAAGCAGCACACAGGGTCAGGTGTTGTGGCAGATTGCATTATATTATGCTCTATATATAGTCAAATAAAAAAGAAAGTGCTTGAATACCATGAAATGTGTGCTGCAATCTGGGATGGTATTTTAATGTCATGCAAGTAGCAGTTTAGTCATCAGGCTCTCTGACAAACATGTTCCACCACCGGCTAAGATTTAATTCAATATTCACAAAAAATTACAGATTCCCTTTCAAAGGTTTGGGGTTGGTATAGTTTTTGAGACTAGCGTCTCAAGCTCACTTACTTGATCAAAAATACAGTAAAAACTAAAATATTGTGAGATATTACAATTTAAAATAACTCCATTTTATATTTTAAAAAGTGATTTATTCCTATGATATCAAAGCTGAAATTTCAGCATCATTATTCCAGCTTTCAGAGTCACATGATCCTTCAAAAATCATTTTAACGTGCCGATTTGCTGCTCAAGAAACATTTCTTAATATCAATGATGAAAACAGTGTTGAATAAAATATAAGTAAATTGATTTTTTTTTAGGAATCTTTGAAGTGCGTAAGAACAGGATTTATTTGAGATATAAATCTTTTGTAACACTACAAAAGTCTTTAGTCACTTTTCATTAGTTAAATTCACCCTTGCTAAATAAAATAATTAATTGCTTTCAAAAACAAAATCTTACTGACCCAAAAAATTAATGACAATCAAGTTCTGTTGATCACTACAATTTAATATTTATTCAAATTTGCATTTAAATTAAGGTACGGGGAAAAAAGAGCCTGATTGGTTAGTGGTAAAGTACAATATCCGTGATTGACCTTCAACTAGTATGAAACTCACTTTAACTTAACAATACTTTTTTTAATTAACACTTCATATTATAGCAATAACGCTTAATAGTAAGAACAAAGCATAACAATTTGGCCCAATACAATAACGAATAAATTGATATTAGCTGCTGACTATATCCTTATCTACCTGTCTGCCGGCATATCTGAGGGCAAGTTTTCCACTGATCAGGGCCTGCACATCTTCTGGCCTGCAAAGACAAAAATATACAGATTTAGCTTATTCAATATCCAAGTTTAATGAAAAGTGAGAGACACTAGAAGAAGCCAGGACTCACAAGTTCAGCATGATCTTGCAGAGAAGCATGTACTTGAGTGCAGTAATGGCACGGGGACTGTCAATTGAATCATAGCCTTCAAAAGCCTCATAAAAATATGAATATGCTGTTTTCCAGTCCTTCTCCTCAGCAGCATGAATAATGCCTGCAAGGGAAAGAGAGGATGTGATGCATTTAGTACAATAACTTAAGTGAGTGCGCTAGCTCCAAATTTTCTTCAATTACAAATCATGTGGTAAATCACGACAGTAGTCACAATCTGTTTTGTAAAGCACTCATTAAGTACTCATTAAGCATTTAGAGGAAAATGGCTAAGTACCATTAATGCAAGATGAAGACTAGCTGTTGAAACATTTGAGACTGAGGGCAAACTGTTTCCATCAATGCATGTGAACGTCTCAGTAATGTTACAGTACAAACAAATACGTTCTGACTGGCTGCGATCGTATCATGTTGCACAGCAATTTTCCTTTCAGAGTGTACAAACAAACTAGGTGTCGTATCTGGTTAGAATTTGGTGTGATCCTAAAGCTCTTTGTATAAGGCTTGCAGAAACGTACCTGACTGCATATCTAGAGCAGCCTGGAGTTTTGGGGGGCAGTAGATGGAGTTTGCCGTGGTTCTGGCAGAGGTCAGAGCGGCTCTGGCCTTGGGCAAGTTGCTTAAAGCATGATATGTCTTGCTCTCTAGCAGCTGGAGCTCCACCAGCAGAGCCTTATCATCCATCTTCTTCAGCTCTTGCAGGAGCTGAGAGCCTGATTAACAAGAAAAGGACAGTGGTTATAAATCGCAAATAGCTCTCCCAATTTTAAGAATATGAATGATACAGTGTCAAATACAAGGAATGATTTTGCCATGGACTCACCAAGCTGCAGAGCCTCTTGGTAACGTTTGGTGTCAAAATATAAAGAGACCAGACGGGCCTAAAGGATTGAAGTAACACTGATAAGAAATCATTGAACCAGCACATGATCAATAATGAACAACCACAAAGAAAGCTTATAAGACAGGCAGATAAAAAACTTTTTTGTGTGACTGACTAAATTCCATTAAGCTTCGCTACGGTTCAAAAGTTTGGGATCAGTATGATTTAAAAATATATAATTAATTTGTTAATTCAGTAAGGCAGCATATCGTTTGTTATAAATTAAACAAATAATACAGAGTTTCCATAATTTTTTTTTTTTAAACGGTTTTCAACATTGATAGTAAGAAATTTCACTTAAGCAGCACACCATTATATTAGAATGATTTTTAAATTGCAAAAATATTTCACAATATTACTTTTTACTAAATAAATACAGCTTTGGTGAGCATGCTTTTCAAAAAACCCAAACGTTTGACGTTTTCATATACTACATTACAAAAAGTGAATGTAATGTTTGAATAAACTCACATTCACTCAATCCTTCCACATCGTAAAAACTAGAGACCATCAATTGAGAGACCATCAATTGTACAAATATCAATAACATGCTGTTCAAGCACAACATAAATCAAACAGTTGCAATGTGTACTGAAAAATCTTGTGGAAAAGCAAACAAAATACCCTAGACATGAGCAACATTATTGGCAGTGTTTCTCCAACACTCATTCTGCCGTGGCAGGTCTCCACACCAAAAATTATCCCTGCCACAGCTCCAGCTTCTCAGTGACATCCGATATTGTGCTTAATATTCTGCATTAAGCCCCACTAAACTCATAAAAAACACTGCAAAACACCATAAGGTTCCAAGAGTTTTGAAGCCATTCCATAACGTCATGTGAGGTACAATTTAATAAATAGATCGTTAAGTTAAAGTTAACAGCAACTTCTCTTTCTTCAGTCATTCTCCAATATTAATGTTCCCAATATTATACTTTATTTGTGGACATTGGTCTATGATTTTGTATAAAAGGACTTCATCTTGCAGAAGTATATTGCTGTTCCTAAATCATGTTACATACTATCGGGTGTCTGTTGGGTCACAACACTGGAGTAGAGAGCACAATTAATTGTTCTTTACACGCAAATTAACTGAGAGGCTCAAACTGTTGCATAGATATAGTAAAGTAAGCATCAATATCTCTTTCCTTTGTGCTTTCAACTTTTCACGACTTCATGCTACTTCAAGAGAATCATCCTGTGCACAGGATATACTGTATTTTCCCACATATAACCCGCAGGTTCTACCAGATTTTACAAAGGGGGTGTGCAGGTTATATCACAAATGTTTTACACGTAATATTTTAATATAGTTGTTACGTCCCGAAAAGGATGCAAGTTTTTTTTTTTCAGTATTTTCGTTCTGTTTTTCTTTCTTGCGAGGGTTGTTGTCTCTGGCGCTTGTACTATCACTCTGACAGCTGGTGCTGATAGGCTGTCTGACCTGTCAATCATGCAAGAAGACGTGATTGGCTGTGCTGCCATGAGGGCGGTCTCATCTCATCCAATGATCAACACCTGTAGAATCGCTTCTTAAGGGACGTGCTGCTGCACAGTGGGAGAGACTGCTTTTTCTTTTTGTTCTGATTCTGACTTGTGTTTGTTTTCTTATTTTAATTTCGCATGCAAGCACTGTGTACCGAGCCTCAACAGTTACGGACAATTGACATCATGCTAGCAAAATTCAAAATGTGAACTTGATCACAAAAAAAGTTAATTAACCTATGGGTGCGGGTTATGCCACCAATTTTGACAAAATCCGTGGCCTATATGAGGGTGTGGATTGTCTGCGCCTGCAGGTTATATGTGGGAAAATACAGTGGTGTAATCAATTTAACATTTTACCTTTTATTTGTTCCCCTCTCTAAAAAAAAAAAGATTTTATATAATTATCTTCTCTTACTGTGGAAGTTCAAAATTTGCATTGACAGATGGTTGGTTTTTTTTTTTTTTTTAATTCCTCAGAAAGTGGCCTGTTTGATTGTGCACGTGATTCTTGAGTGAGAAGGTTTTCCAGGGGGAAGGGGGCATGGCCCCTACAACACTAGATGCTCACCTCCAGGGCTTGCCGTAGAAAGGTCCTCTTCTCTGATTTGGCCCATTCAATACACTCCAAACATAATTCCACCTCCTGACCAGTAGCTGCCTCCATGTCCAAGAACATATCGAGCAGAGAGCGCACCAACCGTGCCGCCTTCGCTTTGCTGATGGAGTTCAGGAACGGTCTGACATACTTCAGCAGACCTCCCAATTCTGTAAAGCAACAATGTACAACAATTATTAACCTTGAGGAAGATGACAGCTGAGAGAAGTGGCCTTCGGGACCATCAGACAACGATAATGACAGAGACATTAATATGTTTACACTGGCAAACCATTAGTTAAACATCCTTACCAGCAGCTTGTCCAGTCTTGGCCAGCAGCCCGCCCAGCTCCAAAATACTCTGTTCTTTGACACGCACAGCCTCTTCATCATTGTCTTGGATGTCTCGTTTTACTGTGAATGAAGACAGTAGTAGTTAAATATTATTATGTAGAGCAAAAATGAACTATTTAAACTTGGTTAGGTTAGACTTTCTGGAGATAATATAGACTATTTCATCCTGGTCGTCATGCATCAACTAGATCAAAAGCGAGACTGGTGGGCTTCAACAGCGGTTAATAATGTCAAAGGAATATATAAATCTAATTAAAACACAACAGAGACTGAACTCTCTCTAATTTTGATCATAGGCAAGATGCATTTACACATGTAGTTGCTCGACGTTGTGCCATTTAAAGATGATTTGAAAAATCCAATCCTTAAAAAAGCTGAAATGGGAATGCTTTAAAACTCTCTAAATTACTTTAACTCCCCTTACATATCGTTAATGTTATAACTTGCTTTTATTCACTGTTTCTTCTTAATATATGAATTTATTTTCTCTTTCTATGATAAACACCTTGAATTATTATTTAAAATAACGATATTGTTTAAAGAGATTTGATACAGGTAAAACAAAACAAAAACTAGAATATCACATTCTGCAGCAGATAATCAAAAAATGGCGTGGCATGCTATCAAATTATTCATGTCAAATACGCAAATATCAAACTTCATGCCAAACAAAACTTACTGACGCTGTCATATTATAGCATAACCACTGACCGTAATTGTCCGTCATGCTTTAATGACTCAAATCTGCCATGGGTTCCTTAAAATGACAGTTTTCTTGACTAGCTTTACACTATAATTAATTTCTAAATGTCATTAGTAGTTAAGAGAATGCCACTAGCTAGCGAGGCTAATTCAGTGGCCATGAAAGTTGTGGTAGTTTCTACAAAAGACATTAAGAAAACGACAGTCATTTCTCTAATTGTACATTATGCACCACAATTAGGACACCGAAATCACTTACTAAACATAAAAAAATTTATTAATGTTTTCCAAACGTATACAAAGATTCGCGTTCATTGAGAACTGAAGCTAGCTGATTGGCTAACTGTTTACACGGATGGCAGCTCACTGAATGTAGCTTTTGTAATGTTAGAAAAAAACAATAAGTAATCAAAATAAATATGAGGACACAGTTTAAAAGACCACAGCGGCTCCTCTAAGAAGTTAACCGTTAGTAAGAGCCCAGAGTATTTATTGAGCTGAAGGCTTTCTCTCGCCTGTCACAGTGAGTCAGCAGCATGAGACCGGCTAACACACTTAGCTGCTGTTCTACAAATCGCAATGAGGGACATGATCCGTGTGCTAACAGCACAGATCCTTCAGCTAAAAATCACACAAGACGTTCACAAGCCAGCGGGACACGACACACTTACCAATAGCATGTAAAATGTCAATGGACGCATTCCGATCCGTACTGAGCAGCGACTGTGCTCTCTGAAACTCTACCGCCGCAGCCGCCATCTTCCCAATTCACCAATTGCCTGATTCACATAACAATCATCATTGAACACGCTACCGGAAGCGACACTGAGGCACGCTGGGAGATTGAGTTCGCAAAGACAGCGGGTGGAAGGACTCACTCGAGGAGTTCAGGCAAAGTCGCTGTTGTTCACATTTCATGTAACCTGTCTTGAACGCTGTAAATAACCGATTTTAGAGGATTTGCACAATCTATCACCATGTAGCTAGATAGATAGATGGATAGATGGATAGATAGATAGATAGATAGATAGATAGATAGATAGATAGATAGATAGATAGATAGATAGATAGATAGATAGATAGATAGATAGATAGATAGATAGATAGATAGATAGATGGGTGGATAGCTGTTTGTCCAATGATGGATAGATAGACAGACAGACAGACAGATAGATAGATAGATAGATAGATAGATAGATAGATAGATAGATAGATAGATAGATAGATAGATAGATAGATAGATAGATGGGTGGATAGCTGTTTGTCCAATGATGGATGGATAGATAGATAGATAGATAGATAGATAGATAGATAGATAGATAGATAGATAGATAGATAGATAGATAGATAGATAGATAGATAGATGGATAGATAGATAGATGGATGGGTGGATAGCTGTTTGTCCAATGATGGATGGATAGATGGATGGATAGATAGATGGATGGGTGGATAGCCGTTTGTCCAAGGATGGATGGATGGATGGATGGATAGATAGATAGATAGATAGATAGATAGATAGATAGATAGATAGATAGATAGATAGATAGATAGATAGATAGATAGATAGATAGATAGATGGGTGGATAGCTGTTTGTCCAATGATGGATAGATAGATAGATAGATAGATAGATAGATAGATAGATAGATAGATAGATAGATAGATAGATAGATAGATAGATAGATGGGTGGATAGCTGTTTGTCCAATGATGGATAGATAGATAGATAGATAGATAGATAGATAGATAGATAGATAGATAGATAGATAGATAGATAGATAGATAGATAGATAGATAGATAGATAGATAGATAGATAGATAGATAGATAGATAGATAGATAGATAGATAGATGGGTGGATAGCTGTTTGTCCAATGATGGATAGATAGATAGATAGATAGATAGATAGATAGATAGATAGATAGATAGATAGATAGATAGATAGATAGATAGATAGATAGATGGGTGGATAGCTGTTTGTCCAATGATGGATGGATAGATAGATAGATAGATAGATAGATAGATAGATAGATAGATAGATAGATAGATAGATAGATAGATAGATAGATAGATAGATAGATAGATAGATGGATGGATAGATAGATGGATGGGTGGATAGCTGTTTGTCCAATGATGGATGGATAGATGGATGGATAGATAGATGGATGGGTGGATAGCTGTTTGTCCAATGATGGATGGATAGATGGATGGATAGATAGATGGATGGGTGGATAGATAGATAGATAGATAGATAGATAGATAGATAGATAGATAGATAGATAGATAGATAGATAGATAGATAGATAGATAGATAGATAGATAGATAGATAGATAGATAGACAGACAGACAGACATTGTTGAAATGTATCATTCAGGTGAGGGAAATATGATGACGGCCGTGTACAGAAGGCGCAATTGAACAGATTGAATATTTTTGCAGAGAAGAGTGGGAAAATATTCCTAAGTGAAGATGTGCCAAGCTGATAGACTCTAGTAGTGTACTCTTATACATTTAGTTATTCCAAGTTTTTTTTCCCCTTTTTTTTCTGTAATTGTTCTGATCTGATTAATATTGGCTTCATTTTTTACATCACAAAAACAGCTGTTTTAACAAGAGTGTGTAGACTTTTTATATATGTTATGTCTTCATATCTTTTCACCTTGATGTCTTTATGTGATCTGCAACTGCAAAACACTCAAATTGGTCTAAACAACGTTTGCTTTTTAAACTAGAAAAAGTCAGAGTTGCATGATTGGATAAGCATGAGAGATTCAGAAAGTGTGTGGGTGGGTGTGTATGAGAGAGAGAGAGCGAGGTGGGGGGATGGGGTTGCCCATTCATGTCACTGCGCCACTGAGGACTACAAAGCCTCGACGAAATTACTGCACATCAGGACTGAAGTTAATCTGTCTCGAGCGTTGTGAGTGAGACGCACTCCCTGCATCTTGATTAAAGATTGCAATCTGCCAACAGCTGGCCTGCCATATAAAGACAGGGCGTCTGAAGTTAAATTAGAGAGATTGACCATGAAAGGTAGACGAATATATTCCCAATTCAATGAATCGCTATAATAAATGCTGGTGTTGTTTCAGAGCACATATAACGGACAGAAAACTAGAGGGAGCTCAGCCACTGCCAAGTTCCCACCCATCTGAGATTCAGCATCACAAGAGAGAGAGCGCCAGTGCTTTTATCTCTGAAAAATTGCAGTCAATGAACGCAATTCATCGAATTTACTTAAGGATTAGTCCGACACGGACCTTTATTTTTAAGCATGTCCAGTTACATTAAAAATTAGAGTGTTATTCACCCGCCTGCGCAGTTCAACGGAAAGATCACAGACTGCCAGATGTAAAACAGACCCAAGATTTATTTTGATGAGAGGCAAACCACAGATTTGCCATGTATCGAGGGTTTGTGTGGGAAGACGTGGCGTGCATCCTGGGAAGTAACCGTAGGAACCGGAGAATCCCGAACACCCTGCATTGTTGCTTTACGTAGAAACATTATTTCATCGCTGACGTCCCATTTTCAGCACCTTGGACAACGACGAGCACGTTTCACAGTGCGACACTCTGAGAAAAACGGGATCATCGACGGATATTTCTTTATTTACCAGTTCTTCTTCTTCTATATCTCCATTTATCTCCATTTATCACCGCGAGGAAGAATTATTGATTAGTAAGTAACCAACATTTATGTTTATAACCTATATTGAATCAAATTAACTCAATTTCAAAAACGCTTTTAAAGGGTTCGCTCGTGATTCTTTACAAAATGAGAAAAACTGTCAACACGAGCCAGTTGTTATAAAGGTATTATCTTGATTTACGACAACACATTTTAGTCTGAAGCGTGATGTTCTCATTTCCTCGTGTTGACCCAATACATATTTTGAATAGATTGATAAATTATGAGCTCATTAACGACTTAAAGTTTACATTTAATAATATTCAAGCCAGCTACATATTTCCATACCGCACTTTTGAGGGATTTTCCATACAA
This sequence comes from Rhodeus uyekii, assembly GCA_037043235.1. Classification (NCBI taxonomy): domain Eukaryota; kingdom Metazoa; phylum Chordata; class Actinopteri; order Cypriniformes; family Acheilognathidae; genus Rhodeus; species Rhodeus uyekii. Next base: position 2,155,175 of record JAWRVZ010000068.1, read on the forward strand.
ATGGATATGAATTTGGGAATGAATGTGTTTACATTCTAGACTTCCATTTTGAAGCTAAGATGGATGCTTTCGCATTTTCTGCTGAATCTTCTGGTGAATCGCATACCAGCGGTTCAGTTCATTAAAACAGGGAAATTTATCAAAAAAATATTTTACGATTTTTTCATTTGTTTATATAATGAATAATATAATGAATATATAATTTTTGCACGTGTGTACAAAATATAATGGTGTTTAAATATTATGGTGATGGTTTTTGTTTAAATATAATGGTGATGGTGGTTTAATCAAAATCATTACTTATTTAGTTGAAATATGATTGTATAACTAAATATTCATATTTATTTATTTTATTTTATGGGCAGATTCCATATCTAAAGACCCAATAATAATCAAGGAAACATGGGAACTGTTCTCTCAGTCTCCCCGAGCTACCGAAAGGCAGGCCTGTTTGATGAAATACCACCCCATTATACAGCTGTGCAGAACAGTAAAAATGCCAAGGACAAAAACCTAAAGCGGCAGTCGCTTATCAATGTCCTGCCGTGGAAGCGTATTGTGGCGGCTTCGGCCAAGAGGAAAGGCTCTAAGAAGCTGGCGTCTGGCGACAGTCAAGATGAGGAGAGTGTGGGCACCCTCAACAGCCAAAACCTAAAGAAGTCCCAGTCCTGTGCCAATCTCTCTGGCTTCACACTGGAGCCAACCGTGAGCTCCATACCCACATCAAAAACTACGGCCAATGTTGCTTCCACTGTGAAGAGGACCTCGATTACTGGATCGGTGGGTCAAGCGACCAACGCTGGAACACCCAAAAGAGTGATCGTACAGGCTTCCACCAGTGAGCTTCTGAGAAGTCTGGGCGAGTTCCTGTGCCGACGCTGTTACCGACTGAAGCGCCTCTCTCCCGCCGACCCTGTTCTGTGGCTGCGCAGCGTGGACCGGTCACTTCTGCTGCAGGGTTGGCAGGACCAGGGCTTCATCACCCCAGCTAACGTGGTCTTCCTCTATATGCTCTGCCGTGAGGTCATTTCAGGAGAGGTGTCCAGCGAGCGTGAGCTGCAGGCTGAATTGCTCACTTGCCTCTACCTGTCCTACTCCTACATGGGAAATGAGATTTCCTACCCGCTCAAGCCCTTCCTGGTGGAGACGGATAAGGATGCCTTTTGGAATCGCAGTCTGGCGATCATCAACCGCATGAGTAGTAAAATGCTCCAGCTTAACTCTGACCCGCACTACTTCACGCAGGTTTTCGCTGACCTGAAAAATGAAAGTCAAAAGGAGGAGGAGAGCCGGCTACTTATCGGCCTGGATCGATAAGTGAGCCGTTTGTGCATAGACAGAAAAAAATTGTGCATAAAAAAAGTTTTGTGCACAAAAAAAACACGTTTTTTAAAAAGAAAAACTTTAGTGTTATTATTAGTATTAAAATGCATAGATTTTGAAGCTTATTTGTAGCAATGAATACGATTGGATCAGCCATTCTAAGCCCTTAAGGTCTGACTAAGATGCCAGCCAGCAATGTGTTCTTTGACTGGTCTTGTCTTCTGAGGTCAATTAATCAACTCCAGATTCCCGACCGGGCAGCATGTTGACCTTTCCAAGTGATTCCATCCATACACAAACTTGAGCAGCAGTCTTTATGACTCCCACAAAAAATGCTTCTTGACTCACAGGAAAGACTGAACGGCATTAATTGAGAAGCTCAGCCTTGTGCTGAAATCCTACAGTTTAGTAGTAGTTGAAAACGAGAGCCAAGTTAGCAACATTTTCAAAATTATAAGAACCAAAGACTCTAGTTTGACTCTAGATTCACGTAAATTCTACACAGATATGCATGGCATCACTTTTTCAACATGTTATGCTTGTTTAGCATATCTTAGTGGCCTTTAAGGTCTGGGTCTTAAACTGCTGCAGGTTCAAGGACATTTGATGAGTGGTCTTTACAAACATACATTAGTTGTTGTTGTTAATGACATTCAAGGAAATCTATGATGATTTATGAGCTAATATTATGTGATGAAGAACCTACGGCACCGCTTCCAGCAGAACATAATCTTTCACCTCGAGATGGAGAAGGTTTTCCATGTTGCGCTACCTATTGTGATCGTGAGAATAACTGAAATCTCAACAAACAAATAGAAAGGTAGACATTTTATGTATTTTCAACAGGAAGTACTGTATGTTCTTATACGGGTGTTGCATGCTTCTTGACCAACCACACACCTTTTAAAAGATCTTTGTTTTATGATTTGATGGTCAATTTTTTTATGATGTTCTTTTGGACAGTGGTCCAAAAAGGATGTGCCATAAAAGTTCTAGAAGTCAGCCAGAAGTACATTAAGCTTTTGTAGCATTTTCATTAGTAAAGGGATATTTTTGAAAGGAACAAAGGAGAAGAGACATTACAGAAAGACTTAAGCAGGAGAACTACAATGTTACAAATATTTTGTTAAAAAAGAAAGAATAAACTGCTTATATTATTAGCAACTTACCATTACTTTCGGTCCATTAAAGGTCTGGAATACTATTTTCATAATAATTATGCATAAAAACAAAATCATACAGTTATTTTAAATACACAAATCCCCTCAAATATATATCAGACATTACAATCCTAAATGGTGCAAAACAAAAAGGGTCATGTGCAAAATGAACTATAAATAATGTTTTTAAGTCAATCAGTTAAAAGAAAGAAAATGTTAATTTTTCCCAACAAGCTTTGTTACGGTATCTTTTTGTCTGCATTTTTCTGTGTCTCACAAAATTTGAGAAGACAGCTGATTTGATTTATGCACAATTTTACTTGTGTTATACTGATTGACACACTGCCGACCAGTGTTAACAGTAGATATGTTGCTGATGAGATATTTTGAAGTGATGTAATTAGTAATCATCTTGATAATGAGGTGCTGTCCTTTCTATGAATGAGAGTAACGTATTCATCAGCATTTCTCAATACATTGTTTGCTCATTATTCAAAGCTTTAGAATGTGACTTGAGGACAAGCACAGTTTTTGTCAAAGATGATCAACAGTGATAAAGGAGAGAGGCTTTAAAGAAGTTCACAGGTGTAATATTAACATTTGCAAAGAGGTATTTAAATAGATTTTTGAGAGTCTTAAGAGGCCTCTATTAAAAAAAACTACAGCAGCTTTTCAATATGCAAATGAGGACATATGACATGTAAAATACTAAGATTAGTTACCTGGACACACACTAACTGATTAACTCAGATGGAAGGTTATCTGTGACCTGATTGCACTATGTTTAGCAATATGCACAATTAAAGTTTAAAGATCAATGACAGACAAAAGCTAACAGACAACAGTCTGCCTGGTTCTACGTGGGATCATTTACACACAAGACTATTTACATATTTCTGATCCTTTCCTTATGACAACGCATTCAGATTTATCCCCCATATTTTGATGGTGCTAATAATGCAAAGATCACGTTTTACCCATAACAAGAGCTTTCTCATTGGTAGGCTGAATGTAGTGAAGTTTTGTACATAGGGCAAAAAGACTGTACATGCATTGATTTACTACAAAAAGTGGCTCCAGTGGTAGAATGGGATACTGGTTTTGATGATTACTGATCATATCAGTAAAGGTTTGGAGGAAGGTTACACAGGAACTTTGTTCTTGACATAGATAGCCTAATAAAAGAGGCAAAATTGTGTTATGTTTCAAAAATATTTTGTGGTTGATGTAACAATCTTCAACAAGAAAAAAACTGTATAGCAACATGAAACTGAAATATGAATTTCTCTTTTCCTTATGTTTCAAGTTGTGTGAATTTTGTTGATCAAAATGAAACAAAAATGAGTAACTATGATATATTTAAAGAAGCAATCTGTTACAGTAAATGGGTGTGTATGAATGTGAGTTTGTGCAATGACTTTGGTCAACTCTTCTATATACTTTATATAAAATGTGCATTTGCAAGCAAAAACATTGATTATGCGTCCTTGTTTTCTGTTTTATATGCCTGTAATACATGCACAACAGATTTAATATCTCTCTCTCTCTCTCTCTCTCTCTCTCTCTCTCACACACACACACACACACACACAAATACATACTGTATATATATATATATATATATATTTATTTATTTATTTATATATATATATATATTGCATAGTCATGTGAAAAAGAAAGTACACCATTTTGAATTCAATGGATTTATGAATCAGGACATAAAAAAATAATCTGGTCCTTTGCCGGTCATAAAACAACAAATACAACCTCGGACGAACAACAGCTCATGACATAACACTGTGTCATTATTTATTTAACAAAAACTAAGCCAAAATGGAGAAGCCATGTGTGACAAAGTAAGTACACCCTCACTGCTTCCATATGAATTAACAGGGTAAGTAGCAATCAGGCATTGCTAATAAAATGCCTTTGATTAATTTATCATTAGCAAGTGTGATCAAGGCTATAAAAGCATTGGCATTTGCTGGTGTAGAGCATTCAGGTGTGTGTTAATGCCAAGGAGGAAAGACATCAGCAATGATCTTAGAGAAACAATTGTTTCTGCCCATGAATCTATGAAGGGTTATACAGCCATTTTAAAACAATATGAAGTCCACCTCATAAAACTGTCAATCATGCTGGTGGAGGGGTGAAGATTCTTGTATTACAGCCACAGGAACTGTGAAACTGTGAAACAGTCTTTAAGTCAACCATTAACACTTCTGTATCCCACGGTATTCTAGAGTCAAATGTGAGGCCATCCAAAGCTTGGCTAAAATGTGTCCATGCAACAGAACAATGATCCTAAACACACCAGCAAATCCACAACAGAATGGCTAAAAATGAAATGGAATCAAGCTGTTGCAATGGCCCAGTCAAAGTCCAGACCTGAACCCGATTAAAAAGCAGGGGAGGGTCCTTAAGAGAGCTGTGCATAAACAGATGCCCACAAACCTCAATGGACTAAAGCAAAGAATTGTAAATTTATAAATTAAAGAATAGTGGGCAAAAACTCCTCCACAATGATGTGTGTCATGTGTCTGAATTGTCTTTGTTTTCATCCGGGTTCCTGTGTGATCTCCCAGGGCAATTCCATTCACCTGTTTAGGAATCTATCACCAAGTTAGTATTGTCAGCTGTGTCTTGTTCCCTCTGATTCCCCTGTGTATATCTACCCTGTGTCCCCTCCAGTCTTGGTCGGTTCTCGTCAGTATTATGTTGTGTGTATACTCTCCCAAGTTTTATTTAATAAATAAGTGTTCTCCTTTGTCTCCGAGCCCTTCCTTATTCCTCATCGCTACAGCACCCGTGACAGTGAAAGAGATAAATGTTTACTTCAAAGTTATAGCTACTAAAAGTGGTTCTGCAAACAATGCAATCATATAGGGTGTACTTAGTTTGTCACACTTGGCTTCTACATTGTGGCTTTATTTTTTGTTAAATAGATAAACATGTCATGTTTTCATCTGAAGTTGTATTTAACTAATTTTAGGACCTGCTAAAGACCAGATGCTTCTTTATTATGTCCTGATACATAAAACCATTGAATTCAAAAGGCTGTGCTTTCTTTTTCTCACTTTCTTTTTCATGACTGTATATATTATCTTGTATTTTTAGTTTTATTTCTATTTATTCTGTAATATAAGACATATAAGACAAGCACACCTCAAATTAAGAAGTCAAGAATACAATAGATGTATCCTTCGCGGCCTTGACTCCCCCAGAATTCATTGCGTGCTAGCGACGGCAGAATATTTTGGAGGGAAATTGATGAATTACACTTTTAAATGTAACTTTTCATCTTACTGAAGTATGTAATGATACAAACACAAAAAAAAAAACACTTAAAGCATTCTAAAGCAGTTTCACGAGTTCACACTTACAAATGATTCAGGAGCAATAAATGGTAAGCGTATTTGGCGTGCTGTCCGAGGAGAGGGCTCCGAGCTCGGTATTTAGCCCGAACCTGGAGCACTCCCCCCGTATCCTGACTTTGATAGGAACAATTAAGTGTGAGGAGTTGGGGTAGTGGAGGGATGCCGAAAAATGTCAAAGAGCTGTAGGCGAGTCAAACATGTCTCTATATACGTGCTTCCTCTCCTGCTGATAGGATGAGGTGTAATTGCTGATGACGTGTTGATTGCGTTAATCATATGAACGTGCTCCTCCCGAACTTTGTTAATAAAACATCATTTAATATAACTAAAGTCTAGTACAAATGTTACTGTCACTCAATGGCTGCTTCCAAGTTGTTAAACGACAAGAACAGTCCTCTGTAGGCTAGATCATCCCATTTAACAACGCTCAATCTGACATTTGCAGCCTTCGAAGGCGAGACCTTTGAAGTCAGTCATTCGAAGGATGCCACCTTTGAATTGGGATACAGCCAGTTACTATGGGAAACTGCAGTATTACGTAATTCCATTCCATGCTACCATTTGTCATGGCAGCTCCCAAAATGGGTATACACATCATCACAATGTAGCACACTGCTATTTGGTGGAGAACACTGAACAGAGAGAACAAGTGAAACAGCCTCAAAAATGGGGTTTCATATCAGCTGTATTTTTATGCACATATCAGATCTGCTACCTATCGAACTAGGATTTTGCGGTTATTGCATACCTTGTACAACGCCCTTTAGTATATTCATGTCACTTAAATATTGCCAAAAATATTGGTGCAAATTATGCATTGTGGCTAACCTGCAAGCATGAAATTCTATTGACACACCGGACAAGTTAAAACTGAAGTCTGCAGATTCTGTGACACCAAAACAAAACTGTTTGTATTAGTGGCTGTTCCACCTGTGGCAGAAAGTCCCTGAGGGCTAATCACCACGCTTTCCTTTACAGGCGGTTGATATGCCACTTGCTCTGTGACTCCGACCACAGACCTGAAGTAAGTATGCCCTTGCATACCGCACCCCAACCCGAGCTTGATGCGTCCGTCGTAATGACAGTGCGTGTTATCACCAGCCCAAAGGGAACCCCCTGGGTGAACATCTTTCGGGTGTTACCATGGTCCCAGAATGCTGAAGCAGCTGTGGGAGACCATCAGACCATGATGAGGGCTCGCATCACCACCGAGTTAAAACACACTAAAATACGTTACATACTGACTCGGGGTTCACATGCAGGCCCAGTGACTCCAGATGGCGAAGCCCGTATGTCTGATAAGCCCATCCCTCAAATGAGCTAAAATCAGCCAATTGTCCAGATAATTCAGAATGGCACACCGCGCGCTCTGAGGGGGAAAGCGCTGCATCTACACATTTCGAGAACGTACATCGCACCAATGCCAGCAAATTTGAGGGCGGCTGGCACAAGCACCTGGGCATCACGTGACTTATCGTCTTTGCATGCTTTTTGTGCCTCGCTTTGACAGCAGAAGCGCCTTGTCCGGTGTCCTCGACAGGGTTTATCTCAGCTCCTTGATGTCCCTCTCAAGAACCCTGACGCTCTCCTCCTGGAGATCTAATGGGATCTCCAATGCTGAGAGGGACATGGAGTCCTCCTCCCTGTCAGCATCGAAGGACACAAAGTCCACGATAGTGGGAGTATGGCGGAAGCACTCGTCTGTGAAGTGGACTGGAGATAGGGGAGACGGCAGAGGACGACAACCCCAGGCTTCGCTGTCACCGCCATATCTCTCGTGAATCTCTACACACAAGAGGACTCCAGCAGAGCAGCCTCGACGTGTGCCAGACCTAGGCAGGCAACACAGTGCTAGTGGTTGTCCGGTGGGTCAATGGGACCATTTTTGCAAATCTTACAAAGGTTAGTGTCTTCCATTTTTTGTGAAGCATGAAAGAAAACATTCTGACGCAATTGTTGCGCCTATGCTATTTATACTGTCTGGGTCAGCCAGTGCTGCATCTTGCAGCAATTGTCCAGTTGGTCAGGAGTTCCCTTATGCATTTCACAGAATTTTGGAATTCCCTTTATCAAGTCAAGTCAGTTTTATTGTCACATCACCACAGCACATGTGCCTTGGTGAGTGAAATTCTTGGGAGCGTGCTCCAGAAAATTGCAGCAACAGTTAACATAACCAAATACAAGCAGAAAAAAACAAAAGAAAAAAGTGCAATGTGCACATACATATAGTTAGTACACACAGTGTACTATTGACATACGGTTAGTACTATACTGCACATTATACTCAGATGTACATGCATTCAGTTAGCACCACATTAAACACCATACACAGGGTGTACACATTAAACACTATATACAAATGTCACATTATTGACATTTATACACATCATTTTGATGATTGTCCGTGAACTGGATACAGAGTGTCCTGAGTGTGCATTGGATGTACCCAGTGGTAGCAGATAGGTAGTGCTGTATTAAATGAAGTGTATACATATAGTCCAGCGTTGACTGTCAAAGTTAAGTGCGGTGTGTGGAATGCCATATTGTGGGAGTAAGCTGTAGTGTATTATTTTTGAGTGTTCAATAGTCTGATAGCCTGTGGGAAAAAGCTGTCCCTGAGTCAGCTAGTGCGGGATCGGATGCTCTGTGCTCTATAGTTGTTCTGTATCAAAGTCAGAGAGTCATTAAAAACTTTTAAATCAATAGAGAATAGTCTGCCATAAATAAAATACATTTTGCTTTGTGTATATGATATTTCCAGATGAAATAAATTGTCCAATAAACCAGTATTACAATCCAAAAGCAAGATATTATATCACAGTCACAAACTTGTAAATCTACTCAAACAGAAACACAGAAACTTTGGACCAAAATAGTTTAGTATAATTACAACTAAAAAATAAATGCAAAATTGTTTCTGTTTCATCTTTACAAAAAATCTGTGTGTTTAAAAATAAACTAGAAATATTTAACCTGCTTTAAAGAGATTCTGAATGTGAAGTTGTTTGAGTGTTCAAACGAGGACTCAACGTTGCTCTTATTTAGTTTAAGAAGTATCTTTAGGAAGATCACCACACATTTTCAGAGAGAAGACCTCAACTATCATTAATGATATTTTCAGAATATAAGGTGAAGAGGTGATTTACACACCAGATTTATTATGTTTTTTTCTGTGGTCCATTAGTAAAGTTGGTCCGCTATCTTCTTCATTTTAGCCATAATTCAAAACATGATCTTACTTTAAACTTTAAATAAATTGGTCATATATTATCACACTACTCTGGTCAATATCTGACATACTGTGGTAGCAATGATCTAGTATTTATATGATTTTACTTTACTATCTTCCAAACTGTCTTTTATCAGTGGGCAGACATACAATGTGCATTTTTTAGTGACTCACAAATCAGTTATTTGGGGATTTTTCTGAAGTGGATCCAAATGCATGCTTTATAATAAACCTAATTTTCTTTCTATGTAGATTTTATCTTGATAAATGTTAATAAACAATTATTATACAAACATTACTCACTTACAATCTCATTCTAGCTAACCAAAAAAATCTCTGGAACATGTACAAATTTTAGGCCTATTCAATGGGTAATTTGTATTCCTTTGTGTATTGCCCACTTTTGCTGGTGTTGGTTGTTCAAGTTATTTTTATTCTATGTATTGATATTATTTTAAATTATTTGTATGTACTGATTTTGTTGTACCACAGCATAGAGTAAATGTTCAAATAAAGCACAAACACAAAAAAATAATTAATTAATAATTTAATATAAATACATTCGCGCGCAAAAATCTTGACCGCAAATTCACTTGCAAGCTTGGAAGGTAGGCAGACTTTTTTTGCATTCATTTTTTATCATTATTTATTGTCACTGTGCAGCTTTTTTATTGTATATGACCGTGTAAACAGTTAATAACCATTTTATTTAAAGTTTTAATTCATGTTCCGTTGTATTACGATTACAATCGGTATTTTTAACGTTAAAAATGCGTCGTGTCACTTCATGCGAACCAGCAAGTTCAGCCAGAAAAAAAAGGTTTTTAGTCAGTTTAGAAACCGAATTTATATGACAGTTGTTGTCATATTTCACAGGTGATTTCAAATATGAATTTATATCGCACCTTGGTGAACATCTTTGGGATAGTTTGACGTTTCCTCATTCAAAGAGTTTTGAGCCGTAGGCTACTTGTTTGACCGAGAGATGTTTCAAAACGAGAGAAATTGCTTGCCTTGAAACATGATTCTTGAAACATGAATAAACATTTATACACGGGCTCTTTCTTAATTACAAGCATGTAAGGAGCAGACTTGTGTTCTCATGAATGCTGACCTTGCCAGGCGACCTTGAAAGAACGAACGCAAGGACACGGAACGACGAGCCGCCATTTTGTTTCCCAGCCGACTATGGCGGGTAATGCACAATATACAACATAATATCGCGAACAAATGTCACAACCTATTAACACGTTTAGTCATATTATTGTAAACATCGTTTTCATATTATTGTATATATTTTTTATTTTTTATTTAAAAAAAATAAAATAAAAAAACAAATTAAATAAATAAATATTTGTACCTATGATTGTTTTTAATACGCTAATTAATACAAATATTGCAGGCTTTCTTTAGGTTATCACTTTATTAAAATGAAACAAAACAAACTAAAAACTGATTACTTTCACAAGCACTGGCTGAACTTGAACACTAATGGATCTAATAGTGAGATGATTTTGTTCAACATCAGGATCTTTGGACAGTAACTGCTATTTGAGTTTTGGCATGTGCATCAACACATGAAACTCTTAGAGAACGACAAAAATCAGATGTACAGCAGGAATTATGTGAAATATTCATAGTCATACAGGGCTCGACAAATCCACTCGCCCGCTCGCATTTGCGAGTGAAAGCTCGGCTCGGGCGAGTAAAAATTTGATAAAACTCGCCCTGTCGGGCGAGTTAGATTCTTCAGATTCCAATACAGTTTTTCTATCATTCAACTGTTACTACATAGAAAAAACTTCAGGCCGTATAACACTCGTAAAATATGCCAAACAAGAGCAGAAAATCGACGACGGGCTAGTAGCGATCAGATATACGATTCAGTTCTAAAGTTTGAACCACGAATCACGAATGTAGTATTTACCTCAGGGGTCTCAAACATGCGGCCCGCGAAACGATATTTTGTGGCCCGCGGGACCATATGAAAGTTTAATGTAAGTGTGGCCCACGAGTTTTGAATGAATAGCGCTTTACCGCGTTGTGTGTGTGTGTGTGTGAAAGGTTCCTTTTTCGTGCGAGCTGCAGCTGTACAGGCCAACCAATCACAGTGGAGTACAAGACTCCCGGGGGCCAATCATAGTGGAGTAAATGACTCCCGTGGGCGGGGCATCAGCCGGGCTTGAGGCAGACAGAGAAACAGCTGCCCGTGTAATATCACATTTGTCAAAGCCGTCATAGAATTATTACTTATTGTGTTTGAAATTGAGCATGTTTGACTTTGAGCTGGACGAAGTGAATGTTACTGTTATCGGCGTTGGATTTAGCGTCATGCGGATTGTATTTTGTTTTTCCATCATTTGAAATGGGCTGATTTGCGGGACATCGGTGTTATAATAGAAAATAAAATCCAGTAAATAACGCCTCCGTGGCTGCATCCCATTGTTTGTATATAGTACATTTATTAAATTTATCTCCATAAAAATGATCTTCAGATTCACTATCAGATTAATTATATTGTTTCTGGGTTCTTGTTGCATTCAACCAATAAATATTTGGTTTTGCAGTATATCGTGTTTTTTACTTTAATAACTATTTTTGTCTGTTAAAATGCTGGGCGAGTGCTTTATGTGAAGGGCGAGTAAGTTTTTAGGGTCACTAGTCCTGCAGGGCGAGTGAGCCTGGAATAATTCATCGAGGCCTGTCATAGAAAACCTAAATGTAGTTGGTAAATTCTTAGAGAATGACATTACTTAATCTAAACATACCAGTAAACAGAGACAACACATTAATCTCTCTCTCTCTCTCTCTCTCTCTGGCTTCTCTAGCTGTCAAGATGGCCATGAGCAACCTTTTGAAAGAGGATAGTATCAAAAAAGCCCTTGAGCAATTCAAAGGTGAGTTTAGTAAAGAAGAAAAAACTATTAACACTTCTTTTTAATAAGGTCTCGACGGAGGGTGGAACTAAATATCCTCCACTTGTGACTGCAAACTCCTCAGTTTAGTTAGCAACACCCAACTAACTACAATCCTATATACTACCTAGTTTTTCTTCAGCCGTTTTACTCAGTTAATGACTCAGTTAATGTTTTACTTAGTTAATTCATTAACGTTAACTAGTGAGACCTTCTTGTAAAGTGTCACCTTAATGTTTCAGGAATAGCACAGAATATACAGTTGATTACCACCGAAAAACAAAACTGAGGGATTGATTTAATTTAACATCAGCAAAAATGTATATTTAAATATAAATGCACATATGCACTTGTAATCGAAGTCTATGGAGTGAAACATTCTGGGTTGTTTAAAGTAGAAATGTGAAACATATTCATAATTTTATTAAAGCACTTATTAGTCCTCCCACACAAAAATGTTTGTTGTTTGAGAAACAAAGTCTCAGGATGCGTTCACACTTGGTTTGATTAAAACGAACCCTTGTGCGATTGCTCTGTTAGTGCGGTTCATTTGAATAAGTACGAACGCTGCCTTTTGAACCCTGGTGCACAAAATAAAACAAAAAATTACATCTTTTTGCAGCAGATCTTCGTTTGTATGTGTGACAGGGGGATTCCTGCCGTTTTTGACTCCTCTACACATTTTATAAGCTGGTCAAAATACGATCATATGTGGCAACACACATACAATGATCGATGTGTTCAAAAAGTTCTGTCACAACATATACATAATAAGCCGACCAATCAGGTTGTGAACATAAGAAACTGAGGGCAGTTGGGGAGAACTGTGCAAGTCAACCTCACTCTTAACATTCACATGGGTATTTTAATAGTGTCACGCTAAGAGTGAGTTTTACCTGCACAACTGAGTGGACAAGGACTAAATGTTTTTTGTATTTTGATCCGGACCAAATGAACTAGATGTGTGAACACACCCCAAGTCATCCTTTAAATGGGACTACTTTAGGAGGATCATCGTTTTTGTTTATTTTTACAAACTGAAGGACGAGTTAAAATGGTTCTTTGTGATCAACAGCAATATATAACAGTTAATGTCATCAGCTGAAGTGTGTTTCTTATGAACAGCGGCGGACACCTTTGACCACAAAAAATTCTTTGACGTGGTGGGACTGAAGGCTCTGTCTGCTGACAACGTGAAGCTGGTCTTCCAAGCTCTGGACATGGACGGCAGCGGCTTCATCGAGGAGGAGGAGCTGAAGTAAGAGACACTTTTGAAACACCTGTTGGCCTGAAGGACACAGGGGCACCGAGAGAGATTTCCATTATATATATATATATATGTATATGTGTGCGTGTAGATATATATATATATATATATATATATATATATATATATATATATATATATATATATATATATATCACAACTGGTAGCAGTCTTGAAAATTAAAAATTGAAATAGTTTGGGTTGTTTTAACCTCTAATTCAGGTTTAAACCCCACCAAAGACAAAACAAACTTTATAACACCAAGAACAATATCTATAAACTATAGTGATAACTATATTAGTGTCCACATCAATGGAAAATAGCTGTCTGTTATAGTGTGCTGCAGTTTTGTCGTCTGCCACTTTAAATTCTGGTGCTCATTAAAGCAGGAAGGATTCTGATTGATTTAATGTTTTATTAATATTGTAAATATTGTATTGACTTCCCTGTTTTCGTAGAATTAGGATGATTAAAGCTTAATGCTTAAACTTATTGTTATAGTTATCATCATGTATTATCTTAACTCACACACTAGAACAGTTTTCAAGAACATTCAAATTCAGTCAAGCTTCTGTATTCATGCTGGGTTGCCAGATTGAGTTTATTCCTTCTCTTGGACAGGTTTGTAATGAAAGTTTTTGGTGAAAATGGAAGAGATCTCACTGACAAGGAGACCAAAGCTTTCCTCACTGCCGCCGACAAGGACGGAGACGGGAAAATCGGACCCGAGGGTGAGAGAACAGTTTCTCTTAAAGGAACAGTACATTTAAAAGTTAAACTGTCATTATAAAACATTGTGCCACATGCTTGATGTGAAAAATGAAGTTGTCAAGACCCAAAAGTAGTCTAATCCACAGTCACCTGCTATTTTCTTTCAGAATTTGAAGCTGTGGTGCGCGAGTAATTCTATCAGACAATCCATTTTTTTTTCTATTTTGTTCTATCAATCCATTTTCTGTTTTTGTTCATTTTGGCAGAAAAAAATAAAAGCCACGCATTGAGAAAAAACACTGGGGTTTTCATTTATTTCATTGCCTCCTTTAGCACCGAGTTTATTGCATTCTATCTCTTAATCTTGAATTATTTGACTAAATCTTTTATTTTCCAAGTAGTGCTGTCAATTTCATTACATGTAATGCCTAAAAATGTACCAAATTGCGGCAACAGCATTACAAAAATTAAGTATGGGTCAAGGGTCATGATTAATTGTGCTATTTAATAATATTATTTAAATATTATTTAAAATTTTCCCCAATTAATTGCATTAAATGAACAGCCCTAAAATGACAGAAACCACTAAATATTAATGCTCACTTTAAGAGTCACAATCCAATGCAAAGGTACACACAACAAATACATGATTTCTTCCTGATCATTTCTTCCTGATCAAAATAAATCATTTTGCTGAACAACACAGAAACCAGAAAAAAAACGCATACAATACCTATAATAACACCTATCAAATACAGATATCAAAAAATAGATGCACACTATAACAAATCTAGTGATCAGACGCAACACCAAAAAGCACAACACAATCTAAAAGAATTATGAATTTAAAGGGGTCTTATACTTTTTCTATGATTTATTTTCACTCTCTGGTGTATTAATGCTAGTCAAGATGTTTTGTTAAATTAAACAGCCAGTTTAGTTTTTATGACCATTTTACCTTCTTTTTTTTACACATTTGTAAGGGAGATACTCTAATATCATAAAGCAGTTTTGTAACTTCTGGCCTTTTTGGAGGATGTTTTAATGTCTAATTCCATTTTCTCATGATAAAACCCCTTTAAATGGTTTCGGTAACTCCATTTAGCTGAAAGAAAATGTAAATAATGCATTGAGAGAGTGACGCAACACAGCTGGGTATAGCCTTTCAAACAAAATTTAGTTTAAAAAGTGCCTTTAAATTCATCAGAAAAATCTCTTCATTCTGATATTAAAGTTGACTTAAATTGTTTCCTAATAAACATATCAAGTTAGTTCATACAGAGTTCAGGTGACGTGTTTCATGACTGTCATTGAATCTGGTGCTGATCTGTTGTTGGTGACTGTGAGCTGGAGCTTCACGGTGGAAAAAGGATTTGATCCTCTAGAATAAAAAGGGGGGACAAAGACAAATTAAGCACATTTGGCCACAAATGATCATGACCATTAGGCGAGAAAAGGGAAAAAAGACCATTACTTAATTGTGAACTAAGCTCCAAAATTTTCCTTTTTTTACAATAACAATGTCATTTTATTTAAATCATATTTTACTGGAATACTTCCCTTATGTATGAATACGCAGTGCTTGACATTAACGTTTTTGCTCTCCAGCTTCTGTGACTAGTGGTTAACATGAATACTAACCAAGACTGGCATTTTCTCATTATTTTGTGTGTATTTGACTGTTTAAGCGCAATAAGCAGTGGAAATTTTTTTTTGGGAGTTCTGAGGTGTTTGGGTGTGAGGAAAAAATCTGCAGGAAAATGAGTAAAATGATATGCAACGTGTGCAATCCCATGCTGAAATTCAAGAGCGGTTCCAGCAACAATATTCCTCTGGAGAAAATGAAACGAGTGAGTGAGGGGAGGAGGGTTTGTGTGTCACTCGCTGATGGAGAGATGAGAGAGAGAGAAAGAGCAGCTGTTATCCTGTGTCTATTCTGCGGAAAATTAGTATCAGTAGCATTTCAGTATCAAAAAAATCAATATTTCTGACAACATTATATTGCACTCAGTTTATTTCAAAACACTACCATTTTTAATTTTATATTTTTAGAGTGAATGCGATGAGTGAAATACACGCCACTGATGAAATACACACACATTTGGAGGATGTTAATGTCAAGCCCTCCATATACATGACATAAATCTGAGGTTCTGCATGAGCACTTGCCCTCTGCGGACATGAAACAGGTTTACAATGGCACTCAAAATTACAAAACAAACGTTTTTTTAAGTTACTTGAGTAACGCAGCACTGATCGTTGCAAATACTAGATTTCTGTGTGAATGTTAAAATTGAAAGAGTGTAAAAAAAAAAGTAATGTGGCTCTGTAATGGGCCTATTTTTGTATTCATTTTTTTTCCTAGAATTTACATCCAAATAAATCAGCAATAATTTGAGTTTTATGAGTAACAGATTTTAGAAAACTTTTGAAAAAGTTTAATTTAGACATCATGATTTGTAATATAAATTACTAGCTTTTTATTTATTTGTTTTCCAGCTGATCTATACTAGAAATGAAATGAAACTGACACAACAGCGCCACCGCGTGGCAACAGCAACACATTTCATCAAGATGTGTTTGATTGTGTAATCTCTTCTAGATAGTGTGCATCATTAAATGGCAGGTAATCACAAATAAAAAATCTCAGTCCAGCACGTGGCCGGTTGAGTTTTGCCCTATCGGCTGTTATGGAGTGCATGCCAATCCTCTGGGATCTGTGTGTCTGCTCTGTTATCATCTTTAGCTCATTGCTGTGGGAAAATCAGATCATGTTAAATGCTGTATTTATCGTCACATCACTCACTGATTCCAGAAGGACTGCTGAAACCCATCCATGAGATTATCTTCTCATATCACAGGCCCATCAAACGCTCGGTTGGACCGTTGATCTCCCCTCCCATTCTCTGGTAAACTATCCCTTTAATATATGCTTTCTCACACAATTTGCTTTTGAATGTATTTTTTAGAGATGATCAAATCACTGTTTTAACATAAAAAATCGAATCAGTCATTTTTTTCAATTTTTTGGTCACTTTTTGTAATGAAGTGTGAAATATAGATAGTCAAAGGTCACAAATTCTCATAAGAAATGAAAACCTATTCAAACCGTGAATGAAATTACACACAGAGAGCGAGTCAAGAGCTCTTCCTTAATAATCACTGAAGTTGTTGGTCAGTACAGTACAAACTAACTGAGTGCGAAAACTTTTAATCAACAAATCTAACTAACTTTCACAATAAATCTTTTATTTGAATCCTGTCTCTGCTTTGTTTGTTAAGATTAGGATCTGTACATGCATAAAGCAGTAAACTTGTGCTAAACATAAACTCATACCAGTAACTTAAACACCTCTGGTCATTATTTCCAACAGAAATGGCTGTGATTGTCCACAATACTCAATGCTGCAAAAAGAAACATTTGCAGCACCGTTAAACTGTTAGACACGAATATAACAACCAGATTGCTTTCATTTACTTGCTCTTCTGTTCTATTAAATAATTAAAAACTATTTTAAACACAGTAATATAAATCCATTATTCCTGCAATAAAAACGTTATACTTTGCATTGACCTGAAAAGGCAGCCCAACACCCTGCCAAGAATAAAAGTTTTGTTAAAACTAAACGAATATTCAAATAATGAAACAAAAACTAATACAAATGACAAAAGCACTTAAATAAACCCCCCAAAAAAAGGTAACTTGAAAAATGAATCACTACTAAAATTGACTAATGATACTTAAAATGATACTAAAATAAATCAGGGCTGTTGTCAGTGTCGTCTTAAAAATCCAGCAAAATTTTGACTCCCAAAAAATGAAATCACTTTTTAATGTGATTTTAGACAAAAATGACAATTAACAATGTTCCGATAATTAACTATAAATATAAGTTACATATATATATTGATATAGACGTCATTTTAAGCTTAAGAAAATGCTTTATCACATGCAAACATTTACTTTGTCTACTTTCAAGAGGATGAGTCTGATTTAGTGTAGCGTGTGTGGCGACTGTGCTGCATCTGCTCTGACAGTTATTGCTCCATGCGATTCTGCTGTGCGTCTCTTTGATGTGGCTGCAGCTCCATCTGTGTTCTTGCACATGGTAGGAATATTCAGGAACAGCTGGATGTTTCAACAGCTGGCTTACTGTGTGCAAGCTCTTAGTTTGTAAATGGGTCTCCTGCTTACAAAGCCCAGGTCAACCTGTCATAATACTTTCTAAAGCTGTTTAACATAGCTTGTATGCTTTATACATATTTTTGCCCTTGAGTGTAACCACCAGCTTACTGAATTCACAAGAAAAATATATCTTTATTTTAATTAATTAAACTGATATGTGATGGCTATACAATGTGATGTACATTAAAAGTTGTTGCTTGTTGACTCATTTGTGTTATGCAACGAGTGTCCAGCAGGTGACACTCAAACCGCATGTGGGGGCTTCAATAAAAAACTCCACAACAAACTGCAGTGTGTTCTCTACATTGGTGGGTGTGGTATGCCTAAAATAATCAGTAATGCCTTATGACTTAACAGATCTATTTGCTAGACTATAATACATCCATATAACACCACAATGCACCTCCATTGTCAAATCTGACTCGGTCTTTGCTTTGTTTCTGTCAGTGAGGAAGATACAGTCTCTGAAAAGATGAGAGTCTGTTCAGTTTTTGCATTTAGAGGTTCTTTTGAGGATATTTATGGAAAAATGGAGTTCTCATAATAATGAAAGAATTCTACTCATTATTACTTAATGCTGTAGTCAATTCTGAATTAGTGAACCGATAAATTACTAGCGAAAAATGTGTGTCCCAGCAGAAGACTCGGTAATATTGTCTGTAATTAACATTTTCTAATTATTCTGTCCTTGTTATTCTGTTAAAATCTTGAAGGCAACTTAGTGTATTGAAATTATCATGCTGAACGCTTGGTATAATTGTCCTTATACAGCCAAGATTTTTGAACACACAAAATAATATTATGGATTCACTAGCCTGTCAACACAATTATCCTAAAGCACCAGATTATCAAGAGGATACAGATGAGGTGCAAAAGGAATTAATTTTCACTGCACACTCTTAACTCAGGCTGTGGTCTGTTTCTCTGAGGGTTGAGTTCCAATAGTTGTTTATGCAATTTTGTCTGGCAGTAATAGAGAAAGAGACAACAACAGAAAACCTTGTAAGTGACGAGCTCTGCCTGCATTTTTACCACAGATGAACAGCATATTTTCCTCTATCAAAGCACTCAAATTGAACCGGTGATTGTTTTGGCTCATTCTAGAATGTTGAAATGTGAACTCATCACTGAGAGAATAATTCATGGTAAAGATTAATTTGAGTTTAATTTTACTGTCATTTAAGAAACGTTCTGGCACATTTATCAAACATGTATGAGAAATTGTCCTATATATGTTCAGCTTTATTCTGAGGCAATTGCTTATGTAAGAATAATATGTCTAACATATTTCAACACTCTTGAGAAATATGTAAATCTGGTTTAATCCCTCTTTATTAAGACAGTGTGATTTCATTAGAGTTCGTATTTTTATGGTCTGCTGTCACTACTTCACAGTTTCATCCCCATAAATTAACACCAACAATGATAGTTAGATTCGGGCTGTTAAATTTAGTTTTTAAAATTGCTTACCAATGTGAAAATTGCACCAATTTGGTGCATTGTTTCAAAACTTTAAGTACTAAGATCACAACAAATCATCAAAAGTTTTATGCATATTTCCTATTGTGTTAGAACAATACATAAAATCGCAAAGTATCCTTTTTATTATACAAAATAAGTGCAATTCTGTCTAAATGATTTATATACAGTAATTATCTTCCACAAAGCTCTTATCTCTTCTTGTTCAGTTTAATACATATTTGTATTAATCTAACTCATCTTAATAGTTAATGAATCATTTGGAACATCTATAGATTTCTATAGACATAGATTCTAATTCTATAGATATACCATAGTTTCTAGAATCTGTTCTCAATGTTCTCATATTACAAAAAAAGAAGATGTGGACTGAAAATATGTACAAGCTGTAGTATGCATGAAATCAGGTTTTAGTTGTACTAGTTGTGTAACAAGCGGAATCAGCTTGGATTTTTGTATGAAGAGTTTTTTTAAAAGTAGCTTACTTGTGAAAATACTGTAGTAATAAAAGTGAATACAAAAACTGTAGTGTTGTTTATTGTTAAAAGTATTTCCCTTATTAATATCATGCAATAGTATCACATTTTGTATACAGTATAATATTCAAACTAAGTGCAGGATTCCTTGAGCTAAAGGGATTTGGAATTGAAATCTTTCTTTTGTACTAGCTCTTCTTTTATCTCAACATGCCAACAATAAGCGGGTATAATCTGTGATTTACAATCGTCTATACCCTCAGAATTCACAGATATCTGAAGCATCTACTCAGACAAAACTATCAAAGCTATTAGAGCACATCTGGTATGTACTTTTGTAAATAAAACATGTTTGCAACTGCTTTACAATCTTGCATGTTGGGACATGTGAAAAAATCAAGCAGTCTTTACATGGTGTTCTGATTCCAAGCGCTTAATCTGTATCCCGAGGATATGGGAACTTTGGGTAACGATATTCAATTGTAACATGAACAATTGCAATGCATTTCTGTATTGAAATTTAGATTTTTCTTCATTGCATTTACGCTTACAGTTAAGAAAGTATTTACATTCAATGTCCCACAATAAATGTAGCAAAATTCAATATGGAAATGAATTTGCAATCTGAGCCGATAATATCCCCGCCCTATCAATCATTGCATCAAGGCAGGGCCAGGTGTTGGAAACATGGTGGTGGAAGAGCTGAAGTGAAGCAAGAACAGAGAAATATCAATGTTCCTGAAATTTATGTGCATTTATCAGTGATAAAACCAGTGCGTTAATAGAACCATAGTCTGTTGAAAGTGGTTCCTTTACTCACAGACTTATACAAACTGCCAGAGATTATTGCTTGCTATACCAGTATAGTTGAATTCCCCCCCCCCTCTTTTTACAATTCTGATTATTTATGTATCAGTTATATTAATACAAGGATAGTCAATGCTAAGTGTTATTTATTAGAAATACAACCATAATTATGTAAATTTAAATACAGAAGTGCATTGCCATTTTGCATATTACATTTCAAATAAATATTTTGCTACCCAACTGCTTCCATACAACATCAACTAATTAACCTATGAGTCTAATTACTGTTTGTTGACATGATGATATGTTAGGACATATTAGTGAGGTTAAAAGATTAATGTGCATGAGCATTTGAGCATTTAATTTTGAGTGTCACTCGTTATAAAACATTAGAAATAATTTTACAGACAAAAACACCAATATGATCTGGAATAACAGAAATGACTGGATTCTGAGAAACACAGACATACAGTACATTCCATACACTGGCCTTATTGCATCAGTAGCCTTGAGCAAACTGGAGAGAATATGTCAGTGTATGAGGAGGGCAGAGAATTCAGAAAACCATGGCTCCTTTCTTCAGCACCTGAGCGGACTTAAGTGATACAAATCTCCGAGCATCAGTCACCTGTATATTTACCGCTTTAGCGTTGGCATGAAACGGAAGATATGATATTATTTTCTTCCTCATTGTGACGTGAATATCTGAGTGAAATGGCTTCTCAAATAAGAAATATGGGCAGGACTTGATTTTGTCCATGGGGAAATGATTGGACAGTTGTCTATAGGTTGTCCTGCTCTCGCACCACGTTATCGTGGATAAGAAGGATTTGCAGGATTTACGATGTTGAAGACAGTTAAAAGTTCACAGTCTGTGAAAAGGGTCCATATGTTAAATGTCATTGGTGTCTGTCTCCTTCTTGTTTCCTCCTGTGATTTCCCCAGTGTATTTCCACTCATCTGTCATGTCATCATCACCTTGTTAGTCTTGCTGTGTCTAATTCCCTCATTCCTTCCTTGTGTATTTATACCTTGTGCTTTCATTCAGTCCTTGTCGAGTGTTGTCACTATATGGATGTGATTCCTTGTGCGTGTTTTCAGTTTTGTTACTTCAAGGCTTTGCACATAGAAGTGCCATGCCATTTCATTTTATAGTTATTAAGTGTTTCTGTTCTAGTTTTTGCACATGAAGTGCCGTTTTGTTTTGTACTGTTAACGTGATTTTTGTTTATGTTTATCATTAAAAGTATTGCAGCGATTTCATGTGCCTTCCTCATCCTCACACACAGTGACACCATAAAGACACAAACACAAGAATATTCCATATTTCATAAATCACAAGAACTGTCAATTTTGATTTCCTGTTGATTTTGAAAATTGCTTTAAGAATGAATTGCATTGGTGCATTTGTAGTCACAATTTAAGACCAGCTAGAAAGCAGCTACCATGTTCCTATTTTTTAGCAGGGAAAGAAATGCAGTTCAGATTTTTACAGCTACAGGTTGTATCATTCAGCTCAGAAAGGCACTCAAAGTAATTTAAAGATCTTAGATCAAATGTGCAGTAGGACATTTCTGAGAAATCCTGCTGAAGTGGATCAGACCAAGGAGCAGAACATGCCTGTAGCCAATCAGCAGCAGGGGGTATAAACACTCAAGATCGAGGAGGACAGAGAGTGAGTGAGCAAGAGAGAGATTTGAAGAAAGAGAGAAGGGTGAGAGACATTACCAAAGAGAAAATCGTAAAGGAATATCACTGGAGAAAGTAGGCCTATAAGAGTTTTAGAACCCATGTTAACATGCAAGTTTAGTACGGCAAGATTGCATTCATACTACACACATTCATGCTATATTGAACATACTTTTTTAGCTGTCCTGAATTACTTACTCAAAATAAATACCAACTCAAGAGATTATGCAATTTTAGGTGTAATCATCCACTCTAGCACAGCATGAGAAGCTGCTCACTGCAGAGAAAATGTGTAGAGATTACACTGTAAATTATTTCCAGGATTTAACAACCTGTAACTGTAATATTTGACAGTAAATTACATTATTATCATTTCACCAGCTTTAAGTGTGATATTTCACATAATACTGTATTCAGAATTTTACCGTGAAAATAATGCCAGCGGAGCAATTACAGGAAAAATAGATGCACACTACTCTCCTCTGTGCTCACAACCGACAGGTTCAGTGGTAAGTATTGAAATGTCAAATTTTGTCAATTAAAGTACTGTTTTTTATATGATAGTGCATGTAATTTAAAAGTAGTTGTAGGTTCTGTTGTCACGTTGTTAGCGGTTAACGTGTCATGCAGATTTGAACGTACAAAATGTGTCAACAAGAAATGAACAGATGTTGGTTGTAGTGTTAATTGTACCGTATTATGTTAGTGTCATTTAGACACTATTTTGAGTGTCATAAAATTCCATTATCTGTTAACTTTAGCCTTTCTTTGTGCTGCTAACAGCGTTCTCACTTTCCCTGCTGTAGGTTCTCTACGACGTTTGTATGCGATGACCTATGGGGAATAAATTTGAAAGGTAAGCTGCTTATTTAATGTAGGCATTATGACCGCTATTACAACCAGATAAATTATAGTGCTGTGGATTAGTGCAAAGGTAGAGTACATTTATCGCAAATTGGTAACGTTAACTTTTTTAAATAGTTTTCTCCTCTGTGTGTGAGATACAGCACAGACCGTTGACCTTGTCAATGGAAACATGAAGTGGCATGTCAATACTCTGTGAAAAGATGTGGTGCTTTTGCGAGCTGCACAGGACCACAGCAGCCAAGCAGCGGTCTTCACCCCCTCAATGTGGTGTGTTGCAGACTCAACTTGTGAGTCTGTGTTAGAGACCAGAGAGAAAGCGTTTTTGTCCTCTGCAAATAGTACATGTAAATTGTGTAAATTGCTTGTGCAAATGCTCTGACTGGTTAAATTAAACATCTCTGCATTGTCACAAGACTGTTCTTGACTGTGTTTTTGTAATGGAAATGTTTTTCACTGGCTGTTATTTGGTTGCGGTTTAACCGAACCACAGTAATGTCAACTTGTTCAAACTGAGTTAACTTTAGTTTTGCTCTGTGTTCCAGTGAAGGTGTAACTGAGAACCACACACTTTAACACTAAACTTTATTAAACTGCGAAATGTGTCAAATTTACCATTCTTCTGTATTTGAGTTGTTTTATTGGTGACTAATGTTCTTTTCAATGTTACAGGTTATCGATGGGTTAACAGATAAATGTAAAATTTACAGCATTTTACAATAGTGTTTAAGTGTAAATTAACAGCATATTACTGGCTGCTGAGTTGCATTACTGCACTGTAATTCTACAGAAGCATACTGCTAAATTACAATAATCTCATAGCATTAACTAGAACTTCATAATACAGTAATTCTACAGGAGCATACTGTTAAAACAGTGACACAATGGAATAACTACTGTGAGGTCATAGTATACAGCAATTATTTACTGTAAAATATACAGTAACTTACTGTGAAATTAATGCAACCTGTTGCAAGTAATTTACTATAAATTTACGGTCAGATAATTTACATTGCAGGTCTAGCTCTTCCTCTCTAGACGTTCAGCAAATGTAATTGGCCCTAATGAGTGGAGCTAGAAAATCCAACCACACCCAAACCCTACCCTGACCCAAAGCAGAATTCTTATCCCTCAACACCATTATACGTCATTAAAAGTCTAGTGAGGAGAAGATGGATGTTATCTGAGTCTGCAGTGAATACTACTTATTTGACTTTGATTTTGGGGATGGAGCAATGAATGGAGGAATATGTTTGTTTGGGCTTGTTATTTTATTCTGTTGACAGCCCTAGTTTTTAACAGTGTATTTTAAGGGGATGTAGTTACATTGTACTTAACTCAAATGCGCACTGAATACTATTAATTAAATGTACAGGTTATGGTAGTAACGTGTAACTAATAAAGTGTTACCCTTTGTTGTATTTTCTGGTATTTTTTCTAGGAAAATAGATTAATAATTTTGGTTTTAGTACAGTTACAAAACAAAAACCACATTTCATCATGTTATGTTTAAAGTTAGGGTTAGGTATACTAATACTATATTATACAGTATTAGAAAGAAAAACATTCAGAACGGCTTTTAAATTTTTCATACGAAAGTTTTTATTTTCATTTTCATATTCATGCCTAAATGACAATTTTCAGAAGATAAGCGTCCCACGAAGGAACACATTAAACTGTTTGAAACGCCATTTTCTAGATATTACAACATAATGCAACTGTGAGTGTCAGTGCAAGTCCGTCCTCTATCGAGGTGTTCGCGCGCTCTGTTTCTCTGCCCTCCGGTCAGGTTTTCGCCGACGTCTCGCGCGTTCATCCCGGAAGAATGACGAATAAGAACAATCAGTTCACAACGTCTGGCAAATCCGCTCAT
Source organism: Rhodeus uyekii (assembly GCA_037043235.1). Taxonomy (NCBI): domain Eukaryota; kingdom Metazoa; phylum Chordata; class Actinopteri; order Cypriniformes; family Acheilognathidae; genus Rhodeus; species Rhodeus uyekii. The sequence goes on from JAWRVZ010000068.1 coordinate 2,180,531, forward strand.
GTTCAGACCCTGACAGACTCAACTTCCTTCGCTCTCTATTTTTTCCTCGCTGAACAAAAACTTGGCAGAGACTATAAGAAAAAATGAATGTATTTTACTGGCACGCGCTCAGTAAAAACACGATTGTATTGGTTTTCGCGTTGAGCGCCGCTCGTTGCTGTCAAGCGTTTAACTTGGATGTGAGGTTTCCAATCGTCAAAGAGGGAAAAACAGCTGGCAGTTTGTTTGGACTTTCTGTTGCTCTGCACGAGCAGGTCGTTGGAGAGAAGAGACACCTGTAAGTATATAATTTCAATGTAAATGACCTGGCCTCATTTCAAATTTCATGAGAAGGACGAGATCTTCACACGGATGCGCACCTGTTGAACGTTTGACAACATTGATTTAAAGAATTTACTTTTAGTAGGTCAGTCATGCCTATTGTTGCACCCCTAGGATCTATTTATACGAAAAATTACCTGAATGTATGATTTAAAAAAAAAAAAGATTATCAGATATTCCATTTTTGAATTAAAAAGGCTATTTGGTCTCACCATTTATCAACTGTTTGGTTTACTATATTCTCCAAAATGTCTTCATTTGTGTTCACATAGGTTTGGAACAACTTGAGGGTGTGTAAATGATGACAGAAATGTTAATTTTGGGGTGAATCATCCCTTGGTTTAATCATGGTTTACAGTAAAATACATAGGTGGTGTAATTGTTGCAGTATAGCTCATGAAAAAATAGATCCCAGTGTAACAATCGGATCTTATTACTGCTACATTGCGCAAAATATATTCTTTTGTGTTGTGACTTGATGATATGAAGATTGAAAAGCCTGACAATGTTAAGTGCTATTTTGCATGTCTGATTCTTTTGGTCGAAACCGGTCGGATATACTCTCATCATGTTCTTGTTTCAGTTTTTGTGGCATTGAATTAACTCTATTAACTCAGGTAAATGATTAACATGAAAGCTCTATTTCACAAGAGGATAAGATCGCCTGTTACTGTGACTTACAGGGGCTGGGCAGGCCATGCACCTGCTTGTCTAATGTTTTGCGGTTGCTACAACAAACGTAACCTTTTTTTGTTCTACAAAACTCAAGTATAAAGCATATTTAGTTTTGGTTAAGGCCTTCTGAGATTGACCAATCGTGTAGTCAAATATCTCTACAAACAAGCTGATCATTTACAGTAGTCAGGACGTTCTTCTGAGACACATTTGCTGATGACTGAAGCAGTAGATTTTGCTTTGTAGTTCACTTATTTATGATTCTTTCTACATGAATGGAAGCTTATGAGTGCTGTAACTAGTGTGGAGTGTAGCGGATGGTGAAAACACGGAAGGAACCCCCAAAACACTTTAACTGTGAACAGAAAACAGCACACTTGTGCATAAACAAACAAAAACTCGGAATAACTAGGAATAGCAAGGAGACACGAAACACGGAGGTACACAGACACACGAGTCATAGGAACATTTACAATCAACAGACAAGGGACAACATGAGGGATTAAATACACAGGATAATGGGACACACCTGACACGACTAACAATGGGAGTGGCAAGCGAGACGGAAACACAAAGGATCATACAGGTGGTAACAGGAAGTGACACGACATGACTGTGACAAGTGCTGTGAGACTGCTATTGCCAGCCTCATAAGGCAATAACTAATAACAGAGCCATCCAGTGAGTTTGCATGCAAGAAGTCTGAACTCAACAACAGTTTCATATTATCTGCCACTAACACCTATAAATTAATTTTATAGTATGACATACAATCTTTTTTCAAAGTTGCTCGGTGGGAGAAGTAGAAAAACACCAACTTTTTTAGAAAATGTGAGTTAGTGCACAGAATGTTTTTTTTTCATGTCCCCAGGAAATAAGAACTCGACATATTTCACATCGAAAGCCAGCCACATAACTGCATTGACTCACACAGGCTATTTTCTTTTCTTTTTTTTAATTACAGATGGATATAATGCCCTTCCCAACATGCAAAAACCGCATTTGAGCATAAACAATAAATGTGACCATAACAGAGCAAAATAACAATTTGTGGCTCAGGCAAAATACTTTGGCACTTTGTCGCTTTCATTTCAAATAGAGGTAATGTTGAAGCATGTAAATTGCTGACAGATACTGTATATATGGTGCTATAACAGAACACCCTGACTTTTCAATTTATTCTCCAGCATATGAAGGAGCCACAAGGATAAACATGTTAAAAAACCACAACACATTACAGACACTTATATATAAAGGCCTAAAGCAAAAATCACAATGGAACCGCAAATCTATCCGATCTTAAAACATGCCTCATGTTTTATGTGTGTGATTTCTGGAAGCACAATGAAGATAATCAAATTGTCTTTGATTTGATGTTATAATGCTTTTACTCAACTAGATGTAGGACACACGACGGACATAGAATGAAGTAAAGCAGACTAAATGAATCATGTCTCTTCATTGTTAACAGATGTAAGAAACTACACCACAAGATAGTAGTGGTGTCTGAACTGGCTCATTTCCCTCCGCGGTCCATAAATGTTTTATTCCCAAAAGCAGTGTGGTGTAAATGTTTGTTGTTTGTCATATGTAGTGTGTGTAATGTTCACTTCAAACAAAGGTTATCTCTGCCCTTGTCATCGTCCTAGAGGAGTCCTCCCAAGCTAATGCGAAGTTGTCTGTGTTGCAAAATACATTTTCTGGAGACTTCCTGATTGCCTGTCATAAATCCTCAAAGGAAGAGCACTGTATTTGTCTGCTACCCTGCATCTTCAATGGTTGGTGCTAATTTAAAATTTCATAGAAAACTCTTAAATTGTCGTGGAAACAGCTGTGTTTTTGCACTAAGGGTTAGGATTTTAATTAGAAATTTGGAGTTGTTTGCTTTTGCATACTGAGAATACTTCCCTGCCCCCCAGTTTACGATTTATGTACCCATAAACTGTTCAGATGCCTTCCTGATCTTATCTGCACTGACTGCCCAATTTGAGAACCGAGATCTAGTCGCAGTGATATTAATTGGCCTGGCTAGACATTCATCATCTTGTCGAACACATAAAGGACTTGTTCTGTGACACACAAGGACGTCCTGTGTGTTCTGTCTTCCTGTGATCTTTGGGCATTTGTCTCATGCACTCTTATAGACTAATAACCTGTTTCCTTCATATACCGGCTTTAGCTAGAGCAGCAGAACTGATCATTTAGCGCTGCTGATGCACTGAAAGCTCATTGCAGTTCTCAGATCCTCAAAACAAAGATGACAACTCATCATGTGTAAGTTCTCTGGGAAACCACAAAACTGAAATTTGCTCGTTTGAGGTCCAACTATTGGCTGAACAAGTGAAATGAATTGAACTGAAAGTTACAGCTTATGTGGTGATAACTCTATCCTCTCAGAATATTTATATATATATATATATATATATAGCCCAAACTATATAGTGGAAAATAAATATTAAACTACAAATACATTTACATATATCTCTGATTAAAGATAACAAACTAAATGTCCATGAAAGTGAAACTAACTAAACTGAACTGTGATGGTATGAAATAAGTGTGCATTTTAAATACATTTTGGAATAGGTTTTCACTGGTGCCAGTAAGATTTTAAATAAATGCATTTATTCAGGAAGGACACATTCAGTTGAAAAAGGTGACTGTCAGAAAAAAGTGAAGCAATGTCTGCTGAAATGGCTGAATGGCTGCTGTCTTTACTGTAATTTTGACCAAATTAATGCAGCCTTGGTGAGCATAAGTGGCTTCTTTCAAAAATATCTTACAAACACAAATTTATGAATGGTAGGTTGAATAATAGTTGCAAATTATTATTTTAATGAGTTTGTTGACAGTATTCATTGGCTGATTAACCGGATTATAACGGTCATAACAGCTGATCCCTGTGATGTGTTTTTTAAATGCGCTGTTGAGGAAATAATATATATCCCATTAATCCAAACTAGACAGAACTTAGTTTAGAGTGATTACTGTATTTTCCCGCATATAATCTGCAGGTTATAGCATATTTTACAACCCCCCCAGGGGGGGTGCAGGTTAAATAAGAGTGCGGGCTATTTCACAAATTTTTTACACGCAATAATATTTCAATATATTTGTTATGTCCTGAAGGTTCTTAAGGGACGTGCTGCTGCACAGCGGGAGAGACTGCTTTTTCTTTTTGTTCTGATTCTGACTTGTGTTTGTTTTCTTATTGTTTGAATTTCGCGCTCAAGCACTGTGTACCAAGTCTAAACAGTTATGGATAATTGACGTCATGCGAGCAACATTCGAAATTCAAAATGTAAACGTACACAAAAAAAGTTTATAAATCTATGGGTGCGGGTTATATAAAGGTGTGGGTTTTGCCAACGATTTTTTACACAAAACCCCAAAACCCCCGGGCTATATGAAGGTGCGGATTATCTGCGTCTGCTGGTTATATGCGGGAGAATACGGTATACACCAGGGGTTACAAAGACTTTGCAACAAATGACCATATAGTCTGAGTGATGATGAGCAGGTATGCAGAAATCATTCCAGGTACATGGGCTCTTGGGAATTGTCCAATACTAAATGCTAATACTCAGGTGACCTCCGGTGTCTAATTGATGAATCTTTATTGCCGTTCATAGCAAGGTCAAGTCACCTTTATTTATATAGCACTTTATTCAATACAGATTGTTTTAAAGCAAATTTAAAGTGATTATAGGGCAATAATGCATTTTCAGTCATTTCAGTGTTGACTCAGTTCTACTGTGATCATCAATTATTAAATTATTTCATTTAATCTATAAAAAAGTTGCCATCATCCTGCTCAGTTCAGTTTTCATACAAAAGTGCCAGTAAGTACAGTCAGTTCAATAATATTGTTGAATATTGTCTCCAAATAAGCAAGCCAGTGGCAAGGAACCCAAACTCCATCAGGTGACAGAATGGAGAAGATAAACCTTGGGAGAAACCAGGCTCAGTCCGAACATGGTATGATTATGAATCAGACTGCATCACAAATCAGAATTCAGATCAGATCAGTAGCATTCAAATATTCATCTAGCTCCTTTTGCTTGAAGATCAGATTAATTTTCTATGAGGAAGACCTGTCTGGCTCTTGTGGTCTCTGCTGACGATCGGTTCCGATGGCTGTCATGTCGATAAGGCCTTCACAGGGGATTATCTAGTTGACACGGACTCTGCTAACATTCAGTTCTGCATTGTGGTCATGTCTAGGTGCAGGTCTACCATCTGATCTGGATATGGTCCAGATCCGGCTGGTTACAGAAACCTCGGGGTAGACAGAGAGACTAATATTAGTGTAGATTCCATTCTCCTTACGATGTAACAAGTGCATCACGTGTTATGGGCCTGCAGTAGATTTTGCTATCAGTATTGTCAACTGGCCAGAATTTTAAGATCGCAATAGACGTGAAGGACTATAATGTGTTAAGAGATCGCTCAAGTACTGAGGAGCTTAACCTTTTAGTAATCAAAGTTAAGCAGTGGGAGGGTTACAATTACACATTGACGAGACATGAACACGCAGCCAATGCGAATGCGCATCGCCGCGTGTTCACATTAAACAAAGACGCAACACGAAAAAACAACATGAAAGCACGCGGCTGATGTAAACACGAACTGCATGCTCACAACACTGCACACAGACCCGAGAGAACGCGGCTCGACCAGAGCTTGAACCTCGCCCACTCACAAAACATAGACAAGGACGAACACACGGGTCATGAATGTCCGAATCCGGACACAAACCGAAACCAGACAAGACCAGTCTCAGGATTGGACATCATAACCCGCATATAAGACAAGCACATAAGACACACTCGAACATGAGACATTACGGTAGTGCCAGAGCTCTGCTACAAAACCAAGAAATTACTAGACCGAATGCGGCAGAACCCTGACAATGTGGTTTTACAGATGTTAGAAATGAAAGACTGGTGTCAAAGAGCATACCCAGTTTACCACAAAGACTCAACAGAGCAGGTTATTACCTGCAGATGTTTTTGTTCCAGTTATTTCCAGTTACTGTCCCCTCTCCACTAGTCATCCTTTTTTTAATATCAATTGTGTATTAGTTACTTTTCGTGAATAAGTATGAGCAGAGTAGCTTCAAATGTGTAACAGTCACAGTTCACATAACAGTGAAAGCTAATGCCATGCTTCCTAATGATGTCTCCCAAGGGTAGCATGTAGAGGTTGAAAAGCAATGGTCCAAGTACTGAGCCTTGTGGTACTTCATACTGAACATGTGATCAATGTGACATCTCTTCATTTACTGCTACAAATTGGTAACAGTCAGATAAGTATGCTTTGAACCATGCCAATGCAATTCCACTAATGCCAACATAATGTTTGAGTGTATTCAAAAGAATGTTGTGGTCGATAGTATCAAATGCAGCACTAAGATCCAGTAACATTAACAGAGAGATACAACTACGATTTGATGATAAGAGCAAATCATTTGTAACTCTAATGAGAGCAGTCTCAGTACTATGATATGGGCTAAATCCTGACTGGAAATCCTTGCAGAGACCATTTCTTTCTGAAAAAGGAACATATTTGTGAGGATATTGCCTTTAGTAGATTAGAGATAATTAATTAACAAATTCTCTTGAATCATGTTGTGTTTTTATAATATAAGAGGTTTAATAACAGCCAACTGAAAAGTTTTTGGTTAATATTAATATTAATTAATATTAAGAAGAGGATCTTTGACTTTTGGAAGGATCTCTTTCAGTAGCTTAATCTGTATATTTGGATGATTTAACAAGTTTTGACTATTCTTCCTCTCTTACAGCAAAGAATGAGTGAAATTGTTCTTCAGTTGGTGTCTAGCACAACCTCTGACGCAAAACTGTTTGCAGTTACATGGTTATAATTGTATCTGTATGTTCCAGTAAATAAATTAACAAAGTCATTACCACTGTGTTATGTTGTGGCTGTGTACTGCTAAATGGAGTATACACAAGATAATGATCTGAGATGTCACGTATCTGAGGTCTACTACGTAATTTAAGTTAGCTCACCACACACTAGCACACTGCACACTACCACTCTGATGCATTGCTTGACCATTCAAATTAAAGGGCCGCAACCAACTGTTGTATAATTGTATTCAAATCATGTATCTCTAATCACTGTGTTCTGCCCCATTGAAAACTGTTGCACACTATACGTTTTCCTGAAAACTCTAAAACTATGGCAAACATATATTGTCTTGTGGTGTGAACTTCCTGTGTGATTTCCTGTCTGTTTTATGTTGTCTGGCAAATATTCTAGTTGCAGTTGTGGTTATCTGGTTCACATCTGTAGGTGTTATATGTGACCTGTCTGCCTCAACACTTATTGTCAAACAGATTCAACTCAGCTAAACATTTATTTAATAGCTTTGCCCAAATACAGACTTACAAAAGCTAATGTGGTCAAATCAAGTCAAGTCACCTTTATTTATATAGCACTTTTTACAATAGAGATTGTTTCAAAGCAGCTTACAGTGATAACAGGAAAGTAATGCAACAAAGTTTGTTTTGATTATGATTTGATGTTCAAGAAACATTTATTATTATTATCATCAATGTTATTATCTGTTTAATATTTTTGTGGAAACCATGATACCTTTATTCCCCCCCCAAGATTAAATAGAAAGTTAAAAGGAACAGCAATTATTTTAAACAGGAATCTTTTGTAACTTTGTAATTGTCATTGCTTTTGACAATTTTTTTGTACTGAGCTCTCTAGAACTGTACATGTCATTTATTGTACTACTTTGACTATTTTTGCTTGCTTTCACATTCATTCATTGCGATATGTGGGAGATGAGGGACATGTATTTCACATGTCTGAACTTGAATATATGCAACACATCCAGAAAGTTTTTCTCTCCTAATCAAGTTCTTTGTTCATGGCCAGACAGTCTCAAGCATGGGGCCTTTTTCTCATAGGCCTTTAATACGGGTCCTTTTGTGAAGTGTATTTAAAGGCGCACACATCAAAGAAAAGTACAACATGTGAACTCTGGCCCTTAAATTCATTCAGTGAAACCGTTGAAGCAGGCACACCTTCTTCTGCAGGCTACAGGAAGTTGTGTTCCCTGTGATATGACTATAGCTGTTTTTTCCTCAAGTAAAAAACATTTAAACCACTAAAAAAGGCAAATATAGAGGCAGAGAGGTTTTTAAACTATAAAAGAGTAATTTTACTCTTATGTTCTAGCTTTTAAACTACTAAAGGAATATGACCAATGTCATATATCTTCAAAAGATTCACTTGCCTGAAAAATAAAAGAGTAATCTCTATATTATTTGCAGTTCAAAAGTACTGAATGATGAGTACTGAATGAAAGACTATTGGTGTGGAAAAGATTAAATTAATCCATTCAGGTTGAGTCATATGCTCTCAAACTGAGCAGCTTCGATAAAATGAAGCACCAGTGAATGCAAACTCCCCAACCAGCTTATGGTTTATAAACTTGCCTCTGAGGTATGTGCTGCTTACCTCTAGACCTGTAGATAATTGTAGCCGTAAAACCCATGTCATGTGACTGGTATCTGTTTAAGGATAAATGGGCTGAACTGCACTGGTGATATGATTCACTGAACAAACTGCAGGAAACCGCTCTGCAGTTGTTCCACGTTAGAACATAGACATTTTTCGCACATTGAAGTAAAATCATTGGTAACACTTTATTTCAAGTAATTAATATTACCTATTAATTAATATCCGTACCTATTTGAGTAAGTACCATGTAACTATGTACCCTTAAAATAAAGTGTAACTAAATAGTCTGTGGTCACGTAGGTGAAAAAGTAATGGCTTGTGGATGAATGATTTCTAAGCTGTGTTAAAGGGTTAAAGCAATAGGTCACCTGAAAATTTAAATTCTGTCATCATTTACTTTCCCTCATGTCATTCCAAACCTGCATGACTCCCTTTCTTCTGCAAAAAAACAAAGAAGATATCTGTCACGGTTCTGTCTCTGTTTCCAGTGTTATTAGTGTTCTAGTGGACAGAACCGTGGCACTGCTCTCTCTCCCATGTGTTTGTGTCTCGTTAGTGTCTGCCCCGCCTCCTTGTTGCCCGTAATCATTCCCAGCTGTGTCTCATCACTACCTTCCCTCATGTGTCCTATTTAATCCCAGTGTGTTTGCTGTCCTGTGTGGTGTCGTTGTCATTCATGGATGTTGTTCTTGTCTGGATGTTCCTTGCCCTGATTTCCTGGTTTGTTTTATGCTTAAGTTATGGTCTTGGATATGTTATGTTTTCCCCCTCGTGGGTGTTTCTTTTGTGTGTTTATGTTTATTTGTTAATAAATAATCCTTATCCCTGCACGTGAGCCCTCCCTTTCTGATACGTGACAGAACGACACCACCACTTGAGGACTCAGCGGGAAGAGGATTATTTTATTTTTTGAACTTTAAAGATGGGGACCTATAGTCCATATTATCCGTCCAGGCTGTCCACCCTCGATGTGATGATGCAAAGGATTAATTCCCAGTATTTTCGTCAGCTGGGGACAGATGTTAGAGACTTGGCTGGCACCTTTCTCATCAAGATGAATGATTTGGACTACACTGAGGCCGATCTTAAAGAGGCATTCAATCTTTGTTTGGATCGGCCTCTAGTCTACTGGGACTTCGACAAGTTGGAGGGCCTTAGTTTTTGGGATTTTGTCGGACACGTTCATCAAAGGGAACGGGAATCTGTCCCCAAACCTATTATTCCACCCATAAACCGCCTCGCTACTCCCCCCGTGGTCAGGAGGGGCACCAGTTCCCCTGTCACCCCTAGACGGAGGCGGAGGAGGAACAGAGCCGTCCTAGATCCTGCTGCCGGCCTGGATGCCGCTGTCCCAGAGCCCGTTGCCATCCCAGAGCCCGCTACCGGCCAGGGGGCCGTCGTCCCAGAGCCCACTGCTGGCCAGGAGACCGTCCTGGAGTCTGCTATTAGCCAGCAGGCCGTCCCGGAGACTCCCGCCAGCCAGGAGGGCGACCCAGAGCCTGCAGCACCTCCAGTCAGCCCTGCCGAGGCCAAGAAGGCCATGGACCTTTTTTTTGTTCTAGCGACCCTGCGGGCCTGGAGAACGCACAGGGCTACTGACCCGCTGGCCGACCCAGAGCCCTCGCTGCCTGACCCACCGGCCGACCCAGAGCCCTCGCTGCCTGACCCACCGGCCGACCCAGAGCCCTCGCTGCCTGACCCACCGGCCGACCCAGAGCCCTCGCTGCCTGACTCACCGGCCGACCCAGAGCCCTCGCTGCCTGACCCACCGGCCGACCCAGAGCCCTTGTGGCCTGACCCGGAGCCTTTGCTGCCCGCCCCGCCGGGCGACCCGGAGCCTTTGCTGCCCGCCCCGCCGTGCGACCCGGAGCCTTTGCTGCCCGCCCCGCAGGGCGACCCGGAGCCTTTGCTGCCCGCCCCGCCGGGCGACCCGGAGCCTTTGCTGACCGCCCAGCCGGGCGACCCCGAACCTTTGCTGCCCGCCCTGCCGGGCGACCCCGAATCTTTGCTGCCCGCCCCGTCGGGCGAGCCTGAACTCTCGCGGCTGGACCCTCCGGTCCTGCCAGACCCGCTGAACCAGCCGGCCTTGCTGGAGCCCACCTGGCTCAACCCGCCGGCCCCGCCTGATCCGCCGGTTCTGCCAGAGCCCACCTGGCTCAACCCGCCGGCCCCGCCTGATCCACCGGACCCGCCGGTCCTGCTGGATCCTCCTTGGCTCATTCCTCCTGCCCCTTCCTGGACTTTGTGTTATTTTTGATTTGCTTCCTAGGTTGTGGACCCTTTTTTTGTGCTATTTGATTTGCCTGATTTTTCTCCCTTCCTTCCCTTGTTGTGTTCGGTATCCCTTGAGTTCCCTGTCTTGTGTGTTATGCTTGGTGGTGATGTCGGTGTTGGGTTTTTGTTTCATGTTGGAACGCCAGGTGGCATTCCTTAGAGGGGTGGTAGTGTCACGGTTCTGTCTCTGTTTCCAGTGTTATTAGTGTTCTAGTGGACAGAACCGTGGCACTGCTCTCTCTCCCATGTGTTTGTGTCTCGTTAGTGTCTGCCCCGCCTCCTTGTTGCCCGTAATCATTCCCAGCTGTGTCTCATCACTACCTTCCCTCATGTGTCCTATTTAATCCCAGTGTGTTTGCTGTCCTGTGTGGTGTCGTTGTCATTCATGGATGTTGTTCTTGTCTGGATGTTCCTTGCCCTGATTTCCTGGTTTGTTTTATGCTTAAGTTATGATCTTGGATATGTTATGTTTTCCCCCTCGTGGGTGTTTCTTTTGTGTGTTTATGTTTATTTGTTAATAAATAATCCTTATCCCTGCACGTGAGCCCTCCCTTTCTGATACGTGACAATATCGTTTCCAAAAGAATAAAGAATGTTAGTAATCAAAACGGTTACCAGTCCAATATCCAATATGTATGGACACAAAACAAACTATATAAAAAGAGAACTGAGACATTTCACATAAAACCTTTATTTTTGTTCCACTGAAGAAAGAAAACCATTAAAGTTTGGTACGACATGAGGATGAGTAAATGATCACAGAATTTAAATTTTTGGGTGAATCATCCCTTTAAAAATCATGGTTTAAAGGTTCAAAGTAAAAAACATAGTATGCAGTATGTTACATTTTTAAATAAATTAAATTTTAAATTTAAAATAAATTTTTTAGTGACTATTTTCCACAGTCTCTCTGATGCTTCGTATTAAACAAAGTCTTAAAAGTGCGGATGGAACAAAAAGATCTAAGTAAACGCCCTTGTTGTATCTGAGATGAGCAACAGCTTTCATAAAAGGCTCTGCTCTGGTGAACATGCAGCGACGAGGAAGAATCTGACATTCTTTCTTGCTCATTCACCTTCTTTTGACTTTCTCATTTCCTGTCTTGTCCTTGCTGAAAGTAGATTTAAAGTCACATGACAGGAATGAGGCAGAAACGCAAGCCGATTGTGATTGTTACTGGTGGTTTGAGGGGTACGATAACGGGGGTCCAAATGAAATTAGGCCCAAAGGGAGAGGGAGGGATGTCTTTCACTTCACCTTTTGTTTTTCGTTGTCCCTTCTTGTCATTCTTCTCTTTCCCTCCCTTTGACTTTGACCTCAGTGTGTGTCCTCATCACAGTCTACCTCACCACAATGTGTGATGCATATGAATAAGTATTGAAACGAGGAGAAATCACCACTGAAAGGTGTGTGATCAAAATAAGCACAAAGGAAACCTCAGACTGGATTTGTTGTTCACTTGGGTTAGCATATTTCAGTAATACTTTGTTCACATGTAATATTTGCTTATATGACAGGACTGGAATGAGAATTCGAAGGGATAGTTCACCCAAAATGCAAATTAGCCGATTACACAACCTCATGCTATTCCAAACCTGTATGTCTTTTTTTTATTCTGCAGAACCAAAAAATATTTGTTTTTAATACTTCATTTACATGTCCATATAATAAAAGTCAATGAGGTCCAGTGTTGTTTTTTTCTCCCACTAACCACATGAGGGTGAGTAAATTATGACAGAAAATTAATTTTTGAGTGACAAATATGTCTGCATAAGATTGATATTTCATTAAGTGTGTAAAATGCAGTGTGTGAAATTGTAATGGCTTACTTATAGTTGTCTCTGCACAATAAGCTGCCATACAAAAAAAATAAATAAAAAATCCTACTCAGTGTCAAACTGCCTGTTATTTATAACCCAAGTTCCTAAGTTCTGAAATCCATGATGATTAGACTGTCAGATGTAGTACATTTTTGTTAAAAATCGTCAAACTGAATTTTAGAGATGAAATGACCGCATCGCCCACTAAAGCCCATTCATAATCCCGTTAGACACGACTCATGATCTGATGAGATCTCATCCCTCACAGTGTGGAATATTTATGAGGCCTCGGGCTGCAAGGTGGATAAAATAACAACTAGGGTACGTGGCTCCAAAAATCATGAAACATTAATGAATCAAGCTTGCAGGCAACGCTGCTTTAGTCATTATTATGTCTGTCATGCTCTCACAAATATTGAAATAACTTTCATTGATTTTGTAATTATAATTTTATGAAATGCCTCTTTAATTCTGCTCATTTTCCTCAAGGGCTCTAGGGGATTACATCTGTCTCTTAACGGCAGATGTGTATATCTTAGGCCTAACTCTTATCTGTCTAGATTTAATAATCAAAAACAAAATGGATTCTTGAGCTTGAGTAAGCGATTTCCGGAATGAAGAACGTGTGTATCATAATAGCTCGGTTATGCAAGGACGAGAAGGAGACACCTATTCGCTCTGGTTCTATACAAACCCATTCTCCACAGTGACTGAAAATGAACATTTGAGTAAAATGTGATCCCCGTCTCATGTGGTTTTTAGATGCTGTATGTTAATCAGACACTTTAAACAGCAGGTTTCTTGAAAGTGCTTTAAAGACTGTAACTTTTACTGTGGTGTTTTCTCTACATATATGCGCTGTGTCCTGGAAGTAATGGGTTCTGACAAGTTTTTAAAGTCAAAATCAGTTCACGTAGCATGACAAGCCCAGACAGATTAGGTTTAGAAATGCTGAAGTTTATCTGCAGTGAAAACTACATTTTGAGGAAAGACAAAAAATACCTGGCACTGAATGTGAACTTTTGCTGTCTTATCCTTGATTGTGTGTGAAAAAAATTGCTTTTTTTGTCTCCAACAACCATTACTGTGATACTGCGGCAAATGCCGTAATACTCTGCCTTGAGACAGACTTGAGCTCAACCAGGTTTATACATGTTTTAGACTTCTTGTAGGAGCGCCGAAGGAGAAAGCAGAGTCTGGACTGTCAGCCAATGAAACTGGAGATATATATGCCTGTCAAATCACTGCAGACCCCAAAGACTGCAAAAGACTGAGTCTGCTCACCTCAAGTAAATTTTCCTACCATTCATTCAATGCTTAAATTTGCTTGTGATTCACTTAATCCCCGTGTGCAGTATTTATAAATGCTGTTATTTTTTGCATTCATATGACACATAAGTTCCCCCATTTATTTTATTATACGTTTGTTTACAAAAATAAAAATCCTATATAATAAATAATGATAAAATAGTGTTCAGTAATAATGATAACATTACTTAATTTTAATGTTGATTGGTATTATTATTATTATTTATTATCATTATTACTTGTTCCTGCCATTCATATCAGACTTAAATATGCTTTATTAATTTTTACTCTTTTATTTCATTTATTGTCATTATTATGTGAAAGGACATTTTAATTGAGTACTATTGCTGTGGGATGAGATTGTTTCAAAGTGTGACTCCGTGTTACTGCAGAAAGAACCGATCTGAATAATTCCTTTGTGTTATGTAGATTCTGACGAAATCCTAAACTCTCCAGGTGATGTAATAAATGGGATGTGGCTTGGTGTGACGATTGCCAGTCAGAGTCAACCAGGGGGTCGTGTACTGGTGAGTTTCATAATAATGACCCCTCCTGCTTATTAATTTGGCCTCTGGGGCCAGTTATTCAAAAGTAATCTGATTTCATTCTGGCTGTTACATTTGATCAAATATTGAAAATGGGGCTTTCAAAAGAAAACAAGGATTCTGAAATTAGATTAGATCACAAAATCAATCTTGGTTTTGATCTGGATAAAATCATCAGTTTGTTGTTCAAAACTTTTTTAGTAAGACTGAGATACCTTTGGTCCAAATAAAACAGGATTACAGTAATACCTTGAGATACGATCATAATCTGTTCCAGGACCGAGCTCGTATCTCAAATCATTTTTAATCAATTTCCGGCCCTCTAAAAACCTCCCTTATTAGTGCTAATAACAATGGAAAAAAATGTTTTTTAATTGCTATTGAGACATACACACACACAAAAAAAATTATAGTATATAAGGATTCCTGTGACATTGTTATGAATATGAACTCCGCGCCTCCCCTCCCTGGCCACCGGAGGGAGCTCTCACACGTATACTGACACACAAACACACACTACATTTCACATGATGCAGTTCATTGGACTGATTATCGCACCAGCTGCGAACCATTACACAAACTATAAAAGACTGTCAAACGCACTGTCATGGCGAAGTCTTGATTTGCGGTGGGGATCATTTCTGAGCGTTATTATCCTGTCCTGTTTGCCTGCTTTTTGATTCTGCTGTTTTCCCGTTTTGCCTGTCCTGACTATCCGCCTGTACAACGATTCTGATTCTGTCCGCCTGCCTTTTTGACCCGTGCCAGGATTATTGTTTATGTATGCTCTCTGCCTGTCCTTACTATCTGCCTGTACGACCATTCTCATTAAAGACAGACAGAGCCAAAACGGGAAACAGCAGAATCGAAAGACAGGATAATAACACTCAGAAATCAAGACTTCGCCATGACAGTGCGTTTGTGTAACAGAGGACTCACAGGCAGGGATCCAATCACAATGTCTTTATTAAGAATGGTCGTACAGGCAGAGGGTCAGGGCAAACAGAGAGCAATCGTGGTCAGTAATCCAAGCAGGGGTCAGGAAGGCAGGCAGAACAGATACAGAAACGGTAGTCCAGTCGAGAGGTCAAGGCAGGCAGATATCAGACACAAGCGTTATTCCAGGCACAAGGTCAGGGCAGGCAGAACAGGATCAAAAAACAGGTAACAGGCAGAATCAGAACAGATAATCAGGACAGGAATAAACGCTCAGAATGATAGCTATTGCAAATCGAGACTTCGCAGTGATTGTCAGAATGAAACAGTCTTTTATGGTCCAGGTAATGAATCACAGGTGGTGTGGCAAACAATGATGATGGAGTTCAGGTGTGTGTGTGTAATCAGTCCAGTGTGATGGTTGCTGGGAAATGTAGTGTGTAGTGAAGTGTCAGTATAAGTGAGAGCTCCCTCGGGTGGCCAGGCAGGGGAGGCGCGGAGCTCATATTCATAACAGATATAAAATAAAATGTGGTTTTAATTATGAGTTCTTATTTTTGAGACAGACGATACAGTAGCGGCATGTCTGGAGGAGGAGGAGGGAGGGATTAAGTAATGCAAACACAATGCAAACACAATATGGAAGAGTAGAGTATTAGATATTAGTATTCCCGTGTAGTGTATTAGATAACTTCAGATACTCATATTTATTATCATTGAACCCACATAGCTCGTGCTGCTCCCAGCTTAATACTAGTGAATCACTCGTCACCTCCAGTAACCTCCTGCTGTAAAACCAAGGTGGCCCATTAGTGGAAATCGTATGCAATTACCCCATTAATGAGGCAGACACCTAGCGTTGGCGTCCTAGCCACCTAGCGTCGTGCTTGTATCTCAAAAATTTACTCGTAACTCAAAGCAAAAAATGCTTGTAGGCTTGCTCGTATCTCGGGATGCTCGTATCTCAAGGTATTACTGTATGTTGATCCAAGCAGAAGGGTGGATTTCAGGATCAAATATGTAATAAAAATGTGGTAAAGTGGTAAAAAAACAAACATTTGTATCATGTAATTTACACACACACTTTTTTATTAGTTTGACTGTTATACAGTAACAGTCCAAACAACCATAAATATCAAACAAAAATATCACAATTAAAGTGTTTGTATATTACTGTTTGTAAACTACATATCATAATATATGAACCAGACAAAGTTCTTAGCAATTGTACCGTAAATGCAAAAGCGTTGAAATACCCCGCCATCTCATATTTTTTCCATTAGCATGTCGGTTTAGGGGCTCCATAGGGAACTAGTAATACAGATTTGGTAATATGATAAAGTGTGTATCAGGATAAGGGTGATCCAATCCAATTTTGCTTTGAAAAAACGGCACAAAAGTAAGATGGATTACCTATTCCTGGATAGCAAAATTCTCATCAATATTAAACTTTTTGAACAAGGTCTATGAAAAGCCAATCCATTGCTCTTTCGAACTTAACATAATATTCATCACTCTATTTAATAGGCCTGTGGTCATCGTTTTATACGGATCTACTTAACCAACCTTCGCATGATTGGGAGGTGCTTTATTCGTGGAAATGATTTAAAGTACGATAAAACAGACTCTCAGTGGCAGTCGTATGACGAGGTGTGTGACCCCAGAGAAGATCAGAATCGCGAAGGCATGTGTCTTGCTGGAATGTCTGCTGCCTTCACTCAGAATGAGATCTTCATCGGCGCACCCGGATCCATCAACTGGCAAGGTGAGGAGAATTAGTCTCCTGTAAACAAATGTTCTAAATGCAAGGAGGATGACCTTTCTCAATTTCTCTTCTAATCATTTTCCATCATATGCAGGAAATACATTTTCACAGTGGCATAACCCTAATGATGAATTTGATAAACAGAAGAGCAAGCTTGAAGACATGAAAAAAGGGAATATTTACGTTGGTAAGGCAGCCACAACCATGCTTTCAGTTTACTTTATACATATCTATCTATCTATTTATCTATCTATCTATGTATTTATCTATCTATACATATATACAGTAATACCTCGGTTTACGAGTGACTTAGTATACGAGTAAATTGGTGTACGAACATGGAGGATCAAATCGGTGTACGAGCATTGTATCGGTGTGTGAGAAAAATATTCCCTCACCTACGCGCATTTTTGTGTGGAAAAGTCCTAACGCTCAGCATCGTCGCGCACATTTTTACTGGAAATATCCTAAACACAGCCTCTCATAAAACAGTCACGCGTTTCCAACCCCTTTATCACCCCTTAACTCGTTCATTCTCTCAGCGGTGCTTGGTTTGGGTGCATCATTCACCACAGTGATACTTTTATAAGTGATTTACAGCAGTTTTACCTTGTGTTGTTAACATACTTGTGTTGTTAACATACGTTCACGTAGTGAAATATACATGTACAGTACCTTTCGAGTCCGTGCTGTCTTTGGCTCTTTCGCGGCTCCCGTGTGTTCGTTCGCAGCTCCCGTGTGTTCGTTTGCCGGATCCAGTGTGTTCGTTCGCATCTCCCGCATTTGTTCTTGGCTCCCGTGTGTTTGTTCGCGGCTTCTGTGTGTTCCATGTTCCACGACCTTCACTCTGGATTATCACTTAGTTTTTTTTCTGCACTATAATAATAAATTCACTCATTTGCACTTGAATCCGGGTTTTGTGTTTTTTCTTGCTTTCCCCACTCCCCCCTCCTCCCTCCTCTCGTCTCCTCCACGCACGCTGCTCAAAGCTGAAATGCATTACAGTAAATTCTCAAGTATTTTTAGAGTTTAATTGTCAATTATTAATTAGTATTTATATGAGATCTTAATGGTTATAATTTTAACTGTAATTAATAGGGTAAAACCAAAAAAATATTTAAAATGGGCATTTATGGTCGTGTGGAACGAATCAATTGATTTTTAGTGCATTCTTATGGGGAAAATTGTTTTGGTGTACGAGCATTTTGGGTTAAGAGCTCGCTCTTGGAACGAATTAAACTCGTAAACCAAGGTATTACTGTATATATATATATATACATAATTTCTTTACATACATTCTGTTCATATTAGTATGCATAGAATTGATCCCTTTTCTGTTTTTACATCTATGTAAATATGTAGATATAGAACATGACACTTTGTTATTGTTGACTGATTGCTCTGTAGGTTACTCTATTGCTGTGGATCAATCTGTACTAAGCAAGGACAAAAACACAATGGTAACAGGAGCTCCAAGAGACGAAGCCAAAGGATCGGTGATGATGGCTGAAGTTTTGAATAAAGGTGTCAGTGCAAAAGTCAAAATAACTATCAGGGGGGAACAAGTTGGCTCCTATTTTGGCAACAGCATTGCTCTTGTGGACCTTAACAATGATGGGTAAAGACAACTCTTGGGTTTTTGCTAGCCTTTAACTAGAGGCCATTAATGAAACAGAAGATCTTGACATGAAGGTGTTTTTATATCATCCATATAGTTGGAAGGATCTGATTGTTGGAGCTCCATTCTATTTTAACCGGACGAGCGATGAAGGTGGGGCGGTGTATGTCTATATTAACCAGAATGGGAATTTTCTTAACAAAACTGACGTGGTCCTCACTGGGACTAAGAACTCAGCTTTTGGCATGGCTGTTGAAGCTATTGGTGATGTGAACCAAGATGGCTTCCAAGGTACAATTTGTGGATTCTTTTGCTCTATTTCTGCTCAGTACAAGTAACAATATATGTAGCTTTTAGTCATCCGTTGCTGATCTACTGGTTATTAGCAACAATTCACTTTTGTATTGCATTTTACTTTGCTGCCTTCTTGTGGCATTAATAAGAAGTATTTTGACAGTTGCTCATTCCTTCTTTCCTTCACAGATTTTGCTGTTGGTGCACCATATCATGGTACAGGTAGAATATCTATATGGATGGGCAGCAAAATTGGTATTTCCAAAACGCCAAGTCAGGTGAGATGAGAATATTAAAAAGTGTTTTTAAGAGTTTTAAGATTTTTCAATTATTATATATTGTGTTATATTACATAAGCATTAAGCTAGCATGTTTATAGAGTTTGTACGTTTGTAAGTTTATACTTCAGTTTGTTGTAGTAAAATCTAAAAAAAGAGTTATAATGTTAGAACCACTGGTATTTTAAGGTTTTAAATTTGTTAAAATAGTGGTTTTGAAGTAAAATGAGGTCTGTGTTTAGCATTACTGTACTTATCTTTATGTACTTACTGTACTTTAGCTGTACTTATATTTAGTTCTACAAGACAAAATTACAAAAACTCATACCTCAAATTTTGCATACTGTAAAGATGCAATAGTCTGATTCCTCACATTCTAATGTAGTCGTTATTTACAGATGTATAAAATTACAATTTTAGGTTAAAATAACATTTGGGGTTTGGGGTTAGAAAGAAATCTCTTATGCTTGCCAAAGTTATAATCATTAAAGTAAATATTATGAAATATTATAACATTTTTAAAATACGTTTAATTTGAATTTATTTTAAAACGTGCATTTCTTTTCTTGATGTCAAAGCTGAATATTTAGCATCATTACTCCCGTCTTCAGTGCTACATAATCCTTCAGAAATTCTAATATGATTAATTGAAACATATCTTATTATTATCAGTGTTGAAAACTGTTTTGCTACATAATAACTGCGGATACAATTCTTAAGACTGCTCTTCAAGACTGCTTCGACACCACGGACTGGGACATGTTTAAACAGGCTGCAACCTACCACAACACCGTAGACCTCCAGGAGTACTCTGAGACTGTTACTTCTTACATCACCAAGTGCATTGAGGATGTAACAGTCACAAAGACCATCACCATCTGGCCCAACCAAAAACCGTGGCTGACAGGGAATGTCTACAGTCTTCTGAAGACGCGTAACGCTGCCTTCAGAGCTGGAGATGAGGTGGGCCTGAGGACAGCAAGGGCCAACCTGTCACGCGGCATCAGGAAGGCTAAGAGACAGTACTCCAGGAGGATAGCCCACTGTTTCAGCGACAGCAGAGACTCAAGGAGTCTGTGGCAGGGGATTCAGACCCTCACAGACTACAAACCCCCTGCACGGACGTGTGACAGCACCACCCCCCTACTGAATGAGCTGAACACCTTCTTCGCTCGCTTTGAGGCGCACAACAGCACCACTGCACAGAAGTCACCTCCTCCTACCGATGACCAGATGTTGACACTGCCCAGGGACAGCGTGAGTAAATCCCTCAGCAGGGTCACCGCACGCAAAGCTCCGGGTCCTGACAACATTCCTGGTCGTGTATTGAGAGACTGTGCAGAGGAACTCACTGATGTCTTCACAGACATCTTCAACATCTCACTGAGTCAAGCTGTTGTCCCCACCTGCTTCAAAGCAACCACCATCATTCCTGTCCCTAAAAAATCATCTCCATCCTGCTTCAATGACTACCGCCCAGTCGCACTAACCCCCATCCTTATGAAGTGCTTTGAGCGGCTAGTCATGCACCACATTAAATCTGTCCTCCCCCCCTCCCTGGACCCCCACCAATTTGCATACCGGTCAAAACGCTCGACCGATGACGCCATTGCCACTGCTGTCCATTCAGCACTCACACATCTGGACAAAAAAGACACGTATGTCAGAATGCTGTTCATTGATTTTAGTTCAGCTTTCAATACAATCATCCCTCAACAGCTCACCCAAAAACTGTCTCAGCTGGGACTCAGCACTTCGCTGTGCAACTGGCTGCTGGACTTCCTGACGGGAAGACCTCAGGCAGTACGGGTCGGCAGTAACACATCCAGCTCCATCATTATGAACACTGGAGCCCCTCAGGGTTGTGTGTTGAGCCCCCTCCTCTTCACTCTGCTGACCCATGACTGCACACCCATACACAACAGCAATCTCTTCATCAAGTTTGCGGATGACACGACTGTAGTTGGTCTCATTACCAACGGCGTTGAGACAAACTTCAGGAGTGAGGTGAGCCACCTGGTCAGGTGGTGCGGCGACAACAATCTCTCTCTGAACGTGGAGAAGACGAAGGAGATTGTTGTTGACTTCAGGAGAATGCACACCCAGCACCCTCCTCTGACCATCAACGGTGCGAGTGCATATCATAGACGACCTCTCCTGGACCACCAACACCACAGCACTGACCAAGAAAGCACAGCAGCGACTCTACTTTCTCCGCAGGCTGAGAAGAGCCGGAGTCCCAGCCCCCATCATGCACACCTTCTACAGAGGCACCATCGAGAGCATTCTGACCAGCTGCATCACTGTGTGGTATGGCGCATGCAACGCATCCTGCCGAAAAGCACTTCAGCGCATAGTGAGAGCAGCTGAGAAGATCGTTGGTGTCTCTCTCCCACCCCTCCAGGATATTTATAACTCCCGCCTCTCCCGCAAAGCCCTCATCATTGCGAGAGACCCCTCCCACCCATCCCAGAGCCTCTTCAGTCTGCTGCCATCAGGGAGGAGGCTACGCAGTCTCCAGGCAAGGACCAGCCGACTGAAGAACAGCTTCATTCCCCAAGCTGTCAGGGCATTGAACTCCCTCCCGTCTCTGCCCCTTTTCCTCTCTTTTGCCCCATGCACCTGACCCCCCCCCCCACCCCACTATTGTTTGCACTGTCTTTACCATCGCGACTTTCTCTTTATTTCCTTAATCTATTTTATTTTATCTATTATTATTTATTTATTTTTATATATATATATTTTTGGTGTTGTTGATATATATATATATATATATATATATATATATATATTGTTGCTGTTGTTACTGTTAATGTAACCTGGTTGCACCTTGGGTCTGAGAGTTACAGAATTTCAATTCTCTGTATGTATGTGCTGTATATATTGCAGAATTGACAATAAAGCTGACTTTGACTTGACTTTGACTTATTTTCAGGATACTTTGCTAAATAGAAAGGTCACATCTTTTGTAGCAATTACTATGGTTTCTGACCAAATTATTGTGTCCTTGGCCCATTTTTAGTGTAGGTTTGATTTTACACCAATTGGGGTGTATCCTGACTATTTGACTGTGCAATATGTGTTGTTTACTTTACATATATCCACACTGTTTTCAAACTAGACATACTTTAGTTAGACAGTGTATTGGAACTGTCTAACTTTTACTCCAACTTTATTTCCTCAGGTCATTGATGGAAAAGACATTCAAGGTGGTGGATTTCAGACATTTGGCTATTCCATCAGTGGTGGAATGGATGTGGACAGAAACAGTTACCCAGACATAGCAGTTGGATCGTTAGATGATCGTGTGGTCTTGCTTAGGTGACTTAATAGTATAACTGTATTTTTTCTGTTTTTCATATTTGGCGTACTTTAGTTGTTTTGCATCAAGTTAGAAACAAACAAATTATCCGATCAGTTAACCTTTATATCACAATTGTAAGTTATGTTACTTTGATTAGCATAGTGTTTTTATCAAGTTTTTGGGGTCGTTACCTCACTGTGTTTCCTTTTTTTTTCCTCCTATCAAGGTCACGCCCCGTGATTCACCTAAAAAATACTTTCACTGTGACACCATCAATTATCAACCCTCAAACCTGTGATGCCTGGTAATAAATCCCTGAACATACTATATAATACATTGCTACAACTTTTCAATGTTTTGTTTACATGGGAAATTAAGGAAGCCCACTACAAAAGACTAGACTTTCACAAAATAATAATTAACTGGTGGATTATTTCCTAAAACCTAAAACATTGGATCAGACTGATTAAAACATATTTGTTGTGTAGTATCAATTGTCATTACTGACTGTATATGGACTATTTAAACACCTCTGACTGATCATTTATGTATACGCTAATAACACATAAAAATTAAATCTTTGACATATTGAAAGTAGATCGAAATGTTTTGCTAAACAATCTTAATATTCATTATTTATTTGATTAATTTTACAGCTCACAACTGTTGTTCTATTGTCTGTCCATGAGTCAACTCTGTTTGTGTGTTCCTTATACAGTATTGAAGCAAAGGTCTGTTTCTCCTACACATTCAGCACTGACATTACCAATTCCCAGAAGAGTATTAGTAAGTCCCACATCTCAATTTGTTACTCTAAATATAAATGCAAATCCCCTAAATGTTATTGTCATGTGAAATGTATGATTTAACATGTGTTTGACATTCTGACTGTCAGAATTCAAATCCGAAAAGAAGTAGCTGTAAGAAAGATCTGTTGTTTTCAGCTTTAGAATATACGGTGGAAGCCGATCAGCTCTTGTCCCGTGTTCGTTTCCTTGACAACAAAGAAGGCAGATACACTAACAAAATAACCGTTAATCCATCTGGAGATTGTCGTTCTCTGAAACTCGAGCTGGTATGACTCAAGACCATCCTTTAAATGTCCATTTAAATCTTTGTGATGGCTCAAATATATGTGTAGAGGGGGTCGAAATGTTAATGTTTTGGTTAATTAATTAAGCCTGTGGTTAGAATGGGCTAATTGTCAGAGATTTAATATACTGTCTCTGCATTTAACTCTCACAGTCCAAGAATATCCTTAATAAGGTGACTCAGATAGTTTTTTCGCTGAACGCGACTTTGGTGGAGTCTCTTCCGTCAGGTGGGCAGACATTGGAGGACATCAATGCTTTTCCTGTGATCAGCCAAAGAGATGCTCTAACTGCCAAAACTGAGGTACCTTTGACAGTATGCTTTGCCCCACTCAAGCACAAATGCTGTTATATTGGAAACGCAATGTATACACTTCACCACCTGCTCACATTCTTGCTTATACTCCCCCGATGTCATCTTTTTCTTAAGATCCACATCCAAAAAGAATGTGGAGAAGACAACAAATGTGAGAGCAACCTTCAGATGACGGCTACATTCACAGATGAGCAGAACACGCCATTCCCCACGTAAGCTCTGTATCATGCTTCACATGAAAGGAGAAATAGATGACTGAACAGAAATGAACTTATCAACTGAACATCTCCCATCATCCCATCAAATAAAGAATTACCCAATCTGATCTTTGCTTCCTCTAAAGGATGACCGATTTCTGTTCATGAACACTTGATCCAATTACCTTAGCCATAAATGGAGTGGAATTTGTCATGGCATCATAGAGGTGGTGTGAAGTGCTTCAAACCTGTTGGTGTGTTTCTACAGGAGGAATGGCCAACAGATTTTCCGCTACAGTACTGATGTGAAGAAGCTGAAGTTGATGGTGAATGTGTCCAATGTTGAATCACAAGACAGGAAAGCAGAAGATGCTTACAAGGCTTCTCTAAATGTCACCATTCCCCCTTCACTCAGCTTCTCCAGCATAAATCTTAAGGCAAGATTATTAGATGTCCTCAGAAATTACACCTAAGTTTTGTCATTTAGCAGACCACAGTCCAACAGTTTCTCATTCATTGATAAA
The DNA here is from genome assembly GCA_037043235.1 of Rhodeus uyekii. Taxonomy (NCBI): domain Eukaryota; kingdom Metazoa; phylum Chordata; class Actinopteri; order Cypriniformes; family Acheilognathidae; genus Rhodeus; species Rhodeus uyekii. Next base: position 2,205,303 of record JAWRVZ010000068.1, read on the forward strand.
ACTGTAAACCGCCTGTACCAGGATGTTTTTCAAGTGTTACACAGAGTGAAAAGGTTTGTTCAAACAAATTCAAACCATTTCAGCATTTATTCACATAAAATCCATCAAAATCAATGCATAGCACATATCAAATATGGTCAATATAAGCTCAAATGTGTGTGTCATCCACAATAACAAACCTCATTGTTTCTTGTGTATCAAGCACACACATTTGAGCTTTCAAAACATTCTTGTTGCATGTTTTGCAATTAATTTACTGAAATTATTAATTAAAGTGAATATTAAAAATTTATGTATTTGTCTTCTAAAGATGAACGAAAGTCTTAAAGGTTTGGGATGAAATTCCTCTGTAAGTAATGAGTAAATTTAATTAATTTAGTTTCCCTTAACTAAGAGAAGTGTTTAAAGGATTACAGTATAAACACCCTCAAACCATTCCCTCAGGAAAAGGGGAAATCACAGTTTAAGTGTCACACTTAAGGGAACTATTTAAGGTGCTTTATGCAAACTTTGCTGAGAAAGACACGTAGAGACTGGACTGCTTAAGCTTAAATTGAACACCCCTGCTCTACATTACCTTTGCATATATACTACCATTCAAAACTTTTGATTCAGGAAAAAAATGACTAATTTATTCATAAATTTATAGATTCATTACTATTTTTTTGCATTAAATTGATCAATAGTGAGAGTAAAGACTTTTACATTGTTACAATAAAAACAAAAAACAATTACTAAACATATTTCGAAATATTTCTTAAAAAGTAGTTCAAATAAATGCTGTTCTTTTGAATTTTCTATTTATAAATGTATCACAGTTTTTAGACAAAATATTAAGAATAAGAATAATATAGATAAGAATTAAAGCCTTGGTGAGCATTAGAAAATTCTTTCAATAACATGTAATTTTTGAATAGTTGCGTATATTTCTCGTTTTTGTTTCTTGCAGAACTTAATTGGTGAATTTTCTCCCGGGGATCCTTATCTTGTTTGTACACTGGGGGACCCGTTGAAAAGAAATCAGATTGTAAGTACTCAATGTTATCAGTGCACTGATTTACAAGCAGACATACTGCAGCCTCCATAATAGATAGGCATCAAATGAGACTTTAGCATTATTTATTGGATACAAGATTTAATAATAGAATGTGAATTTATTTAACAGTTGAAAAGCATTTCTTGGAGCAAATGTAATGAATCTGAATGTTATTGCGGGCACTTCTGTCTTTCCACAGGTGGAGATTGAGATCACCTTTGAAACAACAGGAGTTACAATAGACCTGCTGGAGATTCAGACTGAACTGCAGCTCTCAACGTATGACAAATCTGCATGATTTTCGACAGATTTTCAAATAAGCTGAACATTTGGGGAGAAACAAGATTATCATTAGCATTCCTACCCATTCACAGGAAGGTGGATAAACAGGGGCAAATATATACAGTGATTCAATGCTCAGATTTAACCACTAACATATGGCTTATATGCATATGAAAGAACAATTATTTGTTCAAAGGGTATGATTCAGATTTGGACACTAACTGATGATTTCATTTACACTTCTCAGGTGGAGTGATCAGAATGATCTACAGCCACTGTCGAGAGTGCTAATGGTGGAGTACACCCTACAGCCCATCTTTAAAATGTGAGTTATGCACCATTTCTATCCTTAGAGCATCTCACTGGATCTTTACTTCTGCCTTAGCGCTTTTCAAAGTGATGTCAGAGTGACTCATGTTGCATACAGGCGTTTCTTACTTTTTTGCCTGACATCAAACTTTAGCAAGAGCTATATAAAAATCAAATGAATGTGGAAAAAAATTAATCTGAAAAATGTCTATTTTTCTTTTAGCCTTACCGCCAACCTTAGGAGAGAGTTCAGTGGCAATGTAGTAGGAGAAAAAGCTATGAAAAGCACCAGTGATATTGGAAGCCCAGTGGAATTCAGCTTCACGGCAAGATGCTTTTTACAGTCTATCACTAAGCATGATGTGGCAAGTTTGGAGTGTTGGATAATATGGGAATAATTCTGTGTGAAATTTATTATACATCTTTTTGGAGTTGAATTTTGGAGCAATGGGATTTCACTGTAAGCAGAATTATCCAAATATTTGATGCTGCTATGATGCAAATATGTCTTTCTGCTTGGTCCAAATACAACTTGTTAGGACTCACTTGTAAGCTCAGGTTTAGTATTTTTAGACTTTCAAGTACACATTATCTATGAAAGAGTTTCACTAACATGAAGTTCACTAACTTTGTCTTCATTTTGAGGATCATGCGACACTAAAGACTGGATTAATGGCTTCTAAAGATTCAGCTTTGGCAATCACAGGAATAAATTACATTTTAAAAATACATTATTTCACAATACAGTAGTACCTCAAGTTACGAAAGCAAAGACGAAAAATGTTACTGCTCTACATACGAAAAGTTTTCAAGATACGAAAGGTTTCTGAAAGTCCGAGATTCGCCCCATAACAATTTTGAAACTCGCGCCGCACGCCGCCATCTTAGTTATAGTAGACTCGCCACCATCCTCCTGCTCTCCCATTGGTTCCTGATGCCATGAGATTCTTCTCTCTAATTGGACAAAATCCCTCCCATCATGCATCTTCTATACGTACGTGCTGGCGTGCTTTAGCTCAGCCACTCCGCACCCGAAACTTTACGTTATCTGCCGTTTGTCCTCATCCTCCTCTGCCGCCACTTTTGGAGATAGCCTCACTCGAAAGGTAAGCTTCGACATTTTACGTTATTTCATTGTTTATAGGTCAATTTAGCTTTATTATGAAATTTAATGGGTGTTTTTGGAGGGCTTACATGTAAAATGTGTTCCAAGATACGAAAAACTCATTATACGAAGGCCGCCTCGGAACGGATTAATTTCGTATCTCGAGGTACCACTGTATTACTGTTTTACTGTATTTTTGATCAAATAAATGCAGCCTTGTTAAGCATAAGAGACTTTGTTCAAAAGAATTACAAAATGTAGTTATAGCAAACTTTTAAATAAGTGAACGAGTTGTTTCCTAGACAGTTTACTGTAAATAGTTACTTTTTGTGTTTATTCCTTTGTCTGTAGGTGGACCTTTCTGGAAAACCTCTGGGAAATCTGGGGTTTCTGGAAGTGATCTTTCATTGGCCTTATGCCGTGGCTAATCAGAAGTGGCTGCTTTACCTGTCAGAGATTCAGATGACAGGAACCTCCAAGCCCTTCTGCGTCCCTGAAAATAACATCATAAATCCCCTTAATCTCACAGTAAGTGATTAGATGTATATATCACCATCTCTGATTGTTTTCTGCAATACGGTGCTGAAGACAGAGCAGTTGAGTAGAATCCAGCCAACTGAATCCCTCAGAGAAGCAGCAGAAGAAATCATGCTGGGACTGGGACCTCCTCCTTTCCCAGAACTATATTACCCACAGTTCGCACAGCAATCTCACTCAAGTACAGTGCCGTGTGGGATTTATTTTCAAAAAGTCCATCTCCTAATATGAAACAGAGGGCGGTTCGTGGACCATCTATCTCTCTGTGCCTATAAATCAGTGTGACATGGGTTTATTTGTAGAAAATCTTAACCTCCTATGCACAAGAACTCATGAATGTATCATGGATCATACCATGTATCATACCAAGCAGCTCAATCAAAATATTCAAATTCAAGGGGATACATGATTATTAACTTGAGATAGATTTCCGTAATGTGTTGAGACGTAATCGAATAAAGCACTGCAGTGATGTATTTTTAAATTAGTTCCATTGGCTTTTGGGTTATAGTCTAAACATTTATAGCCTAGTCGTATTCTAAAAATGAATGACACCACTGACTCTTTCAGTCTTTCTTTAAGAAAAACCTTTATTCCAGAAATGTTGAGTAAGAATAGTTTGCAAGTGTGTGATCGTAAACAGAATGAGGTTGCAAAAGCAGAATACAGTGATCCCTCATTTATCACGGTTAATGTGAATCCTCCGCGATAGGTGAAAATCTGCGAAGTAAGATTGGCCCCTAGCAACGCTGCTTTCCGCATATTATTATTTTTCAATGAATTTTTTTGAAAAATCTGCAATGCACTGAGGCCGCAAACTTTGAACCGTGAAGTGGCGAGGGATTACTGCATTGCATGACTTTTCCTGTTCGGCATGATGACATTTAATGTCCTTGAAAATATCTGTAGTCCAATAAGCCACTAACCGCCTTTTTCAAGACAAGTAAGAGTTTAAAAGGGGGGGGGGGATAAAAATAAAATAAAATGCGTAGAATAAAATGTTTTCAGACATTTAATCAAAAGACCCATTGTCTTCAGGATGATGGAACTGAAAGTGCGATTAATGCTAACTTGTTTCCGGGTTTTGGCCTACATAAATATGTAATTCCTCCAGCACTCTGTTGTCATGCACTTAAGATAATGTGCATGTTAATGTGATGGATGTGTTACCTCTTGTGGATTAGGTGTCGGAGCGCAAGTCTGGGAGGAGGAAAAGAGATGAGGACACCTTGGAGTCTGAACCGACTAAATCGCGGGCCTTACCGAACCTGCAGGCCGTCCAGAGGAGACAGTCTGTCGACCTGGTGAGTATATCCATCTCCCTCAACCATTGTTTTGTTGCTAAGCAACTGGATGATTCTAGTTATGTCATGTCTCCTCTGATACTTTGCATGATGTAGTATGCAACAGAGAACAGGCAAAGACAAAATTAAGAGTGTTTTGGCTGTCACTACTCATTCTCTCTCAATGTCAGGACTGTATCAAGGGTACTGCCCTCTGTCAGACATTCACCTGCCCCTTGCTTGGCATGAACACCTCGGCCAATCTCACTGTCAGAGCACGCGTATGGAACAGCACGATGCTTGAGGTCAGTTTTCATTTGAAACTTCGTCTCTCATTACTCATTACTGCAGGCTTGTCGTATAGCAGACTCTCAAGGATAAATCCCACACTTAGTTTGTGACATTGTTTATGAAGTGGTGATAAGTGCTTTCATTTGTTACACCAGGTCCAGTCTTTTAGAATGCAGTACAGTATCTTAGCTTAAAGTTGACACGGTGCTCCCAAAATATTTGAACCCCAGACCTAAAACCCACAAAATAAAGGGGCATCTGCAAACAAATGATGCTAGAATTGTTCTCAGAACTAACTTAACTTTTCTAAGCCATTATTTTTTTACTGGCTTCAGTGTGATGTTTAGTAAATGTATGAAATCAGGGATTACGTCTCAAGTACTTATTCACATTAATTAATGTTTCACAACCATAAAGTGGGCAAATTCATTTTGTGAACAGATCACATTTCATTGTGAACACAGTATCTATTGTTTTACCATCTAAAACCTAACAATTTTTTTTTGTGAATTATGTATATCCACTACATTTCAAAAGTTTGGGGTATTTAAGCCTCTTATGCTCAACAACGATGCATTTTCTTTAGTGGAAAAAAAATAAAAACTGTAATACTGTGAAATATTATTACAATTTCAAATAATTGTTTCATAATACATTTTTGAACATATTTGTAAATGTAATTTATTCCTGTGATGGTAAATCAGTGTTCTTAAAATATTTTAATATTTTTGTGGAAAGCATTTTTTTTTTTTATATTGATGTGAAATGGAAATTTATTTTAACAGTTTAAATGTCTTTAGCCTCACACATGATCAATGAATTAGACTATTAAGCTCTTTCAAAAAAAATATTTTCTTTAATAAAGATTATGAATATACTGTTCATTCAGATATTTCTACCTATACTTTCAAATGCTTTTTGGAGCCAGTGTATGTGCAAATGTAAAATGTAATTTTGATCTACAGTGTGAAATACATTGAAAACTTTTTTAATGACTTGTTTGCATTCATTTTAGCAACACTCATATTTGTCAGCATTTACAGTTACAGTGCTGCATTTCCCAAAAGGAAACCATAGGCTTTTGGCATTTTGGATGTGTCCTGTATTTAACCCAGCTGAATTAACTCACCAGCTGATTAGTAGACTATGACCTGACCTGAGCTGAGTGTGTCCAATATGTGTGATGGGAAAATCGGATCATTTTACTGAGTCTCTCAGCAAAATTAACTTGTCTTTATTCAAGTCACTCTGTTCATTTGAACAGAGTGGAAATGTTCTACTTTGCACAATTATTATTATTCATATAGCATCAGGACAAGTACATGATATTAAAATCCTGGAAATAACATTTGTGCCGCTCTGTTTGCAGGACTACAATGCTGTAACAGTACGTGTGTTTGGTAGTGCCACACTGAGTCTAAAAACAGACAAACCAACCATCAAGATGAGAGATTACGGGTACACCCATGAGGTACAAACTCACCATCTCCAAGTTTCCTCTCCTATCTGGAACTCTCTCTTGCATACATTTAGCATAAGTGAGGGAAAATCAAATAATTATTAAAATGAGGCAATTTTCCTGTATATGTTTTCTAGTGCATCGGAGATTAATGACAGTAAACATATTTTCTCTGTTTAGTTTAAAGTAGAAATAGACCCTGCAGTGTCAGAAGAGCTTGCATATGAAGCGCCTCTGTGGATAATCATTGTGTCTGTGCTGGCTGGAGTGATTCTGCTGGGCCTGATTGTCATTTTTCTGTGGAAGGTGAGGAACTTTTTGTGCTTCAATACTTCACACGTTCCTTTCGTTATCTTATCTGAATGTTATTTTGGATGGAGTGACACAAACAACAACTTAATTTTAGTGCGCTATGTTTTAACACCATAAACAAAGTGTGAAGTTTGTTTTTTAACTCCACCTTGAGAGGACCATCAACCCATATTCCTACACATTTTTTATCATACATTTCTGAGAGCCAAGATTTCAGGCATTCAGGACGGCACTTTGGTTCCTATAAACTTACCAATCATAACCAAATATCCCATAAAATAATTATAGACAAATATTTATTCCGCCAAAAAAAATCAAATTTTAACCACATATTTTGAAAGTACAGTAATACCTCGGTTTACGAGTGACTTTGTATACGAACAAATCAGTGTACGAGCATGGAAAGTCAAATTGGTGTACGAGCATTGAATCTGAGTGCGAGAATTTTGCCCATGCGCATTTTTGTGTGGAAAAGTCCTAACGCTCAGCATCGTCGGGCGCATTTTTACTGGAAATATCCTAACGACAGCCTCTCACAAAGCCCTTCACTCGTTCATTCTCTCAGTGTCGCTCGGTTTGGTTGCATCATTCACCACAGTGCATACTTTTATAAGTGATTTACAGCGGTTTTATCTCCTGTTGTTAACATTAATTGTGATCGCTATTGTTCACGTAGTGAAATATATATAGGTACAGTACAGCATATAGACAATGGCCCTCAAGATGAGTAAGAAAGACAGTACGAAATTCTCCCTCTAAACTCCTTCCTCTTATCTCCATCATGCCAGCAGCAACGTTACTCAAAGGTAAAGTGCGCGTTACAGTAAAATGTAAAAAGTATTTTTAGTTGAATTGTCAATTATTAATTAGTATTTATATGAGATCTTAATGGTTATAATTTTAACTGTAATTAATAGGTAAAACCCAAAAAAATATTTAAAATGGGTATTTATGGTTGTGTGGAACGAATCGAGTGATTTTTAGTGCATTCTTATGGGGAAAATTGTTTTGATGTACGAGAATTTTGAGTTACGAGCTCGCTCTTGGAATGAATTAAACTTGTAAACCGAGGTATTACTCAATGTGTATGTTCTTGTTAAACAGAATATATGAACATTTATTTGTTTATTGCATTTTATTTCTCCAAATACATTTTACAATATTTTGCATTCTAATTACATGCATTCTATTTTTGCTTTGAATATTTTTTGCAGCGTCGATACAAGTAAATGCTGCACATAAGAATTTTAAATGATATATCACAAATTTATTACAACATTTGTACCAGAAGAGCAGTTGATTTAAGCCTAGTTCACTTTCTCCAGCCATATCTTGTGTTTTGTTTGATTGCTCATATCTGAATCCTGTTCCCCAGTGTGGTTTCTTCAAGAGAGCCAACACCAGAGAGCTTTATGAGGCCAAGGCCCAGAAAGCAGAAATGAAAACACAGCCATCAGAAAATGACCGCCTTACAGAGGAGGACTGAGATTCGCTGGCCTTTGTGGGCCTCTGACACAAATAGCAAGTTTGTAGGTGCCACAGCCAGCAGCTCTCTAGCTAAAACGCTTGGCTTGATTAACAATAATGTATTCCATGCAAGCTCTACTAATACTGTCTTTCCTCTTCCCTTTCGAGACACAATGTTTGCCTCGTCTGTTTTCGAGTCTCATCATTGCTCTCAAAAACTCTAGAGGTTGTTATTTTTTTCCTCAAACAAATTGATATGCAAGGCTCTTTGTTATGTCCTCAGGCTTGGAATGCTGTTATCTTGGAGATAGAATGATGTCTTAAAACATGAACTGTATATTGCTTTAATCCAACTTCTGAATGCCTTTTCTCGCTTTGACAAGACTAATAACTTCCTTGTGCGTAACCACACTCTTTTCCTTTTTGCCTTGATTTCAACTGAGGCAACAAACTCCTTCTGATCACATCTTCTCTTACAGAGATAACAAGCTTTCCTTTCCCCTTCACAATCTGCTGCTGAATTTATCACACATTTTTACAGACTCTCTATCTCATAATAATTTGCTCTATTCAGAATTTCACTTGAGATTAAAGAATGCTTTCTCTCAATCGCTTTATAATTTTAATCTTGTAATCTCATAAAATACTTCAGTCAAGGCTCTTAGATTTCTCAGAGCTTCTCTGAATGCATGTATCTTGTGGTAAGTTCTCGTTCTTATGTTTTCTCGCAGAGTGGCTTTTTTAAGCGGACTGCCTACTACCGAACTATGCCAAAATACCAAGGTGTGAAGATTTGTAAGAAGGAACAGTATCTAGTAAACCAGGGCTTTTTGATCGTGGACTCAACGAACAACAAGAAACACTGGATCACAAACTGGACTGAAAAGAAATAGTACTACTGATGAGTGCACTCTCAAACGGTCGTTTACAGACGTTTATTATCTGAACCAAATCAACTCTACCTAATTTGATTTTGGATATATGATACAATTGAACATGTTCTTTTAAAACTGCCTGATATTAACTGATTGTACAGAAGACTGTGTGATATTTTTGTGTTGATGTTTATTTTGTTACTGCTTTTCAACTGAGAACATGTACTGCTGGAGGGCTCAACAATGAGGTTTTCTTGCTGGCTCAGCAGTTCAGATTTGTCCTCACCACAAAAGAATGACACATTCTTATACACATCTTGCAGGAAACCAAACCTTTAAACATCAATGAATGTGAATGTAAAGTCAGTGTAAGTATGAACTTTTTGTTGAGCTCTGTTGTATTTTGATTTTTGTTCTTACACATTTATCTGTGTGAGGGTTTTGTATATTATGTGCCCTAACTATAAAATAGCACTGATTTTTCTCTTCAGACTTTCCGATATAGCTAAAAATCCGTTGCCCACTCATGACTCACTATTTCATCCTTCTCATGCGGTTCTTGCTTTATACATTTTTTATCTTGTATCAAGTCACATTTAAGTGAAACGGTGATGGATTAAAAAACACCAACAGCCACCAAATGTGAATCGTTCAACATCTAACAAAAGAAAGACAGAAATATTTCTGGCCTTTGCAATTGGGATGAGACCTAATCTCAAATTCAGCCTTTTTTAGCTCCACTCTGAGGTGCTGTAGTGTTGCGTGATGTCATATGTGTGATTCATGCCCTGAATATTAGGGAATTTCATGTCATATTTCGGGTGTTTATGTATTAAATGTGACAATTAAATTTTTCTAAAATATTTATGATTTTGTGGATTTTTTTGCAGTGATACATATATATATATATATATATATATATATATATAATATGTTTTTTAAACACAAGTTAAACATTAATTTGTAGAAAATAAGTCCTGTTTTCTGTGTCAACAGGCCTGTAAATCTACGCAGCTAAAAACAGCGTGTGCATTAATTAGCTCTCAAATCTGCATCAGTAAATAAAATAAATAAAGTGATGGCTTAATAAAAAGATTTCACGTTTTTCCCTTAATACGCGCTCATGTTGCTAATTTTGCAAGTAATGAACAGGAACGTGATGACTTCTAATCCCGTTAAAGCCTCACACCCGCAGGAAAGTAATTGCATTAGAGTTTGAATAGATGTCAAAACTACCCGCATTCTCAAGCGAGCGTCACGGGAGCGCGAGCCCCGCCTGCAGGGGGATTAGCACGCGCTAAACCTCAGATCCGCGCGCTCTGCCAGGTAACGCCACAAACACCGTCCACGACTAACCTAACAGCACAAACAGGGAAATATTAACATATTGCTTTGGTCAAATTTGGTTTTCGCGACACCAGTCGACAGCTGGGTGTCTGGACTTGCAAGTTTCTACGCTGTGAACTGTCAAGTGGGCTCTCGTTAGTAAATTTGTAAATCTGCGCGGTGGTTCGCATCCTTCGGGGAGGACGATGTTCATCACATTGGAGAGTGACGGGAGCGCGCGAGTCAGCGTCGCTCGCGGGGAATGACGCTTCAGACTTTGACCAAGTGTTATCAAGTTAATTATTACCTGATGGACTAAATGAAGAATGCCGCACGTTTGGGAGTTCATTCTGATTCTCCACATTAACATCATCTTAGTAGAAGGTAAACCGTGTTCACATATGAAAACTCTCTGTTGCTTAAGATGTTACCGCTGGCAGCGCTTTCAGCAGATTTTTTTATTGATTAATTCTAATTAATTAATGCTAGCAACGAATAAACATCCAAAGCTACATAATTAATACATAATAATTACATTGTGTCCTTTTTTCTTTTCTTTTGCTCATAACAAAATGCTGAACATTTGCTGTTTGAAGCGATTGTTTACTGACTGTCCTTCTAAAAAACATAATAATCTGAAGCCAGACTATGCGGGTTTAAACAGGCTTTAATTATTAAAATGGTCTTTCAGCCTAATCGTGATGGTTTTATGTTGGTCTGATAAATCTGAAAAGTATCCAGAATCCTTCTAAATCCAGTCTACAGAACAGTTTGACCAGACTGTGAGAGCAGATAGGCTGGTTTTAGCTGCTTCTTTCCCCACCAATAAAGACATCATCTCAAAAATGAAAAGATTTTAAATGGTACAGCAGGGATTTTGGGGGAGGAAAAATTGCTTCCTTAAAATGTAATTTCCTGCATAGCTGTGTTTTCTTGTATAAAACAACAACAAAAACATTGGTTGAATGATCAGGGATTCGAAGAATATTGTCTCAAACCAGATTACGATAGTTTGCTAGACTTGAATGGGGTTTAAAATGGCTTCTCAGCCTGGCCAAACTGGTTTCTAGGCAGTCCAGGTGATCTGTCATCTAAAAAGTGCAGACTAGACCAGCAAGAATCTTACAATGGTTTCAACTGTTTTCTTCTGAGCAGAGTTCATAATCCTTTTTATTTTTGGTCATACTCTTCTCAAGCATGATCTTCATAATATTACGCAATAAAATGATTTCCACTGCTATAAAATAGAAAAGAAAGACTTAAAAAGGGAAAAAGGAAATACACGAGTGTTAAAAAAATCGATGTAGAGAGGTTGTCAGTGATGCATGAGCCTCAGAGTAAAGCCCACCTAGTCTATAGTGTTCTTCTGCACTATTGAAGTAGACAGTTTGGTTTGGCAATTCTGAGTTTGACGTCATCCTTCCTCCTGGGGATGGGCATCTATACAACAGACTCGAGTTAGATCTTCAAAGAGCCAGACATGGTTTCTATAGAGAAGCCCGTAATATATTTTCGAAAGGAAGTTGATGTGTGATTCGAGGTCAGTCTCATACAGAGGAGACGATGGCTGCTGTGTGTGAGGAAATCAAAATCAAGCCACCTGGAGGTTTATTTTCCTCATTCCAGCCAATAATATCAAAGTGACTCACGCGAGTCAAAAAACGTGTGGTGTAAAATAATATACACAAGCCTTTTTACGTTTAGTTGAATATCGCACAGGGAGCCGTGCACAACAGAGAGGATATATGGGTAGCGGGGCTCAATCTTGTGTCAGCATTTCGCAAATCTCTCAGTGTATGAATCTCAGCACCTGCACTTACAGCAAATCTGTGGCTCTCAATGCTTCTAGGTACTGTAGCCTCAGAAATAGCAGCTTCCTACGAGTCATTGAAGTGAAAGTGCACAAGCTTTTCGTATCATAGATACAGATGTCGATAAATTGGGGTGGAAGCAAATTGGGCTCCAGTCCTCAGCCTCATTCGTGTCGGGCACATCAAAGCAACCTGGCTTGAGAGTATAGCCATGGTGTGGTGTATTAAAGAGCAGCCCTCAGTGCTTGACTTGGCAGTGGATATGATGCAAGCTGCAGCCTGAAGCCAGAGGGAGAGAGGTGAGGGGAATAGTGATGTGAGATAACAGAGTGAATTCAGAATGCTGGAGTCTGCTGCCTCTGTGACCTACTTTCCTGCTCCACCAAAAAGGCCCAGAGCAGAGGATCCAGGATGCATCTGTCGTCATCCCACAAAAGGGTTTTTCCCCCCTTTTCTTCTCGCAATTAAGCAAATAATGACTTTATAAATGTGCATGCTACATTTGTTTTTTTTTGGGTTAAATATATATCAAGTTTTGCCAGAAAAAAGACTTTAAATATGCCTCGAAGCATTAGAGACAGCTTCATCCTCTCATTTGACAGCAGAAACTTCTCTCCACAGGGAGCTGGGGTCTATTACAGGTGTGACTGTATTTTCAAAGAGCTGTGGGTGAGTGATGTGTGAATTTCTTCTTTTCCCGCAGCACAGCCAGTGTCATCAAAGCTGCACGATGGTTGGTGGGCATACAAAGATCTTGTCCAAGGGAGCTTTATACCAGGTAAGCCTTTCAAAAAAGAAAAGAAAACAGTGTGAGAGTATGCAGAATGTGTCTTGTCAAGAGTTATGCTCCTTGCCACACTAAGACTCGCAAGATATGCAGAGGCTTTCTGTGTTGACGTATAGCGTATAAAACTCCGGGGTGCCAATGAATATTTGATTCTGTTTGATTCACATGTTTAATGTATGTTATGCGGTGTGAAAGAGGTGGATTTGACACGAACAGTGTGAACAGTATTTAACATGTTGAATCATAATTGAGAAATTAAATGGGGACTTTACAGGGCTTGCATTTCACTAGATTAGTTGGGCTGATATTTTTAAGGTTGCTAAACTATACATTAGAGATGGAGGTTATTTTAAAGGTGAACTTTAAAGCTGAAGTGGGACATTTTTGTGCCGCTAGGATCAAACGGAATTGTCTCAAACTAATTTCCCAGACACTTCCCCAGTCTGCTGCTTCTTTTTATTTAAAGCAATTAGTAAAAAATGGTGTGGGGTTTATTTTAAAACCATTTTCACTCAGAAATTATTAGTACATCAGTTAGATAATTTTTTTTCAATTATGAATTACTGTTTTATGTATGGTTTTTAATGGTGAAAGTTACTTAAAAAAAAGTGATTTTACAGTATTGTGTACTTCCTAAAAAGTATATATGTACTTTTTATGGAAAGTAATGTTACTTTTACGTAACTTTCTCACCTGGCTTGCTTGTTTGTTTAAAAAAAGAAATGAAAAAAGGATTTTGGCAAATGTAAAAGTCCTTTCTCACCAGAAGTGAAATGAATAAGCCTGGAGGTAGGAAATGCAAATTCTCTCCTGAACAGTAGAGTAAAGCATTCAGCTGTGCTGCCATTCTAGAAAATAGGTTTTCGCTGGTAAAGAAAGTTCAATACTCTTTCTTCAGCAAAAAAACAACAAAAACCACACTCACACAAATGTGATGTTTATCTAAAGGGATTTGTGCTTATTGTTATGGTTGAATTGGATCATCGAAGATCAGCAGCAAAGACATTGGTTAATAAAGTGAGATTAAATGCATAATAAAGTATATTTGTGTAATTTAGCGTATTTAATTATTGCAGGTTTGTGTAATATTCTGAGTTTGATTTTCACCATTTTTATTCATTTTGAAGAATCTGTTTTTTTGCAAGCGAGCAAATGCATGCTCACATTTAGTCTAACTTGATAAGACATTTTGTTCTAATTTTAAAATCTGATTACTAGGGATGTGCCCAAATGCTATATTCAGAAAGTAAATGACACATGCTATGAAGCCCCTAAAGGGACATGGTTATGGGAAGCAATTATCTTGCAATATATAGTTGGGTAATTATATTGTATACGTGTATAAGAAGCAGCGGTACTGACCAGTCGTTTTAAAAGGATCTGTTGCATACCAAATTGTCCGGCATAGTTCTGTCAGTCATCTTTTAATACTGTCTTCATGTGAGAAGTGTATAACCGACTACCAGCAAGCCTTACCACGTCCTTTAGGGACTCAGTAGAATGCATTACTAATTGTCTGTGCCTTTCCGAATTCAGATTGCATAACTAGCATAATTACCCACACTGTTTTTAAAGTGTACTTTTATTCAGCAAATATGCATTAAATGCATCAAAAGTGACAGTAAAGACTTTAATATTGCTATAAAAATATAAAATTTCAAATAAATACCTTTCTTCACGGTTTCCTCAAAAATATTAAGCAGCAAAAACTATTTAGACATTAATAATAATAAATGTTTACATTTGATCATTTTTGAAGATCACGTGACACAAAAAAATGGAGTAAAGCTGAAAATTCAGCTTTGACATCACAGGAATAAATTAAAATTTTAAAATATTCAAATAGATTTTTTAAAATTGTAATGATATCTAACAGCATTGCAGTTTTTATTGTGCTTTTAAACAAATTAATGTAGACTTGGTGAGCAAAAGAGACTTGGTTCAAAAACTTTTAAAAATCATTGTGACCTCAAACTTTTGAGTAGAGGTGTATATTCTTGTGACCTTTTTATCATTAGCATTTTCTGATACAAAATCTGTAGAATTTGGCAAAATGGATTTAACCATTGTAAAATGAAATAATCAAATTAGCTAGAATATTTAATATATGAACATGGAGGATGAATTAATTATCCGCATATCTTGTTCTGCGGGCATAGACCCCGTGTGGGCCTGGTTATAGTTTAATCTATTTTTACAGCTTGTGGTCTCAACTGATTAATGGTTACTATTCAAGCAGAGGTCCAAGACACGTTATGGTTTTATTCGAAGTACTTAATTATGTAGTCAGCCAGTAATGTATGTAACCAGCGAAGGAGCCCTTTGAACACTGACAAGCACTATAAGGGTATTTTCTATTTAGTATGCTTAAAAAAGAAGATATCTATAGGGGACAGATCCATACAATTCTTCCTTATTCACAAAGAAGAGTCTTTCAAAAAAAAAAAAAAAAGTTATGCTTGATCTACTTACAAGGACACGGCAGTGCAGCATCAATCAAAGTTGTAAGGGATATCAAGTGAGCCCTATAGCAACTCATAAATATATATATTGCACATAAATTTACCTCTTTATTAAGCATTCTGCAGGGGAGAAAAACTCTCTGGATTTATATTGCATAAATGTCCTTGAGACTTAAAATGCGACTCTGAAAGAAAGACGAGAAAGCTTTCAAAGAGCAAACATCATCCGTTTCCCAGAGCAATGTTGAATTCATCTCAAGACAGTCCTCACAAGTAAAACACCCTTTGGCTTGTCCAAATGGTTTTGAGAATGCTAGCGGCAGTGGTTTAATAGTAATCTTTTAAACTTTAGTATTTGCCTCAAGCACTTGTGACACTTCTTCAGTTGTCAAAGGATATATCAGTCATGGTTAAATCTGATCTTATTGTAAAATATCAGGCATAGTTCAGTTGAAGTGTGTATTTTCTGTACCGCTAAATAAAATGGAAACAGGCTTTCCCAAACACTCCCATTGTCTACCATTGCTCAGGCAAACAGACTGCCCCACCCCCAAACGTACAACTTTGGTTGATCCACTGTTGCTGGATTGTTGTGTCTGGGTTCTTAAAAAAAGGTTTTGAAAGCACCACAGAGACAGTTTTTTTTAGTTAAATCAGCCATACAAATTGGCTTTATTATAGTTGACTCTGCATATTCAATTGGAGGAAATATTTAACAGTACACGCGTCAGCTTTAAGTGCATTTATGATTCATCGTACTTGTAAGAGGAATAAAATGGAACTCTGTCACGTTGTTTTATCCAACAATTAAGAGGGGCTGTTTTATTTGAAGAGGTTTGAGAGACAAATTGGCATATAGGAGGAAGAAGCCCTTTTCCGTTTTTACATTTTGAATTATCAGTTGAATGTGATGCGCCAAAAAGTTTCATGATTGACATGCGTTTGGTTTTTCCAGTCATAAACTTCATTTCACTCCTGTGAGATATGAACTTCTCTTTAATGTGTGCATATTCATGAATGAATATTTCTGTCCTGTTTTTGGTACACCCTCATTATATGCTTACATAGCTGTAGCAGAAAGTTTGCATTGTTAATTGCTTGAGAACGTTTCTTCTGTTCTCCTGAGGATTATGCTGAAGCTGCTACATGAGATGTTCTACTTTTGAAAATTCATGGTGAAAACTTGTCTCGCTTGGACAAAAAAACAACGTGTTATATTTCACAAACAAAATCAGAGATGATGTGTGTGTATAATCATCATATTAGACTGATTTCTGAGGTTACTCTGAAAACTGGAGTAATGATGATGGATTTTTCAGTAGCTTTGCCATCACAGGAATAAATGACAGTTTAAAATAGAAATGTGTTGTTTTGAAATATTATTTGTAATACTATTTCACAATGTTCCTGTTTTTCTTTCTTTTTGATCAGATAAATGATACTTTCTTTATAAAATCCACAATATAAAGTGGAAAGCTTTTGCTCTCTTTTAACATTTAAAAAATTAACAATAATTAAGTGTTGGGCTAACGTTTCAGGTGATTGCATTTATGTGCTTCTGTTAGTGAAACCAAAGAAGCAATTCACCTAAATGTATATGGTCAGCTATCTTACATCAGCACTTGTGGATTTGGATTTAAAAAAAACATTGTGTAAGCAAATTTGAACAAAACAAAACCTTTTAATGTCTTTCTCTTCATTTTGAAAACGGCACTGTTGAATAAATTCAGTTGTATTGTAAAAACATTAATATTTTTAGCATTAAAATTAATGTGCTTCTTCCATATAGATTTTATGTAATTTTAGAATGATGCAACATCCATGCTCTGCCCTGCATTGTACTGTACTCTGTTCATTTGATGTATTTGTCTTCTGTCATACCTAAAAAGCACTTTGACATTGTTCTCATTAATGTATTGAACCCAAAGACAAATCTGGCACAGATCCCTGAGGATGAGGGTGCCATCTGTCTACCACTCATCAATTGCTACAGCAAAATTACTATCACACTGGATAGGACAGACTGTTTGCATGAGAGCTCAAAATGCTCTGCTGACCTTTACAATGGTATCAGAGAGAGCTCAGATAAAAATACAAACACACTCAACAGGATCTTAAACTAACTCGGGCTGCTGCTGTTTAAGAAAAGAAAGAAAATAAATTATGCATAGTTTATGGAGTTGTTTCTCTTTAAAAGAAAAAAAACAATTCATGATATTTCTGTACCATATTGTTTATCTGCCAGTGTCAGATATTTTAAAATCAGTCCTTAACGGACTTATAATGACTATTGGAGACTTTAGACATTTAGATTGCCTTTACTGTCATCTTTAAAAACACAAATAATAGCATAAAATGAAGCAAATCTCAAATTGAATGTGTTTCATGCTGTACATGGTGTTTTTACGCCTCTATTCACTTTGAGCATTTAAAAAATCTATTTTTTTCATGTTTATTTAATCAAAATATTATATAATTTTAATTTCAGTCATTCACCTTTATTGATCAGCCATAACATGAAATAATTATCAGCCAGACTTTTTAATATTGGTTCATCGAAAGCATGAAAATTGAATAAATTATGCCTGTTTTGAGGGCAAGAAAACCCATGAATGTCAATATTAACAGTTTTAGTATTTCTCCATTTTCCAGTTTAAGATGGCACAGCTAGCGTCTGGCAATCTTGTGGTTTTAGAATTTTGATATTTTACATGTTGAGCCTTCTTATAAGCAAGCAAAAATTGCTTCCTCGATTCTCCTTCAATTTTATAAACAGTTGCATATTCTGTATGTCCTTGACATTTAAGAAAGCACAGAAAGAGGCAGTGGAAGTGAGAAGTGAAAAAATAAAAAGCAATTTCATATAATGAGCTCAGTGGCTGTTAGGATGTCAGACAAAAGCAGGATTACACCTTAGTTGGATCACAGTTTTGGAAACAATCATTTATTTAGGTCACTGTACAAAGAGATGCTGAAAATACACGAATAGCTCGTAAATAGCTTTCATGGATTCGAAGGAACAGAGCTTGTGTTATTTCACAGCTTCCTAGTATAGCGTAATCTTTCTATCTAATGCATTTTCTCATTCTGATTTAATACAGCAATATCGCGTAGCCCAGTCCGGTTTCACTCCCACAGAGCCGGGCAGGGTGAGAGGAAAATCAGGTCGGGGATCGCTTGTTCATGCTGGATAAATCTGTTTATAATCTCAGCCTATGGGGACAAAATTTGATACTCTTTGCATTGAAGCATCCAAGCTCTTGGTGATCTAATGAGGATAACGTAGCCGCTGTGGAGGTCAGGGTCACAATATCATCCGCGGTCGCGCTCCTGTCACTAACCTCACGCTGGATTCCGTTAAAGGGATGGTTTAAAAATTAAAGTCTGTCATGATTTGCTCACCATCATGTTTTTGGGGGTTTTTTTTTGCCCATACAATTGAAGCTAATGGCCTCCAACGTTGTATTTTATTGTTTTACAGAAGATAGAAAGGTTTGAAACAACATGAGCATGTCCTTTTTAAGATGGGGACTTCCTAGGTGTTGGGCTCCTCCCTTGATCTGTCATATATTAATTTTCAAAACAACAAATATGAGGTTTGAGGTTCAATGCACTAATAAAAAAAGTCATTCCAATCAGCAGTAAAGTTGTTTACTGTTTTAGGACCGTGAAACATCTCAGAGAATAAATTAATCATATAAGGTCAAGTATGTCCTTTGGCTGTGTGGCTAATGTGACTAATTCCATCTGTTTCTTTTTTTTGCGAGTTTGTTTTTGTGAAGCGAATCACATTAACATGCAGTTCTTTCATTTGGATGCACAATAATGACCTCAAAAGAGAACCGGCGCTGCGCCAGGTAATTAAGTGGTCAAATTGATTGCTTGTCAAAATGTTGTCTCAAAGGATATCAACCACTGGATCTAAACGCAAAAAATAACATCTACACCATGGATGGGGCTAACGGAGGAAATTTGGGATGAGATAATCCCAAATATATCCCCCGCCAATCAGATCACGACCCATTACAAAACTGTAAACGCAACGGTCTTCTGCTGAAATTTAAAGCAAACACTTTAAAGCTCTGAACTTTATTTTTTTGTTCGTATTTTTACTAGTGCCATCTTTCTGGGGACTAGTTAACACAGCCTGGAACCTGTGCGCGATTGGAAAGAGACAGTCACCTGTCAACATCGAAACAAGTCGAATGATTTTTGACCCCTTCCTCAACCCACTACGACTCAATGCAGGGCAACGCAAGGTAAGTCCCGGAAAGGGTACTGGAAAGCTCTTTATCATATTTTCTTAAAATAACACTGACTCTGTGATTGAGCATAATCCTTTCTATAATACCCGTTTAATCACTAAGTTGCTGTTTTTCACATTATTTCAACTGGTTGAAGATGTACAGTCACACATTATTCTATTTAGACCACTGTCCCATAATTCACTGGAACTTGACAAGATCGGGTCACACGGCATAACCCCAGCTTAGCAGTCCATTTGTCAAATCTAATCACATTCTGTATTTACTTCTATGGCTGTTGTTTAGACAGCTAGCTGTTTGCTTTGCTGCTGAATCTTAATTCATTCAATGACTTTTTTATATACCTCTCTTGGCCAATGAAGCAGATCTTCAATTATTTTTGCCAAGCATAATAGTGGAGCCTTCCAAATGAAGCCTTTGAAGATGGCTAATGCTCCACGACTGTTAGTTTGTTACAACGGTGCTATAATGAGATCGCTAATTCTCTCCGGCGTGCAAAATTGCTTGCCATTTGCTTTCAATGAAGTGCACCTGCAGTCGGTCAGCAAATTAGTGTTACTAAACTCATTTACCCGACACAATTCCAGCGTTTGATTATCGATGTTTGGCATACATCAGATATAGCTCTAACCTCTAAAGGGATTCAGGTGGTTGTTGTCATACAGATCTTGAGCACAAGGGGTTTATTCCACAGAGCAGGAGGGAAAGGAAGGAGTTAATTCCTCATTTAACATCCTGTTTTATGATTAATGCTGCTGTGCATCTGCTGGGGGAGATTAGGCAGGCTCACCATCTGTGCTGACAGGGCCTGTCAGTGAAGAATTCTCCAGTGAAGCTCCAAGAGGTTGTGGTTATGGATGATATACCATAGTTCATCTTCTCTCAATAATACATTAGTACCCTGGACTTAGTGAGGAGCCCTGAATAAAAGTGTGCTGGTGTTTTCCTCTGGAGGTTTTTCTGCTCTTATTTCAAGAGACCCAATTACATTTATGTATGCATTGCTCCTTTGAGCTTGTTATGACTGCAGTCTGTATGTGGGGAGTTGATGTTATTCCTAGAGAAAATTCCATTGGAGACCTAAATGTTCTCCATGAATTCAAGTCCGTTTGATTGGTTAGTGGTGTTGGTTACCAGAGGGCTGTTAAATAATGGAGTTTATGCATGAAAACTGTAGGCTGTAATGGAAAAGTTTATGGTCTCTTTTAGATAAGCAAGGCGCTCATTTGTTCTTAAGTTAGGAAATGGATATGTTTTTTTTGTTCTTTTCGTGTCTGTTTAGTTCAGGTAATTGTGAGATAAAGGTTTGAATATGAAATAGTCACATTATGAGAGTTGCAGCTGTTAGACATGAAGTTAAAACTCAGAGAGTGTTATTGTTTACTAAAACTATTATAATTATTTTTGTTAATTCAAATAAATAGAATTATGGGATGATAACAAACTTAAAAATGTTTAACATACTAAAATTATTTTTAATTAACTGAAATAAAATTTTCTAAAACCGAAATAATTATAAATTGAAGAGAAATATAAATATTGAAAAACTAATAAAAATGACAAAAGTACAATTCGTATAATGGTATAAAAATACGACTAAAATAATGCTGGTGAGAAACAAAGGTGCAATATTGTTTTTATAATATATTATATATGCAATATTAAATCCACGCCTTTGGAAGATCCGTGATTCAGACTCGTTATTTCAATTTAAAGTTAAACTTAAGAATCATTTATTTAGAATAGCTTATCCTTCATGATTATTGATTATTTGTTATTCTTACAGTGGTCACATTTTATACCTATTTATGGTTTATTGACATTGTTATTTACTGTTATTTATTATTTTAATATTGTTCTTGTTGCTATTTCTTCTTGATGTATGGTGACCTTGGGTGATTTGAAAGGTGCCTAAAATAAAATGTGTTATTATTATTATTATTATTATTTTTATTATTTGAAATGAAGTGACAGTTGCCAGTCACAGTCATAATGAGTCACAGTTGTGAGAAATAAAGGCAATATAAAATTGGAAGTTGGAATTTCAGTCTTCTGTGTTTTTATGTGGACAGTTGTAATATATGCTGTGAATAATGAATGTCATTCCTAATACTGTAGTTCAGTCACTTAAGTTGCCATTTTATTCTAAATTATTTCAGAGCTTGAGTTCAGAGTGATCATAATTACCTCTTGCTCAGAATTTGTCCAGATGAAACGTCAGGCTAAATGTATTGCTCATTCTCATGTTCCTTAGGGATCAGCACTTCTTAAACTGTCTCGAGATCACAAATGAGGCAACTATATTCACTAATTTGAAACCTCCCTTTAGAATACATTCACGAACAGCTGTTTACGAAGATGTTCTGATCACTAGGGTGCCATAACAAGACACATTTTGGTCTCAATTAGTAATCATAACTAGCAAAGTTACCGCCAAGGAAAGGCAAAATATTTCAGGTGTTCCTGCCCCCTTTATAAGCTCTCGTCTTTCAACTTCATTTTTTACATAATTCAGTTGCACCTGTCAACCAGGTTTACCTGGAAAAACCTCAGTCCAACAGAACTATCTAATGAGTTCATTGTATCCGTGCCCATTTTTCCAGGAATTCCCTGTGCGGGAAGCACAATCTCCAACAGCGCATGTAATGCCTTTTTAGCCTAGCCAGGTGAAAACGGCTTCACCTTTGTCCTCCCAAATGCACCCATTGTAAACATGGAATCATGTCATATTTTTTTATTGTAAAAGGTCATAAGTAAGAGTGACTGATGCAGAAAAAAACATTTTTTTGCAGGTCAGTGGAACAATGTATAACACGGGCCGACACGTGTCCCTGCGCCCAGACAAGTCGCACCTGGTGAACATCTCTGGCGGGCCGCTGAGCTACAGCTACAGGCTGGAGGAGATCCGGCTTCACTTTGGCAGCGAGGACAGCCGGGGCTCCGAACACCTGCTCAACGGCCAGGCCTTCCCTGGAGAGGTGAGTCAACATAGAGCCTGGAAATACATCTCTTCTGTGGGATTCAATTAAAACTGTCTTCCTTCAAACGTCTGGATGTGCCAACAAACCCTTGAAGTACTGGCAATGAAGTTAATGAAGTAGGCAAAATTGTGAAGTTAAGTCCCTTTTGTCACATTAGTTTTCCACTAGAAATAAAAAATATTCTTCCCTCAGTTTGCTTTCATTCAACAACATGAAACAGAATAAGACAAGGCGATAGAATTTGAGCAGATCAAAGATTTTTTTTGAAGCCAAATCAATTGTTACAACTTTGACTAGAGTGGTAAATTTGTGATCTCTCTAAAAATGTGTGCATTGTGCAGTCACTGAGATTGCATTAATAAAGTATTTTTGTTGTTGTTAAAGATTAAGGGTAAAAGTCAGGATTATGGAAGTGATTTTGCTGTAAGAACAGACTAAATCAAAACATAAAACAATGAGTCATCTTCCAGTTTACTCAGTCACAAGAAATGAATTGGTCTTGTGCTGTAAATGTGCATGTTTTTTGTGAACACAAGACCCCGTCCATCACACAGGTTCTTATTAAAGCTTTTGTGCAGCCTTACAGTTTTGTGTGTGTGTGAACCTATTAATCTATTCAAAAATATATAAAATGCAATGCATACCCCTCTTCTATGATGAGCATGTCAATTGTCTCTTAAAATATTTGTTTATGGGTGGGGATTGGATAGGGAGGGATGAAAAAAAAAATATTGACAAGAAACGGTAATATTATTAGTATTTTATGAGAGGATTCTTTTCAAAAGAAAATACAGTAATACCTCGGTTTAATAGTTTAATTCGTTCCAAGAGCGAGCTCGTAAACCAAAATGCTCGTACACCAAAACAAATTTCCCCATAAGAATGCACTAAAAATCAATGAATTCGTTCCACATGACCACAAATGCCCATTTAAAATATTTTTTTGGTTTTACCCTATTAATTACAGTTAAAATTGTAACCATTAAGATCTCATATAAATACTAATTTACAATTAAACTCTAAAAATACTTGACAATTTACTGTAATGCACTTCAGGTTTGAGCAGCCTGCTTGGAGGAGAGAGAGGAGGGAGGAGGGGGGAGCGGGGAAAGCAAGGATGAAAGCAAACGAAGTGATAATCCAGAGTTAAAGTCGTGGAACATGGGAGCGAATTCACGGGAGCCGCAAACGAACGAATTCGCGGGAGCCTTGAACGAACGAAATCGCGGGAGCCTCAAACGAACAAATTCGCGGGAGCCTTGAACGAACGAATTCGCGGGAGCCTCGAACGAACGAATTCGCGGGAGCCTTGAACGAACGAATTCGCGGGAGCCTGAACGAACGAATTCGCGGGAGCCTCGAACGAACGAATTCGCGGGAGCCGCAAGATAACTAGGGGAGCTAAAAGATGGTACCATTTTGAAAGACGTGAAAAACAAAGTGGCTGCTATCCGGTCCTGAAGAAAACAAGACAGCGCGGGGTTAGATGTAACACTAAGCCGCATTGAACAAGTTGCATCAATAATCATATATTTTGCATTGTATTAATCTATTAAAACGTTTTTCATGTCATTACATTGT
Source organism: Rhodeus uyekii (assembly GCA_037043235.1). NCBI lineage: Eukaryota > Metazoa > Chordata > Actinopteri > Cypriniformes > Acheilognathidae > Rhodeus > Rhodeus uyekii. Next base: position 2,229,472 of record JAWRVZ010000068.1, read on the forward strand.
TCAAAATACAACAAATGTAAAAAATAAAGGAAAAATATATATTTAATTCATAAGTTATGCTTATGATCATCAAGACTCAACTTTTTTAAACAAATAAAAATACGTGAATGAACTTGCATTGGATAACATGGTGTTTCAACTAACTGTCTGTTAAAACGAGCCGCTCACGGGGTAAGTAGTCACATTTTACTCCTTGCGCTTTTGCCGATACTTCAGAGAAACGGCTGGTCTGACGAACATGAAAACAGTGCTCATTTGTAGGAGAGGCTTATATGTTGTTTGTATAAAAATATGGTTTGTCTAACCCTATTACTTTGTTTATTATTTGTCTAAAACCGTGTATATTTCACTACGTGAACAATAGCGATCACAATTAATTAATGTTTAGAATATGAGGTAAAAACTTCTGTAAATCACTTATAAAAGTATCACTGTGGTGAATGATGCAGCCAATGAATGAGTTAAGGGGTTATAAAGGGGTTGGACCCTCCTGACTGTTATGAGAGGCTGTCATTAGGATATTTAATGTAAAAATGTGCACAAGGATGCTGATCGTTAGGACTTTTTCCACACAAAACTGCGCATGCGTGAGGGAAATTTGTTCTCGTACACCGATACAATGCTCGTACACCGATTCGACCCTCCATGCTCGTACACCGATTTGCTCGTATACCAAGTCGCTCGTAAACCGAGGTATTACTGTAATACATTTTGCATTAAACTGATCGAAAGTGGCAATGGTAATGTTACAATGGTAATGTTATATTGTTAAATAATAAAACTATTAAAAACTTAAAAACTAAGCAGCACAGTTGTTAATAATTTCAACTTTGATAATTTCTTGAGCAGCAAATCATAATTTTAGACAGATTTCTGAAGGATCATGTGACGCTGAAGACTGCAGGAATGGTGCTGAAAATTCAGCTTTGATCATAGGAACAAATTACATTTTAAAATATATTAAAATAGAAGAGATATTTTGAAAAACAATTTTACTGCTTTTACTGTATCAAATAAATGCATCCCTGTTGAGCATTAGAGACTTCTTTTTTTAAAACACAAAAACTTTGTTAAAGGAATAAGTGTAAGAAGTATAAAACAAAAAAAACTGTGTATATATTTGAACCTCATACTGAAATTATTAATGCTCAAGAGCCAGCTTTCAAACTGTTAAGAACACAAATTTGTGTTTGACATATCAAATCATTTTAATGAGTTGGAATGTTTACACTTTGTCTTGGCGCGAAGATGTGCAGCCCTCGCTGATCTTAACCTCTTCTCTGATTCCAGTAAAGTCAGCAACTTCTCTTCATTTTCCTAATCCAAATGAGGTTATATGGGTAGCAGCTTTCCAACAACTTCATTTTGAAGCTGACAAGCAAGCTCATTATAACTGATGACTGAAGCATATTTTCTAATGAGTTCCAATGCAATTTTGAGCCACTGAAAATTAAACGGCAGATTTCCTGGCTTCCACCTCTCTGCTTTCATTGAGCTGCACTGAAAGAACGATAAAGCAGGATGGAAGAGCATAAAAGAGCTTCATAATGTTCCCATTAACAATTCATTAACAATTTATACACAACACACAGCAAAATATTTAAATGGATTAATGTGCTGACCCTCATTATAGTGTCACACGAGATTACAAGCTGACATAAAGTAATTTAATGGAGTTATGCTGTTATATACACATCATTTATTTGATATATTATGGCTGTTTTTAAAGTAGAGCACAGCCAGTTATGCAGTCGCAATGGTTTTGGCTTTGTGCACACTTTTACCTTGCAGGTGTTTGTTAGTGTTTTGCTGGAAGTCACAATTCTTTTTTTTCTTTTCACAGGTGCAACTCATCCATTATAATCAGGATTTGTATTTAAATTACAGTGATGCCGCCAGGAGTCCTAATGGGATTGCAGTAGTTTCTATCTTCATGAAGGTTAGTAGACTTTCTTTAAATGTATACAATATCCTAAACTACATTCATCTTTATCATATATTATATAATGCACACTTAACAGATCAGGTCAAATATTAATGTACATGAATCAACATGGTTTGTTATTTATTTAATTTTTTATTTAATGTTATTCATTTAAATTTTGAGTGCCCTATTATTAAAGTAATGCTACTTTTAATGAATACTTAAAACTTAACATGAAATAATCATGATTAGATGGATAGATTTAGCACAAAATAAATAAAATACTTTTCTGACAGCAATTCTCTTGGCAAAAATATGCATCCTTCACTTGGTACACTAGGCCAGAAGATATCTTCTAATGGACTGCCAGGATAAAATATAACAATAAAAGATTTATATTGCTTTATTTAGTTACCTCTTCATTATTAATCATCAGTATTCCCTTTTCATGTGCAATCTGTGCTTGCAAAGTGCACTGCAAAAGATTCATCAAGTATTAGGGAAAAAATATCCATGAACATTTTATTTCATTAATTCTTTTACTTACTATTCTTGTTAATTATATTTTTAAAAATACGGTTTATGAAGTCATAATTTAAAAAGAGCTCTATGGAATCTGTTTTATTACATTAAATTGTTCAGTATTCAGTTTTTTATGAGACATGTCACATTTACATGTCAGAGAGTAAAGTGCTTGACTTCTATTTGACTGGCAAAAAAACTGTTTTTGTTTGTGCAAGTTTAATCATAAGTGAATATATTACAATAATAATAAAAAAATCTATGTATGTCATGACCCCTTTAAGACATGTGAAATGTCATGTCTGTCTTAAAAAATGTGATAAAAGAATTTGACCACTTTTCTCCTCTGAACTAAGGTGAGATAAAGGTGGAGATTCCTTGCATTTAACCTCATCACACAGCAGGACGTAAAACTCATAGATTGCAGCAGGAGTTGCCTCCCTGATGATTTGAATCGTGACTTCTGTGCAAATTGGGGCAGAACTGCCACAGTTCAGATGAAGGTGTTGCGGTATTGCAGCCCCCCCCAACTCGTTCACTTTCATCCTGCTTCGCAGTGATCGGGGAATATCGGGGGAATCTCCACCATTCTGCTACTAATGAAGGCGCATGGCTGAAAAGCCATTCATTTTCAGTACATGGGGAAAAAAACACGTCCAGATGCCCCTACAATAAATTCTACTAGACTATTATTGATTATGCTTGTGATGTGGTGAAGCTGTAATGAAATATCTCAGCAGTAAGTTAACGCTTGTGTCATTTGTGATTAATGTACTGAACAACACGTTTTATGAAACTGCCTTTTCATCAGAAAAAACTGCAGAAATCTGATTTTAAATGTTTTCTTTGATATCTGACCCTTTAGATTTCAGAGCCTACAAATTTATTTCTAAACCGTATGCTGAACAGAGAGACCATTACAAGGATTACGTATAAACGTAAGTGCCCACAAATACCCATGTTCTTCGTTACTAATTTCAGTGGAGCCTTGGGTGCTTTTTAAAATAAATTTTTAAAGTTTTAAAGCTGATTTTATTAGCATTAAATATGAATTGTATTAACATATATGTTAATATTGTTAACCTAAAAAGACAGTTGATTGAAAACTGCGTCCAACAGTATTATTACATTGAATTGCTTCCACAGATCTGAATGGGAAATATTGCTTCTGTGTTTAAGACCTTCATAACTCTTATTGAAAAAAGACAGGAAAAAGAAACTTGGGTTTGTATTACCACCTGGTGGTCTTGGATAAGAAGTGATATTTTATTCTTTCTGCATTTCCATCAGAAAAAAAAGATAGTGATTATATCCTGTATTGTCCTGTAGGAATATATCTAGAAATCTTGGAGTGATGAAATCCTTTGAATATTTTATTGTAAGTGTGTGTGATTCATCTCAGCCCATTGCTTGTTTTGTTCTTTGTTTTTTCAGATGATGCATACTTATTGATGGGGCTCGATATTGAGGAGCTGTATCCCGAAACCTCCCGTTTTATTACATATGAAGGGTCGATAACAATTCCACCGTGCCTTGAGACAGCCACCTGGATATTAATGAATAGGCCAATTTACATCTCACAGATAGAGGTGAAATGTTGAAAACGTATATTACACAATATTGTGTTATGCTGTAGTAGATTAATTTATGTTAGATTAGATTATATTTCAAAGGTTTGAGGATAATAATATTTCTATAATGTTCTTGAAAAGAGTCTCTTATGTTCATCAAAGCTGTAGGCTTTCCTGTAGCTACAGGCTTGCAACGCTAAGGTCATGGGTTTGATTCCAAGGGAAAGCAAGAACTGATTAAAATCTCAATGTGTTCCTTGAATGTAATACAAGTCGCTTTGAATAAAAGCGTCTACCAAAAGGAGAAATGTAAATTTGATCAACAGTACATCTGTAATATAATATTACTTTTAACTTATTTAATTTTTTGACAGTTTGAAAGCTGGCTCTTGTTGTGCATTAATATTTCAGTATGAGGGTCAAACTACTTGCAGTTTTTTCTTTTACTTTAAACACTTTTTTTTCTTTTACACTATATGTTTTTGCAAGAAGTCTGATATGCTCACAGAGGCTGCTTTTATTTGATCAAAAATATAGGTAAAAACAGTCATTCTGAAATATTTTTATTACAAAATAACTGTTTTCTGTTGTAATTTACCGCCATTTACCGTAATGTCATTTACCGTATTGTTTTTGCCATATAAGATGCTCCGGAACATAAGACACAATTTTAAAGGAGGAAAATCTAGAAAAAAAGAGATTCTGAACCAAATACTGTAGTAAAATATTTTATATCAACTGTATAAAGTTAACAGCACAAAAAAACAATTTTATGCCAACCATGTAACATATTAAGAACTATCTTTACTCTCATTAACAGTCAGTAAAGTCAGTAAACAGTGAAAGTAACAAAAATAAGGCTGTAATGTTTTCACTCCAATAATTTGAATTTGTGTGTAAACCGGGAAGTGGGGTGTTGTACCGAAATCTGACTCCCCGGACAAATCTCACTCCCCTCACTAACATCCCCTCACTAACTGCAGCAGAAAAATACACCAGTGAAAATCTCACTCCCCTCACTAACTCTGGTTTAAAAGCTCACAGACTCACCATATGATGAGACAATAAGATAAATATGGTGAGTTATTTTTTTGCTGGGAAAATCTGACTCCCCCTGGTAAACCCATACTATAACTGTTACAACCAAATGCTTTTGAGCAAAGAATGTCCATACCATAATGAGATAATAAAATAAATATGGTAAGTCTGTGAGCTTTTAAACCAGAGTTAGGGACGGGAGTGAAATTTTCACAGGTGTATTTTTTTGCGGTGAAAATCTGACTCCCCCTGGTAAACCAATAGGCCTAATTCATTATAACTGTAATATAATTTCATTTTCTGCTTATTTAAGCGTACAAGTCCGTTTGTAGGCAAATATGCTCAAGAAAGTGCGTTCACCTCGATGCAGCGTGTATTAATGCGCGCGCGTAGGGGAATGAGATTTGTCCGGGAGTCAGATTTTCACAACCAAAACATGCGCGTTCAGCGCTCACCCTTCACTCTCTGTGTCACGCCTCTTTCTCTCGGTTTCGTTTCACTCTTAGTTTCGTTTCACTTCTCTCTTGCTGCAGACCTCGCTGAACCACGCCCCCCCACGCTACAGTCATCACTGTAAAGTCCACCATTGCCCCCCACTCGTCACCGCTACGGCTGTGGTGCGCTCCGCGGATTCTTTATATTCGTCGGATAGGAAGCACCAACTTTTCCCCCCCAGTTTTGGGGAAGACAAAGTGCGTCTTATGCGACAAAAAAATACGTATTCCTATGATATCAAAGCTTAATTTTCAGCATCATCATTCCAGTCTTCAGTGTCAGATGATCCTTCAGAATTCATTATAACTGAAGCTCAAGAAACATTTCTTATTATTAATGTTGAAAACATTAGGTTATACGTTGATGAAAAGTTGTGCTGCTTATTAATTTTGTGTAAACAATTATACTTTTCTCATGATTCTCTGATGAATCGAACAGCATTTTTTTAAACTTTTATTTATATATATATATATATATATACTAAAAATAGCCCCGACTGACTCTTAATCACCTTTCCAAAATCTCTTCAGATGCAGTCTCTTCGTCTCCTCAGTCAAAACCAGCCGTCTCAGATCTTCCTCAGTATGGGTGACAACATGCGGCCGACCCAGCCACTGCATCAACGTTGCATCCGCACCAACATCAACTTCAGTCAGAGACGGGACTGTCCTAACAACCGTGTGCTGAGGCCGCAATACAGAGGTCTGCGTCCCACTCCACATTAATAACATGCACAGGCTCTGTGTCATAAACGCACTGCTTCTGCTTGCATGCTGTGTTCAATAAAGCTGAGCACTCTAATTAGGCACTTACGATCATTGCTCTTGGAACAGATGGAAATTAAAGATTTGTCATTGTGAGTAAGTGTTATGCTTCACAAAGAAAGTTGTCTGACAGCACATTCTCTGCTTCTGTTTTCAGTGAATGAATGGCTTCTGAAATAAAGGCATGCTGTGGATTAGTTGCTTCAGCAATGTAGCCAACGGACAGTGGAAGATGGGATACATACTGTGGGATGAAGCTTATCAGTGAGACAGAAGACTCTTCAATAAAAATATATGAAATTACTTTTATACTTGTTTACATGTTTTTAACAATATATGTATATGAAAGACACTGAAAGCAATTGCTTGGAGACCATTCAATCAGACGGGACTGATTCTTCGGCTCACTCTAGGCGAACTGTCTGCTCTCATTGTCTCACAGCAAATGAAAACATACCTTTGCTCTATGCACAGGGATTGAAACTACTTTGACACCAGGCAAACAAAAGGATTTCAAGCCTATATCTTGATCTATTTGGAGCATGTTGCCTTCTCTACGTAAGTGTTTACAGTGCTACATGAATTGAGTGATATCTGCCCAATAAATGGTGAATGTTTCTCTTCACTTTTGTAATGGTGTTTCTTTTTTTTATTCTCGGGTATCACAAAGCTATTTTGCCAATCAAAATAATGAATATTGGTGAATTATAAAATATGTTTACAGTGCTCAGAAGGGAAGTTTTCAGTCGCAAAAATGGTTGGATTTAATGAAATAAGCATTTAAATAAATAATACTTTGTCAAATGTCATATTTTTCATACTTGAATGGTTTATCTTTAAAATATAACCCTGTAAATCTAAATGTAGATTTTGCATTAAATATAAATAATATAAACTGTGAAGATTATACAGCATGCTTATATTTACACTTAAGATTGAGCTATGTGATAGGTGTGTCTCAATCATAAATGTACAAATATGAGATTTAAAAGAGAATAAATTCTTTTTACTGCAAAAACTCTATCAAAAATAGATAGAAAATTATCTATTATCTCTAGAATTAAAAAAAAAAATTATTTTACTGAACACCTCCGTTCAAGGTTGGTAAGATTATAAATGTTTTTGAAAGACGTCTCATCCTCTCCTCAGGGCTAAATTTAATACAGTAAAACAGAAATATTGTAATGATTTAAAATAAGTTATGTTTTTTTGAATGTGATTACAAAGCATCACATGATCCTTCAGAAATAATTGTATTATGATTTGGTGCTCAAACATCGCAGCTTAATATTTAGGATTCTTTCTTGAACATCATTTATTTCAAATAGAATTGGTTTTGTTTTTTTGTAAGCTTAGATATAACCGTATTTATTGCTACATTAGATCAATGCGTAACATTTCACTAGTCTTCCTGACCCTAAACTTTTGAAAGATTTGTGTATATGACTGACTTGGGAAGGATCCCTAAAACTGTCTAAACTAGGAAGATTTTGAAGCTAAATCAAACAGAATGAGCAGTTTTGGAGCTCTCTCTCTCTCACCCCCAGTGCAGTGTTAGATTGTAGCCACTAGAGGGAAGAAATGTGCTAGAAAATCGGGTCAGATGCAGCTCAAAATGTGTCACATCCTGTTGAAGCGCCATTGAGGGAACAAAGAAGCAGCGGTGAGTGTTTGCTAATGCTGTGCGTTTTAATACAAATCACTGATTTTAGCCAATAACTTATTATCTGTGTTATATTTTAACAAACATACCTATTTTATAATGGGAGTTTAAAAAAAAAAGTATGATATGCATATAAGCGTTTGTCGGGCTAGTTTTAGCCCGTTAGCTAATACTGTTTCTACAGTACAGGTTTGCTTTTATAAATTACGAAACTTTAAAAAGCGCTAAACGCAATCCAAATAACATAGAGCTAATTTTCTACCTGAAATATGAATATGAATTTGTTTCTCATGATGTTTAGCGTTATGTTCTTCAGCTAGTTTCATTCATTGATGCACTGCATGTTAGCATCTCCACCGTTCATGCATGCATTCACTTGGCGAGCTGTACGCGTCCCGATTACATCTTTACATTTCGTATTAATAACTTATATCCCCCCCCCCCCCCCCCCCCCCCCCCCCCCCCCCTTGTAGATTGTCATGATGTTGCGTTTATTACTAAATAAAGCTCTTTTCGATCTGCAAACACTCGCCTCATTGTGTGCGCCATTATGCTCATCCAAACAGGCCTGAGATCCATGAATGCAACATCTTTATTATTATACCACCTCTTTATTTATGCCAAACATGCACTGTGGGCTTTTCAATCTAACAATGTCTTCGAATTTCACTTTTAAGCTAAACAGGTGGGTGCATTGTTGTTTTAAGCAAAAATATTTGATCATTCACAAAGCAGGTTGATAAGATGTTTGTTGATGTTGTTTCTGCACACACTGAAAGCATGCCTATTCGTCTAATAGGTTTTTGCCCTATTTCAGAACCAAATGATGGGGATAGCCTGATATCCTCAATCCTTCAAACAAGATGTCAAGTAAGAGCATATTTCAATTGGTTGGTTAAAGCCCACCCATCTTTATCTGATCTTCAGAAATGACTTGAATAAAGATGCTTTACCATTTTGTTATTTGATATTACCACTTTCTCTTCCATAAGTGTAAATATGGGTGTGCTTAGCGTATAGATGTAATTGACAATAACGTTTGTGGTGTGAATTAATTTGTGCACATTGAAATGATGCAGATGTGACGAATAAGTAGGCTTTACTGCTGTTGAATAATTTTTCATTGATTTGAATAAAGTTGATCAATATTTTTTTTACCCCTTCTCTTACTCTCACAGAGCGGCCCCCCTATGCCCCTGCCCCCACCCCAGCCCCCACAACAGTAAGTATCCAGAACATGCCAATCATCCATATGCCCCCTCCCCTCCATCGTCCTAACCTATATCTAGGTTCCTTAGAGATGAGAGGATTGTGGGAAGGTCACAGTATCACATGGGGTGGCTTTTATTATTTTTGTGTACAGCTTAACACAGAAAATGCTCTATCAATCCATAAGTTGCTGAGGATGCCACTTACTTTAGACTTAAAGTACCATTTTATAATAATAATTAACCATTAGGGCTGCACGATATTGGAAAAAGGACTGCAATATTTTCTTTTTCTGCTATTTACCAGTTATGACTTTTTTTCTTTTTTTTTCCCTGTTGACTTAGTTAATCATTTTAGAACAGGGGTGGGCAAACTACGGCCCGTTGGGCCTTTTAATCCGGCCCGCCGAACCTGTATTAAGTCTCCTTAATTTTACATTTCCCTATAATGTCACTCTGTCGCGGCTGCAAGCGGCAGTGACGCTGAAGCTGTGGTGGAGAGTAGGCGTGTGTCGCAAACCCCTCTACACCCCCCTTTATGGCGTTAATTCCGTGCTAAAAAGGAACGAGTGCAAAACTGATGTTTGCGTGCTCATAAATTACATCCGCGAGCGGAAAACAGCTACACGTAAATACGGGTACCCGCGAGCTCATTTTAATCACTCGCGCTCGCGTGACATCTAATCTGCGCGCGAACATTCGCCCGCTCTCGACTGCTGTTTTTGTCAGTCGTGGGGCGGGGCTTGCTCTAGTAATAGTAACATCAAACGTCATTGGTTAGTTCCCTTTTTTCGAGAGGTCAGTTGTGATTGGGCGCCTGTGATTGTCAATCTAGAGCTGAGGCAAAGATACGATTCAGTCACATTGCATATTATGGTTTTTCTGTCGATTAAATTGTATTAATATTGTTTTGTTGTAATTTCACGTGTCCCAGTCGAGTGATTTAAGACCAAACTATACTTTATACAGGTTGTCTAGGATTTCTTATAAGTAAATGCACAGGTACGACCTTCAACCCGGCCCCTCTGTCAATTTTAAGAAACCAGTGTGGCCTGTGAGACAAATGGTTTGCCCACCCCTGCTCTAGAATGATTGGGTATTTATGACAATTTATTATTGTGATTTTAATAAAAATATGAATCAATATGTTGTAAAAATACTGTCATGGTGTAAAATATTAAAATAATTATTGTACTCTAAATGACCATAGTACTATTTCTGTATTGATTTCTACATTTGTTAACCGGAAAACTGTCAAGCTTTTTTTATTTTGGTGGTTTTCTGACAAATTGAATAAGTGCTGTGGGTTTCAGAGTGAAGTGTTTACACGTGCAGATCATGATTCTGTTTATTTGAAATCCGCAGTGCACATTTATTTAAATCTCAGCCGTATCACAATGTTGAGATATATATTGTGGAGCCCTAATGACCATGTAGGCCCATGAAAAGTTAAGCCTTCATGATTATACATTAAACGCTACCTATAGAGCATAAAGTGTGTGAGCCGCCTCTTGTGCTTTGAGGCTTTCACATTTAATTTAGTCATTGTACATTAAAATAGATACTGAGAATCGTTCACAGTTATTTAGCATTGATCTGTTTCTTCACAAGCATCCTTGGAAAGCTTGAATCCTGTGTGGTTGAAATATTTGATCCAAATCCCTGTTAATTACTTTTAGTGTCCCAGAACTGTTATTCCTTTAAGGTTAGAGACCCATTATTCAGGTCGTACGCCACCATGAGATTTGGCTCAAATACCCCCGATATGAAACCTTCAAATTTTTGAAAGTCATTGCGTCCCACTGCCACCCATAGTGCCTGTGGCTTTGCTACAAATGGATGTAGAGTAATTCCAGGGTTGTGCTGCTATCAAAGATTGCTGCTTTTTGCATGTTTTATGCAAATCATGACAGAAAACGAAAACAGGTTCTCCTTTTCATTTTTTTTGTCCCTTCCTCCCTTGTTTGTGTCATTTCTCATTCGTGTTTTGTCTCATTTGTCTCCATCAGCAAATGCCCACCACCCCTGGGTTTGTGGGGTACAACCCATACAGCCATCTGGCCTACAACAACTACAGGCTGGGAGGGAACCCCGGCGGGAACAACAGGGTAATGGTTCGACCGGTGCCAACTAGGGCCCTAGCGACAGCCGAGGGACTAAAAGCCCAGACGAGAGGAGTCTAAAGCTAACTTACATGGCCTGAATATGAAATAGTGCAATGCTTTGCTCTTACACTGTACAGACTCATTTCATGGAGTTGAAGGTGTCTGTCGGGTAGTAGAGTCGAGTCTTGGGTAGTTGTGTAGCTCTCAACTAGTAGCTTCCATAATCCTCATGCTTCTGTCAAGCAGTCACTCTCTGTAATTCTGATTGACGCAGAATGAGTTGTAGCTTCAGAGTGATTGCTTCTCAGAACTGTTCCCCCTCTCCCCTGTCGGCCATCCTATCACTTCATCATGCACGAGGGCCAACGGCCGTCCGCCCACATGGCTTTTGATGCCCATGCCAAACTCTGCAACTTGGCACGACGTCTTAGCAAGCTTGAGGCATTTTAGCTGTTGGCTGGTTTCATCCAAACCGCTGCAGAATCACTTTCGGCTGTAAAAGACAGTTGCTTTGTGTCCAAAAGAGCTTAATGCATGGCCTTGTTGGCGTAATATTAACGAACTGTCGTGCTGTATTTGGTTTGCCGTTCAGGTATGTCTCCCGCTCCCTTTGCGAAGCGCTTCATGTTGTCATTGTTTCTTTCAGTTGTGCTTTTTGCCTCCTGTCCCTTTCTCTCCATAGTGCTCCATTTATGAAAGTTCAATGTTTTTTGTGATTTACCACGTGTACACTTTGTGATCTCTAATCTCCCGTGTGGGTCTCTTTCCCGTTCCCACAGAACTCCTCCGGGATCACCGTTCCTAAGCCGCCCAAACCGCCCGACAAGCCGCTGATGCCCTACATGCGGTATAGCCGGAAGGTAAGCAGGAAGGTAAGACACCCACGGTGTCTGCTTTTACTGCTTGTAAATTGAGGAGAGCGCTTCTGCGATCATCTCGAAGGCTGAGGGGCAGTCAGTGGCCTGACTCCACCCCTTCAGATGGTAGATCCCAACATCGCTTCATTGCTTTCTTCTGTTCAACAAGGCTGGGAAGCTGACATCTTTTCTGATCCACTCAATTGAGACTTCTAAACTCTGCTCCATTTCCTTTCTGTTGTGAGCAAAGCGTTTTAAAAGATGAGCATAAAGCCAATTAGGTTTTTAAGTGCCTTTAAATTTACTCTAGATGCTTCAAATCTAAACGTACTCTTCCGATCAGTCAATCTTACTTTTCTCTCCTGCCCTGCTTTCACTCTTTAATCTTTGACCAAAAGGTAGACAAAAATTGGTGCACTTTCTTTCTCTATCCTTTTGGAAAAATGCAACCCTCTCCGGCCAGGAACCCAGACTGCTCCATGTTTACTGCACTGACACTTGTGTCTTTCATAGGTTTGGGACCAAGTTAAAGCCTCGAATCCTGATCTAAAGCTATGGGAGATTGGGAAGATCATCGGTGGCATGTGGAGGGACCTCACTGATGAGGAAAAACAGGACTATTTAAATGAATATGAGGCTGAGAAGGTGTGCTCCTTGCCCTTTTTTCTCTTTGCTTTGAGATTTATTTGAAATCGTCACAGGCACTAAACCATTTTTTTCCCCCTGCAGATTGAGTATAATGATTCTTTGAAAGCCTACCACAACTCTCCAGCCTATCTGGCGTACGTCAACGCTAAGAACCGTGCAGAAGCTGCTCTTGAAGAAGAGAGCCGGCAGAGACAGTCGCGCCTAGACAAGGGCGAGCCCTATATGAGCATCCAGCCCGCTGAGGACCCTGATGGTGAGATTCATGTCTTAATGTCACATTTGAATGGCACAAATGACCACATGACATCACTATATTTTCACACTGCTGTGATCTTTGTTCACTCTACAAGTCTCTTCCACAGTTCGATGACTGTATTGGGTTTCTTGGCCATAACTTTGTTGCACTCTGGGATGGTTATTTCAATGTTCTCAGCTTCAAGTAATTGTGTGACAGAGGGCATTATCTTGCATGAAATTTGAAATGAATATTATAATTGTTGTTTAAGAGGCCCATCTCTTTCTGCAGAAAACATCCCCCAAACCAAGACTCTTCTACCTTTCATTGACTTAATGCACTTTGGGTTTAACCTTTCCCCAGAACTTACTCTGTTAGAAGTTACTCTGAACATGAACATAAAGTTTTCCATCAGTCCCTAATATAGCAAACTTGCTTTCACCCTCAAAGTAAACTTTGGACCGTTTCACCTCTGTCCACACAACTTGCTCCTACGCAAAGGTTAGTCTATCCTTTTGGTTCTTTCTACTGATGAGAGGCTTGGTCACTCCAGAGTGGGCTTTTAGTCCAGATTCTCCCAAAGGATAAGACAAGATCCTTACCACATTCAGCTCTGAAGTGGAAAGCAGTTCCAGCTTCAGGGTTGAACTGATTCCCTGTGCATGAATTGCTGTCTTTGAAGCACCAATATTCTTGAAATGTCAGATTTAGAATGGTCAACTTCTCTTGCAATAGCTGAAAGGGTCTTTGGCCTTCATCTTGCAAAGTCAATGAAAATTGGATGGTTTGCTGCCAATTGAATAAAGTTAGCCAGATAATTAAGAACATTAGTACCAGATTAACACCATTAACTTGGAGGTATCTGAAAGGGTTCTCTAATTTTGACCAGAGTTATTTTCCGTTGTCTTAAGTTGTATGTGCTGTGCTTTAGAATATATATATATATATATAACTTATGAAATGTGCTATAAAAGAAACAAACCTGCCCTTCTAATCCTGGTAGAACGCCTTCATATAGGACTAAGCAGTAATAGAGAAATTTGTATTTTCTTTCATTTTGTTCTGTATATGCTTTTAAACCTGCATATTTGTATAATCTAATAGCAGTCTTTGTGTATTCACAATAGCACTATGCTATGTTACGGTTTTGCTATATCGTACAGCCTTAGAAAACAGACTAATAATGCTGTTCATGGATTCTTATTGGGGAAATGTCACTTACTCAACGCATTTAAATTGCAGTTGAGGATTTAAAAAAAAACTTGTTTAAAAATTTAATTGAGAAACCATGGCGGCCCTTAATATTTTAGAGGAGTTGTAGCTAATAGTGAAAATGTAATGACAACTTTTTGAAACTGGAATCTTTGCGATGTGGTCACATTAGCTAAATTTTGCAGGACCATTGTCAATAGTGACACAGAAGTCACTTTTTTTTTTTCTCTATCTTTGACAAACATCTTTCTGTTGGTCAATGGTGAATCCACTTGACCAACTTGAACCCGTTGCAAAATCTGCTTGGAGAAATCTTTTGCATGATTGCATAAATTCCTTTTGAAATGGCTGGATTTGTCCCACAAAAATTGTCCAAGCCATAGTAAAAGTGACCGTACCTCTGCTACCATTTAGTAAAAAGGGCACATTCACACAGTAATTATTTCCCACACAGATATCACACCATCCAAATGGGCCCAAAGTTTAAAAGGAAGCTTTGAAACTTCTGCACTTTGAGAAAAAGCTCCATGTTGATTGATTCTAAATATGAAATGTCTTCTAGACTATGACGACGGTTTCTCCATGAAGCATACAGCGGCAGCTCGTTTCCAGAGGAACCACCGGCTCATCAGTGACATCCTGAGTGAGGTTGTGGTGCCTGATGTTCGCTCGGTGGTTACCACTGCTCGCATGCAGGTCCTCAAACGTCAAGTCCAGTCCCTCATGGTGCACCAGGTAGGTTGGACATGTTAAAGGCATAAAACGCAAGCCTGTCTCACACCTGGTTTAATCGTTTTTCCTGGTTTTATTTTGTTTGTTTCTAAAGAGGAAGCTTGAAGCAGAGCTGCTTCAAATAGAGGACCGGCATCAGGAGAAGAAGAGGAGGTTCCTGGAGAGCACAGACTCTTTCAATAACGAACTCAAACGGGTGTGAAATTCAGTTTGATCTGTGATCTAATAGCCCTTCTGTCTAGCCTGAGCTCAAATGCCAAACGCACTGTCAGTGACTGATGTGCAGTTTGTTTGTTTATTTAGCTGTGCAGTCTGAAAGTGGAGGTGGACATGGAGAAGCTGGCAGCCGAGATGGCGGCTGCAGAGGAGGCGGCTCGCCGGAGGGCGGAGGAGAGAGAGCGGGAAGCAGCAGAGCAGGTGGAGAGAGCCGCTCAAGAAGAGCAGCAGCCAGCCGGGGTCCAGGCCAATGCCAACACGGAACAAACCTCCACCAGCGAGACCAAGGATGGAGAAGACAAGTCTACACCAATGGAGACGGGTCAGACCTGCACAGTTCTTTTCTCTAACTCTGAATATTGAATATAATCTTTGACTGACCTTTGTGACGTCTGTCCTGCAGAGACTCTGACTGAAGCTTCTGAAGGATCTCAGGAGACTGAGCAAGTGGCCCCAGCTGCAGCGGCAGAGAAACCGGCCCAGCCTGAGCCTGCAGAGGGCGCTACAGATGAGGGTACCAGCGACAGCACCGCTCCATCTGAGAGCAGCTCCGGACCCCCAGCGGAAGCCCAGGCCTCAGACAACACCCCTGAGGAGCGGCTGCCCACCCAGACACAATAACCCTACGCCCTTAATCTACATGTTCAATTTCACTCTCTGTAGAGTCAAAGGTCCTTTGGGGATTTGTCATTTAATCCATTGACCTGGCAGTACAGCGAGTGAGAACAGTGAAGATTTTTACCCCCAACATAATATTCTACAATTAAATGTTTTGTAAGGATGGCAGAATCTTAATTGGCTTTCCTCCCGTTTACATGATTTGACAAGCCCTCTTGAGTTCTTAAGAGCTTCTTGGCCTTACAAAAGCTGTTTTATTATTCTAAAGTGGAAGTAACTTGGACAAATGTTGAATAAAATGTAACTTTCATCCTACAGTCACCAAATGGTCGCAAAAAGCAGAAATGCTTGACATGATTTTTTTTATATACCTGTGGCACAGTTATTTTATGGTATGTCTTTGTTTTATCCTGTCATGGTTTGGTTAAGTAGTCTGTGGTTTGTAGTGTTTTTGTATTTTTATTTTTCTCTCATCCTAGTACTCGCTTTTTCCCCCTCTCTTTTTTCTTCTTAAACTAAAGCCATGCTAACACTGTCATGATGTTCCAGATTGACCTCACAGAGTAGAGGGACATCGTTCTGTTAGTATCTTCATGAAATGGTATTACTTTAAGCCTCTGGATTATTGTTTTGTATTGTTGGAAGCTATTCCCTCAAAGTGATTTCTATGTCTGTTTTAAACATCTGTTCCGTTTGTCTGCTGGTTTGTGGTTTTGGCAATGGGTTGTGCGTTTTTAAGCAATTATTTCTTAGATTCTAATATTTAAAAGCAGAAATCTGGTTCAGGTTTCTGGTTAAGTTGTGTGCAAGGTAATTGACGGTATTTCAACTGCTGTTAATTTTTTTTTCATGTTTCATTTAGCACGTATATGAAACGACATGAAAAAAGTTTTGAATGTGCAAAATCTGGAAAACTTATTGATATACAAAGGGAATGTTAGAAGTCTTTGTAAATTGACATCTAAATGGATTTAAAAACAGTAATGCTCTTTATTCTTATTCAGTAAAAAAGCATCCACATATATTCTTTCCAGGCATGAATTGTCTTATTTTGGGTTAAACTTTTCTATTTTTTTTAAGCTTAAAGTTGCATCAATATTACATTAGATCAGTCATTCCCAAACTGTGGTCCGTGAGGGTACTGCAGGTAGTCTGTGGAAAGGCAAAATAAAATATTTTACCAGGAAATTCCCATAAAAAAAATTAAAGGAATATGTAGGCCTATATTGATATAACATTTGCATTAATTACTGACCAATGTCAAAATATTTGAGATTGTTAATCTTGAGAAATATCTCAAGAAATATTTATTATAAATTATTTTAATAATTGATAATTATTGAATTAATTATCATTAATTTTATTCAAAATTGTTGAGATTATTGATTGGTCATGTGATGACTAGTTATAGCAGTGCTAGTAAGCCAATTTAGAGGTGCGGATTAATTCAGGTAAGACTATGTAGACATTTTATTATGCGTGTTATGAGGTGGTCCACAAAATATTTTGATTACAAATAGTGGTCCACACACAAAAAGTTTGAAAAACCCTGCATTAGATTATGCTGACCATAAAACAGTTTAGACTAATGGCCTGCAGACACAAGAAAATAAAAACGTTTAAAGTCAAGTAATGTAGCATAATGTAAGTGAGTGTACAATTCCTAACTGCCTTGTTCTTTTGATATTTCGTGCGCTCTTCGTCTAGCAGAACAAAAATCTCAAGTGTATTAAAGAATGATCAACCTATATTTATCATTATGTAAAGGGATCTCCATAGCAACTATGGGGGGGGGGGGACTCACACTCCTTATTCCATTTTACTCCAAAGCAATTCAAAGAGGTAGAGATCAGGCATTAGAAAGGGTTACAATACATTTTTTAGGAACAATAGGCCTGTCAATTTAATAAATACTTTTCTTTCTTTCCTCCCTGTATGAATTTTGTAAACAAGTCAGGTAATGTTTTAGTGAAGGAACATCACAAACAATCATTAAAACGCAAAATTTAGAGCATTCATTGAATCGTATTAAATATGACTTTCTTCTGTGGAACATAAAAGGAAGAACAGTTTTGGTGACGACTGACTGTCACTAAATAGACACTGAGGTATTTCTCAAAATATCTTCTATTATGTTCTACGAAAATTCATTTAGTTTGGGAACAAAGTGAGGGTGAGTAAATATCTCAGAAATGTCATTTTGTAAGTGCACCTTCACGAGCTTACGTTTCACACATATGTCCAACAGTAGGTGGCAGTATTTTATCTGGTTGAATCAGCTGACAAGAAAGGATAAAAAACCCAATACATTTTTACAAAGAAACCACATCAATAGGTGTCTGAGGTTCCAGTCTTGAGGAACCTATCTCACATAATGCACAAACTCACAAAGAAGATTGCAAATCGCAGGGTTTCAGTGCATGTAGGTATGTGTGTGTGTGGGCGACTACCAACGGAAAGAGTAGTGGGCGCAGGTAAACTGCTCTGGATGCTGTTAGCTTGTGGGCATCACTACTCACTGGTGATCTCTGTGACCTTAACACTATATCTCCTGTACCACCATTAAACTACGCAGTTCTGTTCATCTCACATGTGGTTGTGCATTTAACAGTTTCCTCTGACTGCTTTAACACAGGAAAAGACAGTGTCAACTAAGAGAAAATATATTAAAAACCTCAACGGCTCTAGAAGCTAAAATACATGCAACAGAGAGGAATTTGACAACATCACTTAAAATAATTTAAAACCCATTTAAAGATTAAAAACCCAATAGAATGATGAAGATGGTTTAAAAGGGACCCAGATCGCACACATTTGTCTGGAGGACGATGTCTGTTAAAGAGCGCATCATCTGGAAAGCGTCTGCTGTGTACAAATATCTGAGAAACGTCTTTAAGATATCAGTTTTACATCCATTCTATCTTAGACGTTTTCTAAATGTCTATTTAACATATGATAGGAAACGTCCTAGTGATGTATTGCAGATGGGCAAACACTAAAAATATGTCTTCCAGATGTAAACACACTTCAAATACACATCTCTGAGACGTAGCCTACATGTGCTATCAGGGGATAGTTTGCTCAAAAATGAATGAAAACGTCATCATTTACGCAGCCTTATATGTTATTCAAACTCAACACTGCTTTTCCATGCAGTAAAAGTGGGACGTTCTCCTATAAACTTACCTTTAATATTTCACAGATGAAAGTCATACATGCTTCAAGAGTGTGTAAATCTGGGGGAACTATTACTATTGTAAAAGGTGCTGAGAAACATTTTTAAGCACATGTAGCCTGTTTTTGTGTCTAAAACTGCCAAGTGCACAATTATGTCTTGGATTTAACATTCAGCGCCTAAATAAGAATTTTAAGTCTGTTTTTATTATGAACGTTCACACATTCAGAATACTCGATTCGTTATCGACTCAATCGATTACCGATATAATCGATTGTGGCATCCCTGGAGTGTCGTGTTCAGCAACAAGCATGAATCACACAATATGATAACATGAGCACAAGAAGTTCGAGCTCCCTGAAGAAGTTCACTCTTTCCATACGTGCACGGTGCCATTGCAGGCTACTCTCAGCCGCTGGTTGTCCTTGCCTCCTACTTGTTAGTGCGTCACAGAAAAGGATTGAAACAACTGCTGAAAAGAGTCATCTGGGACGCAGCACAAAAATTTATGTAACAAAGATTAGACGTCAATTTATCCGAGCAGCCGGCGAAATAACTTGGCTATCCGTGCAGCTTCAGCGAAATCAGAGAACATGCAGCCTGTTACATCTAAACCACAAAACAGTTTGATACATTTAAGAGTATTATTGATAGGGTTCTTAACTTAAGAGGTCTGTTTGATTGTACTTTATGTTAAGTAATAACAGATTCCTTGGTGCTAATGAGAAACATTTTTATGATATTATTTAACCATATAGGATTTGGATGACAAAATTTATGTAAGAATCAGCCGTTGAAAACCACATATTTTAGTGATTACTTCTGTATAAAATAGCAATTCTTTCACAGTTTGTCATATTTTATCAAATATAAAATTAAATGCATGCTTATAGAAGGCAATTCCTAATGATCTTGATATGGTTTAATAGGCTATCAATCTTCAATTTTGTGCAATGCTAATGTTTTTTTTTTTTTTTTTTAAAGTGCACTCAGTTTTATTTTATTATGAACTGACACACATTCGTCCAAATTTAACCAGTGGCTGTAAAATCAAACTTATCTACATAAAGTTTGTCTACTGACACTGACATATCTTATTTAGTTAGTTTTTCTTTTTGTTTCCCCCCAGTCTGTTACTATGTAATGGAAATTAATTTTAAAATCAACAATTTTGGGGTGCGTTTCGTACAGCAGGTCACGTGATGTCAAGTTAGCGCCCATGAGGGGGCGACCCTCTCCATGTGGAATAAAATCTCTTTTTTCTAGACCACTACAGTCTAGTCTTCATCTCTTATAGCTGTATATGATTTTAATAATATTTTTCTTAAGTACAGTTTCTTTTTGTGTAAAACTTTTTATTAAAAAACAAAAAAACTGAGTGCACCTTTAAGTTGTATCGCACGGAATCGACGTTTTAACGCAATCTGCTTCAAATGGGCTACAGCCTCAGCAAGGCAGTGACAGGTTGCGTGACTGACAGTTTTCTTGCAATATACATTTTCGTGAAGCTCATATTTCATAATCTACTCGTAAACGTTTCCTATTGTCTCCTCCTCATTATTCTGTTGAGCGCTTTCATGTAAATTTGAGAGAGGTTTGACAATCTCCATCAATCAGATCTGTTGCCAAAGGTAAATGAGTGGGAGGGAGGGAGGAGTCTTGTAACAGCGCGTCAGAGTGTGTGTGTGTGCGCGCGTGTGTGTGTGTGTGAGAGAGAGAGAGAGAGAGTGCATGTGTGTGTCTGCGCGCGCGTACCGGTGCGTAAGGAGGGCACTTGGACAGAGAGGGACGCAAAGCATCGCGCCTGAGAGTTAATCGCAGACTGTAGCTTCGCATTATATGTACACGCTCCGCACAACTAACTCCAGTATACAGGCTCGCGCAAACTTTCCTCGCGTTGAGAATGGCAGAGCCGGCGCAATCGAACAGCGATGGAGAGGAGAGGAGCGCACCCATGAGAGGCTTTGCCCGACAAGGTGCCCTGAGACAGAAGAACGTTCACGAAGTCAAGGACCACAAGTTTATCGCTCGCTTTTTCAAGCAGCCTACTTTCTGCAGCCACTGCACGGACTTTATCTGGTAAGAGAGTCTCGTCCTTCTAAAACTAAAATTCATTACTTACTGAATTGTATGGCAAGCTGCTTTTACATTCATTGAGTAAAACTAACTAGTATTGTGTCACTAGATCTTTTTTTTAATTGCTAGAAAGCAATCCAGTAGTGACTAGAAGCCTTTATCATTTTACAAGCAACTATGTATTAAATACATGTACTTTTTCATTAGATATTACTCATTCCATAGTACTAACTATTCATATGGTTATTTATTTGTACAGCACTTGTTTTTACTAATAAAGAGATGCTAGTATGTGTCATAAAATGTCTGGTTATAGGCTGTGGCTTGTCAGAACTGCTCAGTTGTAGGTAGATTAAATCTCTTATTAGTAAGATAAAAAAAATGTTGGTGACAGTTTAGTTCAGGGTCCAATTCTCACTGTGAATGAGTCCCTTATTAGCATGCATGTTACTAGGATATTGGTTGTTTATTAGTACTTACAAAGCACATATTAATGCCTCATTCTGCATGACCATATTCTACATCCCTAATCCTACACAATTATTTTCCGATGCCTAATCTTAACAACTTCCTTAATAACTATTAATAAGCAGTACTTAGGAGTTTATTGAGGCAACAGTCAGTGTTAATAGTTTGTTAAAGTTGAGAATTGTTCCCTAATCTAAAGTGTGTCTGAAATGTTATAGTGAAAATGCAATAGAAATCACATTATTGTCTAATAAATTAATAGCAAGTAAACAGATGTTCTATTTAATTTTAACGATTATATGTTAAAATGGCTTTCCATAGAGGTGGACCTGTTACTGTTGCGGCTCAGTTTTAATACTGTGCACCCTGTCCGACAGTGACCTAAACAGCACTCATATGGGCATCATTTTAGGGCTCAGCTGCCTCAGAGCATACTTGTCCAAAATGCTGAGCAGTTGGAGCTCACTTTGTTTGAGCACTGTCTACATTGATTTCCCTAAATAAGGATGTGAAGTGCAAAGTAAAATAAAACAACAACTCTATACTTCTACAAACAACTTCTTGATTTTAGTTGTATAGTGCAGGAAGTATGAATTGGGTCGTATTACATGAGACGACAGCCAAACTATAAAGTGTTTTAGTTATTGTACATTTTTAGAAATAATATTGTTTTCAATGAACAACTGCTTTTATCTTTCAGGGGTTTTGGGAAACAAGGATTTCAGTGTCAAGGTAGGAATTTACTATTCATTGCATTTTTTGAAACATCTTTGGAAATGTACACTGAAAGGACTTCAAGAATTGTATATTTGACACATCTCAAAGATTTTCCCTTGCAATGGTGTTACTAGAGGACTTGTTGACAGTGTTTTGAGTCTTACAGGAACTTACAAGGTCTATTTTGAAAAGATGCCTTGAGGTTTCCACCACCGTGATGATCTAAGAAACCTCAAAATGGTGCCTCAAGTATCTTTTCATTTTCACAGAGTAGATATGATGGTATCAGAAAAAGCATTTTGATAGTCTAAAGGAAATGCATTAATTGGACATTTAATAGATATTTGCACACTGGTAAAATACACAATAATCCTTATTAAACAGTCCCTGATAACTACATATCTTTGTTGAATTTAGATCCTCAAATCCTCACATCCTCAAATAAAATCTTAAATTACACAATTTAGCTAGAGTTTAGTTGAAGTTATCAGTAAATATGTAGCTTGTTTTAAAGTGATTCTACCTGCGTAAGATTTGAAGCATCTGTTATCCTCACTGGAGAAGTTCATGCTTCCTATTTGTCCCTTGTGTCTAATTACCAAATTTATGAGTTATGCCTTTCACCCCAGAGTATGAAGAAGTTTGTCATTTCTCATATGAAATCGTAAAATTACAAGAGACCACCTGAATAGCTTTTCGTCAAACTCTTGCACACGCAGTATCACTTGGAAGTGTGAGGTTTTGGCATGTTTTCTAACATTGCAATTTGTAACTCAATTCCAGTGGATAGCAGTTTTCTTTGAATAAAAATAACCTTTGAAAAGTGATTTTAATTCTTACTCCCCTCTTACACATTAAAGAGTGTTCTTTAAGGCGACTGCAATTAGCGGTCACGGCAGGTCAGTGGCACCCTCTGCGGTGCTGCGCTTCTCCATTTTTCCACCGCTGGCTTCAGCACTAGCTCTAATTACAGGTGCACATATGAGTGTATGATGACGTAACACACTCTTTTGCTCTCACTTACTCCTCTCTCCCTCTGTTCCTCAATCTTTTTTCTATCAGTCACATTCTCAAATCTATTCCCATCTCCTCTAAACCTCTTGAAACCCTCCATTGATTTGTGAGAGCAGCCCTGACTTTATCTGGAATGCTGGACCCCATAGGAGCTGAGGGAAAAAGGGAATTCTTCTACAAGGTCATGCTCAGACATGCTGAAACCTGAGGGTCTCTGCTAGAAAGAAGCTGTTTGTGTCTATAGGTTATGCTTAGAAGAGTGAAGCTGTTAGAAGGAACTATGCATCTTGTTTACTATTGATGCCGTTTTTGCAGTTTCTTCTCCTCCTTTTGGTGTGAATAATGAGAGTGTGCACTTGAAGAGCAAACTTTTCTCGCTTTTTTTATCTTTAGTTCACCCAACAATGGCAATTCTGTTACTCCCTTTTATGTCGTTCCAATCCTAAATGTAATCTTTTGATCATATAAACAAACTTCATAAAATTTGGAATAAACCACTCAATACATTTGGATTAGTTTTACAATCTCTTTTGTCATAGTGGTAGTTGCGTAGCTGTCAATGGAGAGTACAGAACTGGCTCGATCTTATAAAAAATATCTTAATTTGTGTTCCAAAGATGAATTAAGTCGGGTTTGGAACGACACGAGGATGAGTTAAAGAATTTTCATTTTTGAGTGAACTAATCCTTTAGTAGTTATAGGTTCCCATCCACTTTTGTTAAAGAGAAAAGAGCAGCTTGGACATTTTGCTAATTACTCGCTTTAAATAGTTTAAGTAACAAAAAATGCATGGTTTAAGATTAATGTAGGGTTAGATCCTTTTGGGTGAACTGCCTTTAAATAACATTAGAGTTTAATTCATGATACAACAATGACTCTTTACAGCAGTGGTTTTCAATTTTGATGCACCCCGTCCTAAAAAAACACGAACAAAAGTATACAAACCTCCTCCCCCACCTCCCCCCTTCAAAACAAATATGAAATACAGGGCCACTTGCAGGGAGAGTAAACCGAATAGTTTGTGCAGACCATAATGTGTTTTGTGAGGTGAATTATTGGCAGACTTTATGTAAGGAAAAAATTGAGGTTCCGATAAAATCGTCAGAGCACCACTGACAACACGTTCCTGTGCGAGTGTGTGTCCGTACTGTATGCGTGTGTGTTTGAGGGGGAGAAAAAGAAGAGTATGTGCTTTACGTGCATATTAAAATATGTTTTTGTGGCAAAAAACATGGAAATACTTTGTTGTTTTTACTCTATTGATTACTATATTTATTTGCTGTTGTGGGTTTTGGTTTTACTCACTGATACTCACAGGGCCTGAAATTATTTGGCGAGGTGATTTGTAACTGTAACGCAGTCAAAACCCGCCTGGAACTACTTTAGCTGTGCGTTTTGCCTGATAACGTTTGTCAACCAATCAGATTCAAGTATTCAACAATCCCATAATATAAATGACAGCAATAAATTAATGTTTTAATTCTTTGATATGAAGGACTTTTTTGTTTGCTTTTGTATGATAAATAATATTGCTGTATTTTATAATATCCTTATATACTTTTTGGTGCTAAATATGGACCCTGAAGAAAAACTAGTTGAGACTCCCTGCTTTAGTGGGACACCTTTAAAGGAAAAAGTGAATTCCAGACTTTTTAAGATAACCTGCTGTTTCTCGCATTGTTTCTTGCAGTATTTTCGCCATCCTGTTCTAGTGCAGTATACTAATTACAGACCCCATCGTAGTAACCTGTGGTGTGCTGAAGGCCGCAGTGACAAAAGATCAGGACTATGACTAGCTTCACAGTTCCTGAACCACGCTGACATGAGATTTAAGATCGCATTAGCTAGATTTTGGCAAAATGTTGAAGGCAATAAAGGTCCATTGTCAATGATGGTCCATTGATGAACGAAGCTCAGCTAATATTCGTGTGCCCATCTTCAACCCATTGGGAGATCTTTCATGCAAAATGCTAGGTCACATGGATTACTATTGAAACAATACGATTTTGCCTGGTAAATGTGACTATACTTTGTCATCAGCCTTTTCTTTTTTTTGCAGATCCATGATTAATTCAGATGTCATTGTGTAGAGATGTCAAGAGAAATAATATCCATGGTTAATTCAGATTTAATTCCCTTTCATAGTTATATTCATTATTATCTGATGAATTTGAGATGATTGCTTATAAAATATAGGAAATGTTTTTTCCTACAAGTCTTTTTAATGTGTCTTTTTGTGTGTGTTAAATGGAGAAAAAGAG
Source organism: Rhodeus uyekii (assembly GCA_037043235.1). NCBI lineage: Eukaryota > Metazoa > Chordata > Actinopteri > Cypriniformes > Acheilognathidae > Rhodeus > Rhodeus uyekii. The sequence continues at coordinate 2,254,991 of JAWRVZ010000068.1, forward strand.
AAATGGACTTTCTGAGGAAGGTTGAAGACCTTTATGGAATACTAGCACAGCTGTGATCTGGTTCCTCTTTAATCATCAGTGTGTGGAAAACAGTGAGTAAATAATAAAAGAGGATTTCCACTTGCCGTCAGCTTGATGGTGAACCAGCTGCTTAGGAGAGCCTCTTTTGCCTCCTCAGTCTTAATTGCAAAATTACGAGTTTGAAGAAGAGCTGGCAGAATGATACATTTAGAAAGAACTGTAACAGAGACAGAGAAAGAAGCTCATGAAGGATGGTGAAGGGATGGTCAAGATGAAATGGGAGGTCAAAAAACTATTCACATTTTTAAATTGAATGATATATAGTGATAATTGGAAATTGCTTATGGGAAGTTTAATGTCTGCTTTACAAGTAAATGTATTTTTTTTTTTTTAAAGGTAATTTTTTTAGAATTAAAGACTGCAGAGTGATTTGAGAAAATAGTGTTGGTGATCAGAATGACTTCCAGAAAGTCTCTTTAATGGTTATTTTCATTATTTTTTACACCTTTTGGAACCAACCTGATGATTTCACTTGAACATCACCAACCACTCACCTTCTGCCTAAAATGCCCTTGGAAACCGAAGTAGACTGTGATTGCGTGTATATTTGCGATGCAGGGGGTGTCTCACACCTCGCTCTCTTCTGTGCAAAAGCAGAACATATCCACATCTGAAGGTGTGGGCCGTTTAAAGCCTCTATAAATAGCATAAGTGTTCCATGAAGCAGTGTTTAAATGGGGGGGGGGGGGATATGTGTGGGCGTTCGGGGAGATCAGTACTATATGAAATGCATAGAAGAATCTCAATCAGACAACACACCATTAGTTCATATACGTCATCACCCTGTTCTTGCAAGAATAATTCATGTGTTTGCTCCATTTTTGCAGCTTTGGAATGGCATGTTCCAGACAGTAGCCTCATTTCAAGAGGAAAAATATAAATGATCAATGGCGACATAAGGCACTGCTGCGATCAACTGTAGAGAGGAATGAAGCTGTGTATCAGCTATGATGAAGATTTTATTTAATTTTACTTCTGTTTTTAGTCTTTTTAGCAAATATCAACCTTGTCTTAGATATTTCGCTTAATTTTTCTCTGAATAAATAAAAATAGATAATTGTTGGCATTCATTTAGGGTATATAGCTATAAAATGAATGCACGTGGCATAGATCAGATTTGGTTTTGGAAGAATTTAAAAAGAAATGTTTGTGTTAATATGGAAATGTTTGACTTCTTATTGCAGACTTTGATATTCTGGCAAATGTGAGTAGCTTAAAAAACATTGATATCTTTTAGAGGAGACCCATTTAATGTTACTGTTTTTCCTTAGGAAAAAAGATCTTTGAAGCAGAGGTCTAAATTTGCCCTCTGTGTGATCTCATTTAGCATATTTACATGCACTTTAGAAGTTTGATTTTTCGTCTGAATAAAACAGTAATTCATCTTTGTTTAAATGTCATGTGAACACTTTAGTCCTGAGTGTTGTACGCTTGCTTTGAAAAACAGAGGTTAAGTGTGATGTGATGCAAATGTTTTAATTTCTACCTGCTAAAATATTTTTTAGCTTTTGTGTGTCACTGATTTAGATCCCTAAATATGCTTCTGTTCAATCAAAGTTTAGATTGACAACCACATTTAGTAAGTCCCTTAAATGTTTAGGACTCGCATTTGCATTTTGAGAATCAACTTTCTATAATTGAACTCTTAATTGAAGATAATAAATTATGGCAAAACGTTCTGTATAAACAGGACAATTTGAGATTGAGATTTGACACCTGTTAGTAGATGCCTGTCATCAGTGACTATGTGAATGTAGTCCAGCTATATTTGATAGGTTCTGCCACTATAACAGTGTGCTCTTTTATCATTTCAACTCTGGTAAGAATACTCAGATAGAACTAAAAATGAATTCTCCAAAAGTCCCATTGTTTCTATGATCCAATTTTGATCGGAATCCATTTGCATTAGAAGCTAAATGGGAGCAGTCATTGGCTGATTGCTGATGTTTCAACCAGCTAATGAATGTTGAGAGCCAATTACACATGGATAGAAGAGCCCAACAAGGGCCATCTGCTCGGCTTTCGGGACCTAATAAAAAGGTCTGCCAAGAGCCACATTTCAGGAAGAGAATGCGTGTAATAATGCAATAAGGATGCTCAACTGCTCGTAAAAGTGCCTCCATATTAACCAAGTACAGATGAAACTGAATTTAGTCCTAAATGCGTTTAGCCTCTCCCCTTGCTTTCAGCCAGATTAGATCATGCTGGTGTTTTCCAGGCCACTTGAGGGAGGGTTCCTGCTCTATTGACACTACAAGGTTGTTTACTGCAGAACAGGATCCTTTTGTTTAGCACAAACATGGTCTGACCTTTGTGGCTCCAATGTCCCAGAGAACAAGATGCATGAGGCTCAATATTCCCTTCTGCTGGACCTTATTTGGTCTCTCTGCTAAATTAAACCAACTTCAGCCCTTTCAATATTTATGTCATTGTCAGTTTTCTGTTTCGATGGCCTGAAAGTACTCAGGCAAAATGTGAGGGTTTTTTGGAAGAGTTTTGAACTCACTGGCTGGCTGGTCAGGTGCTCTGTGTTTGATGGTAGCCTGTGCTGTATTTGATGTATGTGCCCGACGACAGGTCCATTGGAAGTAGGAAAGAGGGTTAAGAGGACAGGAAAGACAGCCACCAGTGGAGCGTCTGAAACTGACTGGCTGGAGGTTCTGTTGGGACCATCTTTTCTTTATTTGGCCTTACTTTTAAATGGGCCATAAGAGAGATCTCACTCCATCAGTGAGGCAGTCCAGCTCTGAGCTGCAGCTAGACACTTTGAGGGTTTATTCTGTTTAATAGTGCTTGATAAGTTCACTCTTGTTGTCAGTTCGTCTTCATAGTGTAGGGGAATTTACATTTAAGGACCCTAGGAACAGATTTAATAAAGGAGTCAGAAAAAGAAACAAAGCTTTACTGATGAATAGTTTCAGAAGCTAGCTTCAAGTCTCAAAAAGAGTTTGTAGGCTGCCCCGCTTACACCTTATACTAAGGTCATAACTGTCCTTACTTCAGGCAGACAAAACTAGTAATTTTTCACATAAGAGCTGATAGTTAGAAGTATATCTTCATCCATCATGATGCCAGAGCTTGGTCCCTGGATTTAGGTACATGGTGACCTTCTGGGTTACAGAACTGCATTTCTAGACATCAGTTTGTGGAGAAAAAAACAAGTTCTTCCATATCCTTTGAGTGTCAGTTGTTCATCTCACCAATACTGATCTGTAACAGAGCATTCTAACGCACACACACAGATACACAACTTCTTCAAGGCTGAAGTTGTCCCAGGATTCGGATTATCAACAGAAAGTCTCCCAAAACACTCTGGTAACATGTTATATCTGTCAGTGAAAGGTTCAGACAATATTCATCATTATTCTCTAGTGTTTGAACATAGAAAAGGAAAGTAAATTCTTAAACTAAGAATTGGTCACATAGGTGACAGACAGAAAAACTTGGTTATAAATCACTCATCACTCAAAATTATATGTATTTTAGTGGATTCCGGTGGATTGCAGTGGATTGCAGAATCTGACCCTTCAATAGAACATATAGAATGAGAACATCTATAGCAATAATTTATTCGAGTTTTATACCTGTTTTTGAGAGAGATTTTTATGTCACGGTGAAACTGACTGAAAGTTTACATTGTTTAAATGAGCGGAGCAAACTCACTGTGCCTGATATAGATGTGAGCATCATAGTATGAGCAGTGTTTGTACTACTATGGTTTATCATCTGTTTTTATATAAACAGTGTCTGCATTTTCCAGCATGTTTGGTCTCCCACATCTGTGAGAACTGAAGAGGGAATCAAGGAGATCTATAAACCTGAGATGCCAACACTTATCTGCCATGTTAGATACATCACATGCCCAGGCCTCCGCATAAGTGTGTCAGAGCTTTGAGTGTGGGATCCTGTCACTAATCTATCAACAGCTCTAATTCCTTCTTGTATGTCTCTGTTTGAGTTTCAGTGCTATGATGATTGACAATGATTCAAAGACTGTGAGGATTTCACACTTGAGTGGTTATTAAAAGAATCAAACTTGGTCTCCTTTAAGTGGACCAAGAGGTGAAAAGCTAGTGAAAAGGACCCAGTTCTCTTCACATTCACACTGTCACTGAAAGAGGGCTTAGATTATTTTTAGTTCCTTTTAAGTTCATACTGTTGCTTTTTGGATTTAGTCCAGTTTGATCCCATTCACAATATTTACATTATACTGTATGTGCTTCACTAAGTTATTTGTTTGTAAAGATTATTATAATTATTAATTATTATTTTGTAAAATGACATTATTACAAATGCTGTTGAATGAGCTTAATTCTAAGTTGTTTATCTTTTGCACAAATATTTATTATTTTTGCACTATATTACACAATCACCTTTGTAAATAACATTTATTTTGAAATACAGTGTAGTTCACTTATCTCTAGTCACGGTTAACTCGCCAATCCTATTATGTCGACGTTTTGAAGTGGAACCACCAAACTCCCTATGTGTCTTAGCATTTTCTTGTGGGTTATGTCGATTCTTTTATGTCGCTGAAATCTAATATCTCAAGCTCAAAAAAGGGACAAATTCGCCACTTCACATTGTTATCTTGTGACTTGAGCGTACCTAGTTCACTGCGCATGCGCTGAGTTTGCCTTTCACGTGGATCGCGCTCCGCTCACGGTTCACTCACTGTCGTTGATCTTGTCTGAGGGATAACACGCTGTAGCTATTCTGTTTTTTTTCTTCAAAAAATGTCTGAAGGTGTTAAGAGAAAACTGTTCAATCAATCAATAGAGAAAAAGTATGAAATCGTACTGCAGCTAGAAAAAGGAACAAAACCGGCAGAACTGAGTCATAATCATGGCATTCCATTAAACACCATTTCAGGATGGAAAGAAGGCTGACGTGATAAAGCAAATACGAGAAGTCTGTCTTTGATTCAGAAAGACATGTGTATTTTACATATGCCTTTTGTTGTTAGCAAACATAGACACAGTACAGTGTATGTAAAAATTTTTTAGATGAATGCCGATCGCTTCATCAAACAAATCGCGGCAACACTGTTGTGTAAAAAGACACCAAAAACACGAGCATGTAATGGTCATTTAATAACTCACATCATGTACATCAATACATTTTCATTTTTCTTTCTTGCGAGGGTTGTTGTCTTTCTCTCTGACAGCGCGCCACGCTTCCACTATCACTCTGACAGCTGGCGCTGATAGGCTGTCTGACCTGTCAATCATGCAAGAAGACGTGATTGGCATAACCAAACTCCACTGTACTTTCCTTGAATCATGTTTTTTTTATTACAGAAGACATCAGCACTGACAAAAACAGTAGGACAAATATAATAAAAGAAAGATGCAAATTAAATAAACTGCTTTAAATGTTTCAGGTACAGTAGATATACTAAAAGCAGCATGAAGAAATGGAATAATCAAATAGACGAAAAACTGTAAAATGTACCATTAGCTGAAAGTGAACTATACTCAAAGACGAGATGAGATCTTGATTTGGTTCTCTTTTAAGGGGTCTGAGATTGTTTGGTTTTCATTTGAGGGTGGAAAATCACACAAACCACGCTCAGACCCCTGAAAAGTACCGTGTGAGAAACGCTGAGAAAACAAGAGTACTGTACAGCCCTTTCTCCAGAAAGAATGCTATGAGCGGCGATGTCCAGATATCAAGCTCACTGACAATTTCCACATGCTAAGTAGGGCTGCCATGCTTTTAGTGCATTCCTGAGCAAAAAATGGGCCAAAAATGGCCAAATATTTAGTAGTCTTTTAATGGCCTTATCCATTTCAATCACAAATCACTGGTGAGCAGGAATTGTACAAATACTGTAGATAGCGTAACTGAGCACGCAATAGTCTTTTTCAACTTGCAGATCGCTTTTTACAGAGAGAAGAGTCTGTGCTGTTCCACTCAATGTTAATGGCTTCCATCAGTTCTATGAGTTTAATGTGAGCAAATATTCACAATAGGATTCAAATCTGGACTCGAGCAAAGCCAAAACATTCGCTTGATGGACTTGTTCACAAGTCACTTCTTGGTTGTCTTTGTGATATGTGAAAGAGTATTATTTTGTTGAAAAATAACATCTGATCATTCCTCTTTATACTGTGTAACAAATTTTCATTTGTGGGAAGCAAGCCATTCTGCAATATTCTACTGTACTCCAAAGCAAATGACTTAAATGACTTTTCACAGTGAAGTAGCTCACTAATACCAACAGTTAAAAAGGCTCTCCACACAATGAAACCTCTTCCTCCATGCTTCAATCTGGTAGAGATGCATTTAGTATTATATTTCTCACCAGATTTTCGAATACACTGCTCTGGAGCATCACCATGCAACTCGTGTTTCATTGTGATTCACCACTCCACACACAACTTCCCATATTCTGCCAAAAACTTAATTCTGCTTTGATGTTTTTCTGAGACAGCAATGGCTTTTTAAGGTTTCTCAATTGCTGATGACAAAATATTGGTCATCTGCCAACCTGCTCTTTAGATAACGATGCTGTAATATTAGTAAATATGATTTACCAAAGTCCTTTTCATTGAAAGTCATTTCACTCTGTGACTATATTTGCATCGCCCCTGGGCAGCTATTTCAGGCATACAAGACTAACACCTGTCTACTTCCTGAAGTCCTGAAATCTCAAAAAACTGCTTTCCGAACTCACGTTTAAATAACATAGTTCATGTCAGATTTTGTTGTTGATTTAAAATGTACCTCAAATTCCAATAATAAAAAAAATCTATAATTTTTTTTTTAAAAATACTGCTGGTGAGTTTAGTCATCACAACATAGTTGGTTAATTTATGAAAATGTAGGGTTCATTTTTAAATTGACTAATGATTACAAATTATTGTATTTTTAAAGATGAACTTTAAGTGAGTGTTAGATGATTGCAGAGATCATGTAAATGTAAAATTAAAGGACCATTAACAACCATTAAGTATAAAATATGGACTGATGCTGATCAATTAAGAATCTCTAATATCTTCCAGCGAACAATATGGTACAGTCAGAAGTGCAGCTTACTCAACATCATATAATAAGCAGGAGGAGAAGTGTGCCGAAATTTGAATGATATTTGAGAGCTAAGGCTTTCACAGAATTTAGATTTTGGGTGAAGTGTCTCTTCAAGATCATTTTTTAACTTAAGACTGAAATGTTCGCAGACAGTACAGCTCTGAGCGGAGGCCAACTCTGTGCTGGTGAGCTGCACCGGGTGAAGTGAGAGGGGCAGTTTGAGGGGTGAATCTGCAGGTTTTTGTGTATTAAAGTGAAGTCAGGTTCACCGCTGGGATCACTGGTAGTCGCCTATTAAAAATGGGCAATCTCAGAGTGGGCCAGCTAGGTTCAAAACTTCCTCAGGCTATCAGTCACACTTTTAATTGAAATGCAAGTATGTTAGGACACAGGGGCTGTTTTTAAGCACAGCTACTAGTCTTTCCCTAAGCTGACAAAGACTGAAGACTCTGGTTGAATGTTTAAAAATATATCAAAAAGCAGTGAGGTATACGATTAGCCTACTTTACCTGACAGAACCAGCATGTATTGGATTTCGTGAATACTACACAAAAGAAAAGGGATAGCTGCAGAGTACCTTTTCTTCAGGGAGTGATTCAGGTCACTTCTCAAGTGTTTTGCTAGTTAGCATGGTCCAGTTAGCCTCAACTGCTAGCAGCAGCTTAGTATCAGAATGAGCTTTGTTTAAAGTATGTTTACATATACAAGGAGTTTGTCTTGGTGACAGAAGCTTCCACCGCACCGAGAGAGAGAATGACACCGACAAGACAGAAAAAATAAATAAAAATAAACAATATACAAAATAGCAACTGCCGTTGATATGAATGGAGCAGTTAGCTTTCTCTAGGGAAGTTAATGTAATACATTTCCTCCAAGGATTTGTAAACAGTTTATGAAGAACATTATGTTTTGTTTTAATTTTACTGTGTGATACAGGTCTACTTTCGGTTAGTTCTTTCCTTTCTGACAATATACATTGATAATAAGAAATATTTGTCTTGTCTCATGGGACACTGACTGGAGTAATGATGCTTTGACATAAATTGTAACCATTTTAAAATATATTGAAAGTTATTTTAAATTGCAATAATATTTCACAATTAATTTATTGTATTTTTAACTTTCAAAAACATAAAAAAACTTAGACCACTAAATCTTTGAAACTTTACAACTTTGTGTAATAACAACATAAACAGAGCTGATAAGGAATGAAGAGTCACTCTTGGAAACTGTTGAAGTTCACAACTTTTTTACTTCATAATATGAGATGTATATTTTACTAAGCAGTTGAGCTGGTCAACTGGTTCCATGTTCTGGAAGTGACATAAATGCGTGAGGGTCAGACCCTTGTTTGGCCTGCCTGGTTGAACCATGGCTGAAGTTTTTTCAGTATTGACCCAACTGGGTATTGATGCTATTGTATGAGCCTGATCGATGTTAATGCAGTGAATTCCCTCTGGCCAGCAATTTAATTGGGCCTTCTGTTGTAGAACACAGGGGAAATATGCATATGTAAGCTTTCCACTGATTTAGTCAGGATTTGGAATGAAAGAAGAATAAAATTATGATTGAAGTTAAATTATAATTTAAATGTAAGACTTTCACAAGCTTTAACACTGATGCAAGTTACTTTTGCTTGCTTTTGTAGCGCTCACTTCTTCCTAAGCTCCGTTATAAATTAATTCTGAGAATAAATAATTTATCATAAATAAATTAATTCAATCTCTATATCTGACCTGAATGTTGTTGTTCAGTTCAGCAGATACCCAAATTGTCTCAGAGTCCTGAAGAGAGACTGTGTCCATTTGTACGCTTCAGGTTTCTGAGAATTAATGGCAAGCCATTTATAATTCTACTGAATGCAAGCAGAACAAGAAATGTATCACTTTTGATTCATAGTGTCACACTGATTCATATGGTATTCTATTTTTGCATAATTATATTCTGGTTTGAAAGGAAGTAAACAGGGTGTGTAAATGGTGCTGATGATGATTGGTGAAGTAAAGACCTGTAAGAAGGCTACAGTAATAGTGCTGCAGTGCTCCTCAAACTAATTTAACCCATAAGACCATTTAACTGCTTGCTGCAGTTGCTAGGCAACAGGAGATGGGTAGCCTCACAGTACATGACTACTTTTGAAGCTTTCTCTCCGTCTCTCTCTCCGTCTCTCTCTGTCACTCTTGCGGATAAACTGTCCCAAATATCACTGCTTCTTGAGGTTATGTTCAGCTAAATAGAATTGTTTTTGGGTCAGTGTGGATAAAAGTTGTCAAAGTAAATATAACTTCCCTTTGGTGGTTTTAAGCGGTTATAGTTTCAGTTTTAGCTTCCACTTCTTATTTATCATCATGGCTGCAATATAATTAAAAAAGGAAATAAAGCTATGGCCAAGATCACATCTCCCTGTATGTAATTTCATCCCAGTCCTTGAACCACTAACTGGCAAAACATTGTAAATCTAGGGATGCATGAAATCTCAGTACATTATCAGTTATCTGTGAATGTTATGCTTTCTGTCAATGTTGAGAATTTACGTGTACTTAATGCTATTTATTGTGTGTGTGTGTGTGTGTGTAAAACCGACACGGTCAATTCAAACGATAACAAATTCACAAGGTATATCTGTCAAGCACAACTTTAGATGAAGCCTAAGGGATGACAGTCTTGTCTGAAGAGGATTTTTAGTGATTTTTAGTACTCCAGTGATTTTTGTGCTGCGAAAGACTGTGCCTGTCGTTGGCTGTCCTCTGATCCTGGATCAGTTGAAAGGGAGATGACTGCTCTGTTTTAACTGGAATCTATTACTGTATGTGCATGTAGACACACACACACACGACCCGTCACTTTTTTCATGTTGTTCAATATCAGTGATGAGCAAAGCTCTATTCATAAGGAGTGATTTACTTGGCCTCTGTCACCGCTGGCTGTAGACTGAGCGCACACGTTGTACTCAAAGCAGCTGTTGTCGCTGTATGCCAAATGCTGCTGGGTCATACTGATGTCATTAAAGCTGTTGTAGGACTGAGCTATGGTCTGTGGGTTGTGTGGAGGTTACACTGCATGTGTGATTAGATTAGATGGAGATTAATATTCCCTTTCCCTCTCTAAATCAGTATCATTCTCAGTGTTCTATAATCTTTCCTCGTCCTCATCTTTCCTCCTTTACTGTTATTAAATATATTAGCAATCATAATACTTATTCCATTGTGATAATTACAGTATTCATATGAAAAGGAATTTTTCTTTTATGCATTTATGTATTTAACTGGTTGATTATTTGGGTGAACTACTTTTTTTCTACTTTTTACAATTTTTTTTGATTAGGTAAAACCCTCAAATGATCTGCTTTTAAAGCATTTTATAATTATATTTAATTTTTGCAAAGTAGGAGTATGGCAAAATATTTCAATAGTGACTTACAGTGGATTCAAGGTTTACATTTTGAAAGTAAAAACAATTTTATTAATGTGTCTCGACACCCTTCCGTCCATTCCTCCATCTGTTTGCATTTTTCTGCACAAATTTTTCTGCATGTCCCTACTACTGTAGGTTAGTAGATTTATTTATTTGTTGTTATATTTTTGATTCTCTTTTCAACTTAACTCCATTTCTTTCTGCTTTTATAAGCCATATCCTCTTTTTTTATTTATGTATTATTTTAATTCTTTCACTTTTTTCCACTTCTGCATTATCATCGGTCTGTCTGTCTTTTGTCTATCCATTTTACTGTCTCTCTGTTTGTGTGTGTGTGTGTGTGTGTGTGTTTGCGTGGGTGGCGGGAGGAAGGGTTGTGTGGACAGGTATAGCGGGGGGTCGTGGTCCCGAGGGGGCGGTGAGCTGCATAGAGAGACTCTTCAGCAGATTCACAAGCAGTCAGTGGAGAGGCTTCTTGAAACAGATGGGATGGGTAGAGTGGAGACACAGGCCTGTCACGGGGCAAACACACACACACACTCCCTCGTAACTCAACCTTGTGACTCCAGTGTAAAAATGTTTTACGCTACAGTGTTGAATAGATGACTGATTGTTAAAATGCATATTTTACCATTTTTACCTCGCTTATGTTATCCTTTGGTAAATGATTGCCTTATTGTGGTGCAGTCGCTAGCAGCGATGTGAGGTGCGTTACACCTGTTGCTTTTCTTTTCTTCCGAAACAGTATCTCCCGGTTTCACAGACCAGGCTCAAACCTAGTCCCAGACTAAGTGGTATTTTGTGAATATATAGTAAATGTATAGTAGGTTATTGTTTGTTACTTATTTGAAACCATTATTCCAGTGTTAATCAGGTGTAAATTTACTTAATGAAAAAAAAAACCCAATTATTTTACTTTTTACTTACAAGTCACTGGGCTCAATAGATTGTGAGTAAATTAATCGTAACTTTCACAAAAAAGAAACATTAATGGTAACAAGTAAAACTTTATTTGATTTCATATTCTTAGCAATATATTTAGCCTGAAAACCTAAGTAATATCTTGCTGTCTTGTAACACATCACTCCCACTACTGATCTCAAATAATTTAATTACACTGGTTACTAAATCAAACTCGTCTATCATGTCAAAAAAAGAGAAGCTTTTTAGGTTTTTAGAGACACCTTGCTAGTCCATGCTAGTTCATTTAGGTTTGCGCTGCTTTATGCTAGTCTATGATGATCTCATTAAAACTGCTGATATCGCATTTGGTCTGCATTCTTTCGACCTCAGATATTATTCAGATTTTTTTTATTTTCAGGTTTGTAAACAGCATCATCCAGTGCAGGACGGAGAGTTAGTACACTACACCATGTTTACAGCATGCAAAGTGTGGTTAGCTGCAGGCCGTAGCACAGAGGAGCATGAGACGTGTGTGAGTGTGTGTGTGTGTGTGTGTGTGAGAGAGGGAGAGAGAGAGAGAGAGGAGAAGTTGAGGACAGCTGTGGATTGACGGCTGACTCACTGACCTCATCCCTGCATCTCTGTAAGTCAGCTCAGCATAGCGCTCAGCAGGCCGTGGTATTTTTATTTAGCGCGTAGGCTGGCCCTACTCACTTGCATAACTCCCATTACCACAGGCAGGAAAGGTGAAAATCAAATATCTTTTTTCTTTGTGAACAATCACTCGTATCTCCTGATGAAAAAAGTGAGCGTTCGCTGCCTGTCTGCCAGTGTTCAAGATCCCCTCCTGTGTTTCTCTCTCTCTTTCTGTCTTTGTTGTTCTGTTATTTGACTTTATAATGTTCTTAAGCTTGAGTGAGAATCACTTGTTCTGTGGATAGGAGGCCAGATAAAAGGTTTCTTCTCTTCTGTGAGCATCTCTCATTCAGTGTGAGATCACACACACTGCTGAAGGGATGATGTGTTCAGACCTCAATTAACTTTCAAAAGACAAATTACTTTGTCAAATTTACTGGGTCTTGATTTGTATAACAAAGGCCCCGATTAAATTGGTGGCATTACAATCATTGTTGTGGAGTATCTATATAGCACCACTTAAATTTGGGATGAAACGGAAATTCCTTATCTTCTTGAACAAGAAAAAACATAGGGTGGGATCAGATTTTTTTCCATTGGGATTTGATTGGATTGTTGTAGTTTGCTATTGCTATGATGTCATGTGAGTGACAGGTTGTCCTGGCCTTGTGCCATTAAACCGAAGAGAATAACGAGGAGAAGGGAGCAGAATCTATTTAGATTAAGTTATAGTTATAAGGGCAGATGAATATTTAAAAAAAAGTGCACTTCAATATAAATAAAACGTCAATATGCCATAAAAAATAACTGTTGGCCATTCTGACTCAAAAAATGTGTCATCTACTACATCCAAGATGTGTATGACTTACTTTCTTCTATGGAAGAAATTGCAAGTAGATGGAAAACCACATAAAGTGCACATAATCCAGTTTGTTTTCTGAACTGTAGATAGGTGTACATGATTTAAAACGTTAAAAATATTAAACATTTTCTTGCGCACATTAATCGTTTTGCTTTAGAAGACTTTGATTCATCATCTGGGATTGTGTGGATACATCTGTAGCGACATGATTAAATGAGTAAATGATCCCTTTAACTACATTGTTTTTAGCACGACAGCTCAGCTATTTCAAAACTGTGTAGGTTTTCTTGTAGCAAGTGGCTTCCTAACAAGTAGTGGTGTAGTGTGACAAAATACTTTGCTGTTTTTATGTCACATTGCATTTCACATGCTGCTCTATAGCCAAGCGAGACAAGACAGCACTGAGGTGCTTTCCTAGAAAGTTCTTCTCTCATTATGTAGCCTTGTAAAGTTAGATTCTGTTTTGTGAATCAGTGACTCGCGTTATTTTTTGAAGTCCGTTATGCTCACTAAGGCCACACACACACTGCAGCTAAATTAGGTTGCCATTTCACCTTTTAGTGTTTAATCCTGTTCTGTGCAGGAGTGACAACCTCATTCTACTACCAAATTAACCTGAAAATTCAAGATAGTGACAACCAGTGTGTATAAAACTGAGAGAAAGAGCCTTATGAAACCTAAATAAATCAAAATGCTTTATATCGAATTAAGACCGCATTTTGCGACCCACACATGCTTATTAAGTCCATAAACTGGATTGCTTTGAGCCAAGCCCAAACATCAAAGCCAAAAAAGCTTATAATAAGCGGACAGGTCAAAACTTTAATAGAGCAGGCTGCAAACACCTCTGTCGACATGATTTGTTTAAAATTGACAAACATACTGAGTCTTTGGTTCCTGTAAAATTATTTTATTTAAAAATGTTGATTCCACAACATTGCTATAGCAAATTCAGGAGTGAGTCGTGTTCTGTACTCATGAAATGATAATTTAGGGGATTCATTAGAGTTTTAAATGTGGTTGTTGCCACTCCTGAAAATGTATAGTGTGTATACAGTGGGATCTACAGCATTTACTGGATTAGTAAAAACATATTATAATATTGCAGGTTTCTATATTAAAATAGAAAACAGCTATTGCAAACTGTAAAGGTTTTTCATAATATTTAATGTAATTAATGAAATAATAATGTAATTTATTCCTGTGATTCAGAGCTGAATGTTCAGCATCATTAGTCACATTCTTTAGAAAATATATAAACCAATGCTGAAATAATTTCTGATGCATCATATTTTGTGACACATACTGTACTTATTACATAAGGGCTGTAGTAAACTAATGTTTTTTTTTTTTTTTTTTTCAGGTTTGAATTAGATTTTGAATGCCATATTTTCTTAGACTTTTACATCCCACTGTATATATTAGGTTTTATTTCTCTGAGCAGCAGTTTAGGCTTCCCTTATGTCCTTATCTTTTGACACTTAATGGACACGCTGGAAAAATTCATTTAGGAATGTCACAGTTTATTAGGATACATAAACAGGAATCAAGCTAAAACTGAAGGTGAAAGAGCATGGTGTGCAGGAAAAAATAACTCAGCCTCAGACTGTCTCAGTCCTTAATACTAACTAGTCACAATTCACCTTCACTTCAGAGGAAAGCTGTCTGTGCTGTGTGCTCAATGTAACGAAAAAAGACCCCATTTCCTCCAGGTGTACATTTAAATAATACATTTTAAAAACATAACCAAGAGCCACAGTCAGCAGTCATGATACTCTAGCCCCAGATCTTCAGTTCTCCACAGCTGAGAGACACAGGTGCTTGCAGTGTCTCTGGCGTGTATATCCTGTTCTAACAGGAAGCCCTGGGCTCCACTTCCCTCTCAGCCAGCTCAAACCGATCTGCCAAGGCTGTGACAGACATCAGCTGCCAGATAGTCATTAGCAGTGAAAGCCATTCTCTCTCATTATCTAGATTTCAGGAAGCGGGAACGCCGAGGCTGGTGGGAGCGCCACCTTGGCTGAAGACTGGATGAGGTGTGTGTGTGTGCATCCATCTTTCTTTCTCTGTAATGTCTCAGAAATGAAAAGATTGGAAAGACAGCAAGAGGGAGAGAAGGAATGGATGCCAGGTTTAATTGGCATGCGACCGATTCACCATGCGGGCTCCGCTGCCAGGGCAGTGTAAAGCTGGAATGGCAAACTGGAGCGCCAGCCTGTGCATATATTGAAGTGAGGGGGTGAGAAGAAGTAGTTTTTGAAGAAAAAAAGAGTACTTCTGTGTTCAGCTCCTTTATTGAGTGGCCTAACGTATGGTGGGTGGAAGCCTCATTGATTTAGTTCTTAGCAGCTGTATTATATAAAGACCATATGGGAGTGAAGGGATATCAGATAAACTAGGCTTTCACAGTCTTTTCATTTTCGATTGGCCTGGTCGTATATAAAGGAACGACTCAATGCAGTGATGGTGATGATTGTTGCGTTAGGTGTTTGTGCGCGAGATCCACCCACTCTCGGTTGGTTATGATGCGTGAATGATCAGGACTGCACACGTCAAGCACAGGAACCCTGAGCCCTCAAGGGCTTTATGACACTAATAACGGAAACCCTGAGATGTCATGTTACAGTAATCATCAGAAAACATTAAGCATGGATGAAGAGTAGTATACTTTCCAATATAGTTATCTCAGTGGATAAAAAAGGATGATTCATACATTTATCCTATTTTTACACTGTCTTTGCCATCATGAAATACTCATTTAAACACAAAAGATAACAAGCATAAAAACTAATTTATTTTAATCATAATATAAATATATATATTGCTCTTATAATATCTCAATTTACATTTATGCATTTGGCAGACGCTTTTATCCAAAGCATTCAAGGAACACATTGAATCAGTTCTTGCTTTCCCTGGGATCGAACCCATGATCTTGGTGTTGCAAGCACCAATGCTCTACTGATTCAGCTACAAGAAAGGCAAATGAAAGATACAGGAAATATCTTATAATATTAATGAGTTTTGCCATTAAAAAACATTTATCTTGAACTTCCTTATTTTTCATCCTGTTTCTACACATATACTGTGACAATCAGCCATTTGTCATTTAATGCTGTAACTTAAGAATAATAATTATTTTTAGTATTGAACAGAATTTTAATATCAGTTTATTCCTAATATGTAAAAAGCTTGTGGAATGAGTGTCAACCATTTCAGAATGAAGAACTAAATAATGGCATGCTATAAATTCTAAATGTTTACATAAAGCCAATACAGATATTTTAGTTTGAAGTTTAAAAGGGCAATAAAGGCAATCAAATAAAATCCAAATGTGGCGCTGACACTTATTACTTATTACAGGACCAACCTGTTGTCTTTCGCAAGTGGACAATGGTGATAGTTAAAATAGACAATGGTTTATAAAAATTAAAACTACACCTTTTTTGTAAGTAGCCCAGAGCTTTATGCAGTATAGTTATGTAATAAAATGAAAGATCTTTTTTATGTGGTGTGGAAGAATGCGATTTCCAATCTTGATTATCTTCTTTGAACTGTTTAACAATTGTTTAGTGGCAGAGCCACACACACTAAACAATCAAAACGATGTCCCTCAACTAATACTCATTCTATTAAATCTCCCCCTTTTACTAATCTATTTGTTTGAGCTTTATGAAAACTGTTTCATTCACAACTGTCTTTGTTAGCAAGCATTTTTGAGTGTCCAATTTGTTAAGGACTTAATTTACCATTACACTTTATTTACCATTTTCACACTATTACGTTGTTCGTAGTTGTAAGTTTGTTGCTTTTTCTTGGCTGCATCATTTTTTCTGAAGACTTTTGTGTTCTGGTATTTAGGTAACCGATTTCTGTCAAGGTTGGGTAAGGTTGTTCGAATCTTGCAACCAATCAAGACTTCTGCTGGTCTTGTACCTGCACTGCTACATGGAGTGCTAGCAGGGGCTTTTTCAACGTCCCAAATATGTTACGGCCCATAACCAAACAATAGCTTGTTGATAATAATAAGACAAAGAATGGTAATGGACCGAACATAAATAACCCACAGACACGAGATACGGTTCAAGACGCCCAAGCGCCTATGTTTACTCATCAACAAAAGTGAATACAACATATGTCAACCAAACATTATTCAACAAACAAAAAGAAATAAACAACAGTAAACTGGTAGTGCAGCTAAGGAACCAGACCCCTGCCTACACCTGTTTTTACCAGCAGTTCTTACTTGGCTCTCGATAAAAGAACCGGTGAGTCTTCCGGGCATCTGCTTCCCTCACTATTCTAACTAAATAACAAAACGTGAACTACCAAACAAAAACCACTACCAGTTACCGAAATAAGAAAAGTAATAAATAACAGTAAATACAAAACTACTCAAAAGATCAACATAAACACAACTAAAATACAAGGCAACAAAAAGGCGAAGCTCCCAAGGTGCGTCGAGAGCGGCATCAGAGACGATGAGGAGAGAGAGAGAGCGAGAGAGTGAGACGCGCCACCATTGTCTCGACTGACGGCTTTATATCCGGAGTCACTGATGACATCACAGCGTTCCGCTAATAGGGGATTTCCCCTCTCAAGGCCTACTAGAGGCTAAAAACAAAAATAACATAATAGAGACCTACATAACACCCTCACCCTTAAGTGAATAAATTGTAGGAATAAAGAATGAAGTAAGTTTGTAAAAACAAACTCCAACGCATCAACCGTTGGTTGTTATTTTTCATTCGACTCAAGAAAACTAAAGGGTTGTGAGCCGTGTAGACAGTCAAAGGATATGAAACGGAATTGTCATTGAACACCTCCTCAGCTTTACCATAGAGGGCAAAGGTGGCCTTCAATTCTTGCACTACCTGTGTACTAACTCCAGAAGGTCTTTGGTCTGTTTGTATTCGCACAGATCAATTCCAATCATTTTCCATGGCCTTTCATGAAGTGCTGTGGAAATCAGTGGTTCTCTAACCTGCACGCTTCAAATAACTTGACAGGACAGGACAAGATTCAACTTTCAATTACAGTTTAATTTGGGACAACATCCCGTGTCACCATACTGAGGTGTTTGCTCTTTCCTGGCATTTGCTCAGATCCTTATGTCCGTCCTGTATACAATCTAATATCTCAGCCCTCAGTTTTATGACCATTCTGTTGCGCCGGGTCTCTTCCGTGGATGGTCATCATCCATGTAAACATCCACCCCATCCAGACCTTCTAGAGTTTCCATATTTTTTCTTTGGAAATTTCAAGAGCACTGGAAATTCGAAAGGGCAGGTATTTGAAAAAGTTCCTGGTCAAATGGAGTAAGAAAGGTTGTCAATCTTTGACTGTCATTATCCAGCCAGAACCTCCAGCTGGATAAAGCTTGGAAAACACCATTGCGCCATTCAGCTAAAAAACGTTATCTCTTTGTTCAACTTCCTGAGTTCGACACATTCGTCCGGACCTGTCTGAACTCCTTGGGATCTGGCACCACTCTATGGACTCGGTCACATTTTTTATTATGCCCTCTGCTTCCATCCTGTCCAGTTCCTCGAGGGGAATTGGGATCCTGCATGCAGCATATACGGCAGAGGGCTGTGCATTCTCTTGTAATGAAATCTTCACTGGCTGTGTTGTTAGTGGACCAACCTTCATTACAGCACTGGGCACATTCTGAATTCTTTTCACCAGCTCCATCAGCTCAGCTACTCATCGGCTATGTAGGTTGCTAGCAGTCTCAATTCTGATAACAAACATTTTGAATGACTACTGGTTGTTTTTAAATTCTGTCTAAGCCGGCCATCTGGGCTATTCAGTACAGTCTCTTCTCTGGCTTGAGCTTTCAAACTAGTGTCTATTTTAAAAGGGATCTATTATTCCACTTTTTACAAGATGTAATATAAGTATCAGGTGTCCCCTAAATGTTTCTGTCAAGTTTCAGCTCAAAATACCCCACAAATCACAACCATGTTGTTTTTCGTGCATGCATTTTTAAGTGCAAATGAGCTGATCTACCCTGCTTTCCTGAAGATGTTCTGTGTAGATTGTGCATCGGATACAAAAACTGATAAAATATCTGTTTGGTTTTGATTATCATCTCTATCTCGGCCACACTCACATGACTTTGCAGTTGCAACATGAACATTTAATATTTCCATGCGTTTTAAAGCCATATCAGTTTAAACTACTGATATATGGTTTTCTGAGTGCACACATTTAGAAAATGAATTTATAACTAATATACATGTTATTGCACTTAAACTATGAAATACATTCGTACCCTAAGCTCATAAGCTACTCTACTGTTGCTCAATCAGTAGAGCATTGGTGCTCACAACGCCAAGGTCATGGGTTTGATCCCAGGGAAAGCAAGAACTGATTCAATGTGTTGAATGCAATGCAAATGTATAAATGTGAATGTAATAAAATTGCATTTGTAGGATATTTGATCTGTGGATTAAAGTGACAGCAGTGTAATATACAGTACCTAGTGCTGCTGTTGGAAAACAGAAAATAACTCACGGCTCTTGATTGAATAACTTTAGTAGCTTTAATAAGAATATATTTCTTACTTGCATGCTGCTGTTCCTGTAAATGCTCTGGCGAGGAATCTAATAGGGCAGATTTGGGGCCAGTCATGGGTGCTGTCTCATATTTCAGATTTATTTGGAAAGTAACAAATGGAGTTGGATGGATTTTTGCTGCAATAGGATGGTTGTGCACACACACTGCAGATGGATTAAATATATTCAAAAACAAAGTAAAAGTGAATTTGATTTGCATAATAGGCCTACTACCAATCTCTAGCTACACAGTCCATTCATAGTATGAAGTTGTGCTATCAACTGAGCCCAGAAAGTGGTAATCAAACTCTTCCTTCACTTACCATTATGCTTTTGCTCATCTTTTCCCAGTGCCCTGTTTTCCTACATCTGTTGCATGATGACTTTAAAACTGGAAAGTATTTTTTTTTTCCCACATCTACCACATACTTTCTCTCTTTCGTTTGGAACTTTGTTTGGTTTGGGCATGTGTTGCTTCCGATGTATGTCTTTTGTGTTTTGCTTTCACCTCCTCTGACTGGCGGGTTGAGGGTGATATTTGGGATAGTTCTTTGTCTTGGATTCCCAACACAATTCGGCACAATGACACCACGCAATAAACCCTTGTACGTGGTGTGGAAGAATCCAATGTCCAGCCTTGATTTTGTTCTTTGAACTTTTACTGAATCTTTCAGTGAACTGTGTAACAACTGTTCAGTGGTAGAGCCACACAAACTAAACAATCAAAACCGCGTCACTCACCATTCACATCATCCCGTTACATCATACCCGCAGACATAACTAATCCTCATCCTATTACAAGTTACACCACCTCAAAACCTTAAATATGACACCTCTTAGGGATTTGAAACTGACAAGCTTAAAGACATCGCAAAATTTCAAGCTCCTCCATGCCTGCCATTTTCTGATTTAGTGGTTTGTTGTCAGTAGTGGCTCCAATCCAGTTCACTGGCAGACACTTAATCAGTGGAGACTGTGTGCAGTATTAATCGGTGTAAGTGAGCAGCATAAGTAATGTCTGTTTAAGATGCATCTTGTTGTTGATTGTGAGGTGGACAGCAGGAGTGTGTGTGCTGCTGTGCTACTCAGATGTGTTAATCTCAGCGAAGCCTCACTCTTAACAGTCCCATCAGCACTGCATGCAGGATCAACCCAGCTAATCCAGTTAATGTCACAGCTAACATGCGAAATCTGTGTGTGTGTTTGATGTTGCTGCAGGTTTGTGAAATCTGTAAGTTTGTGAAATCTGATATAAAAATGTTGTGTAAATGTTTTTGAAAGAGAAAAAAAGACTCATTTGGCTTGATTTTATCAGAACATGTCCTGATTACAAATTTACCGATCAGTAAAAAGAGTGAAAGAAAATTTCAATGCGTATAACATTTCCAAAGCCTATAATTCTAAAGCCTGTGAAAATGATGTGACATAATTTTTTTATGCAAATAAAAGACATTTTCTTCAGAAATTCTTATTCCCATAATCTGAACAGACAGCTGTTCCAGTGTTTTAGTTGTAATTTTCCTTACTGTCATGATTTTCATTAGTCCTTGATAATGTAATGCAATAATGTATGCTGAATAAACGACAACAGTGTATTGAACAGTACTATTATGTATAAATACTTTACATTTATGTTATATTGTAGTTATTGTTGTAGTTAAGTCAATTATTATTATTATTATTTTTTTTTAATTTACTTTACAAAAATAAGGTTTTGGAAAATAGTATCCTTCCATCCATCCATCCATCTATCCCTTCTTCTCCCATTTACAGTATTACGAATGCACTGTCTTTCTGTATATAATGTCTGTGGTTACCAATTGTAATTAGCTTAATTTATGAAAAATGAAAAAAAGTAAATGTGGAAATGTTCATTTAGCTAGATAAACATAAGTGTATCCTTTGTATCAGCACCGTGTCACCAATGTAGTGACTTTTATAATCATATTTAGAATGAGGAAGCACTTAGATCGGAAAAAAAGCTTGTTTTTTATTTTAACCACAGGATGTAGTCCATCAGTTTTTAATGATTAGTGGTAAGAGCTAAGCTAGCTGTTATTGTCCGCATTGTATTCCTGTTCACTGTTCTGGTGGGTTATGAGACTTGTGGTATGATTTATCTCAGAAATAAAAAAACAAAATCCTAATGTAAGTGTGACCTGTGTTTATGTACAGACAATTGTTATGTCATGTGTCGCAGTGTGTGAATTTTAGATTATGAGTGAGAATTCACAGCACGTCTTATGTATCCTAAATTGATAATTTATGAGTCTCCTCAGTAAAGGGAATCAATTTTCCAGACAGTTAAACCGTGTTTAGTCATGGTTGGAAAAGCTGCATACAAATATTAGGTCTGCACATTAACATAATTAGGATCAGAATACTGTTTTCGTATTGCCCTAAGCTTTTCTAAGCTTTTTTAAATGAAGTTTCAGTTAATTTGGTGAACAGTTTTAAATTTGAAGCTTATTTTTATGAAGATTTATTCAACCACATGTAGCACCAAACTTGTTTTGAGAAATGTTTATGTTTTTTCTTCATGTAATGAAAGTCAAAGGTCACCAAAACGCTTTGGTTACCAACATTCTTCAAAATATCTGTTATGTTCCACAGTAAAAAGAAAGTTAGGGGTGAGTAAACGACAGAATTTTCCCTTCTGAACTTGAAAAGCCTTCAGAAGCCCTCAGATGGAGATGGATTGTAGAATAAATGTCAGAGAGTATCAGATTTGGCAATATCTGCGCAGACGGAAGATTTGCATACATTTTCCTTGAGACTTGGTGTGTATTAAAATGGTGATTATTTTATGATTGATATGTTTTTGAATGCTCTGCTCAACAATGGAAACTGTGAGGTAAGATTCAATGACTGAAACAACTTGCATCTCAGTTTATTTACCGGTTGATTTTTGTCAAATTTTAAGAATTACACTAGTATATAGATGACTTCAAATATAATAGACCTGGATAAATAGTTAATATTTCCATCAACCTCTAACCAGTAAGGATTGTGTTTCCTCCTCTCTGTAAAAATCATTCTTCTCTCGGCATATCAAGCTTTCCCATGGGTTGTGTGGGGGGAAACAAGCTGTTTTTAGGTGTTCATCCTTTCCTTCCTTCAGCTTGATTCAACTTAGCAGCTCTAACACCTTGTTGTCTTCATGAACCCTTAATGATGTTGCATCATGAGGAGTATCTTTTGCATGCTGTTCCGTTTCTAGTAAACAAGCACACAAACTCTCTTCCCTTCCTCCTAATCTGCATCTCACTGACAGCTGGGCTGAATTCAATATCAAGATGAACGTTCCCAGTCATCTCTGGGATCGCTCGCGCGTCTCTCGCACCCATGAATTAAAATCGTGAAAGGTTCTTCTGCAGCTCCTCCGGCCAGACGCGGCTTGCTATTACTGGAGGCTCTTTTTAAAGGTTCTCAGTTGTCCAGAAGGCAGATATGCTTGGATGTCGAGTACATGTGTGTTTGTGTGGGCGCACTCGTGTATGTGTGCGCGTTTGAGCTCTAACCGTGCGAGTACGTGGGTGTGCGCTGTTGCTGTTTGTCTGTGAGCGACTGACTGATTAGCAGAAGAGGCCTAATGCTCATGTTTTTCCAAGTTAATTGAATTTGTCTCCTGAGCGGCACCTGCCGGGACAGAGTTTGGTGTCGTACCGGGATGTTCAGCATGGGCGCGTTTGCTAGGTGCTGAGCTGCTAGCGTGGCATGGATATTTAATGGGCTGTTTAATTATGAAGGGCCAGATCAGTCTCGCTGTGAAGGGACGTGGGTTGCTACATGAGCCTTTCTCTCGTTCTGACCTTTTAAGAGTGCTGGAGAGAAAAAGAGTCAGGGAAACTCCTACTGGGCCTGATCCTTCTCCATCAGTAAGAAGCTGTTTAACTGAGCTGTTTGGAGATGGCAGCCTGCGCTTCACCTCCGGGTCGATCTTTACCCTGTCACTATTAGCAGATGAGGAACTTCCTGTATTAGAATGCTTATGCTGCTTGATTATATTTTAGGAACTGTTTTTATTTGCAAACAACTTTTCTTCTTCCTTATTGGGCTGTTTTTGTAGGTTTATATTTCAAAGATTAGGACCGTATGCAAATCTGTTTGAATCTTGTTTTTGACAGTAGATATCAATTTGCATGGTCACCCAGTATTATATATTTTAATGAAATCTATTTAATTATAAAACCTAAATATTACATATTTACTCTCTCATATGATGCGTATTATGGTGCTCTACACTTGTCAATGACAGTAGTTTCTTGAGACTCCATTAATGACGGTGATGACAGACCTGTGCGGTTTGATGAATATGATGATGGTGTTACTGCACTGGTATAATGAGGCCTTTAAATCAGTTTGGCAAGCGCCTCATCATCAAATATCGGCACTGGATCGTCAACGTTTGCTTCTGAGAGAGGCGAAGAGGCTCCCACTCCACTTGTGCTCTCATTCGTCGATCGCGTGCTGGGAACCAATCACGTGTCTTGTCTGAGTGCCCGTGGGTGTGTACAAAGCCTCTGAGAGAGTTTCTCTCTTTGTCTGGAATCCTGGGAAACCGTTTCTCTCGCATCACGATGAAACAACACTGTTTTCCGCAATACGGCTGCCGATATGGCGGTCATGTTTCATTGTCTAATTTTTACCCCTCGCATCACCAAACATCACTATTTTATGCCAATAGTGTATCTACAGAGGTGGCAGCCAATGAGTGTGAGGTTTCTCTTTGATATTTATTGTAACACCCCAGGTCACTTCATTGTAAAATACATGGTAAAATACACTGACAGCATCATACATAATTAAAACACTTTTTATAGAAAACATTTTTCTTTAAATGAATCAATGATGACAGAATTTTTTTTTTTTTTTTTTTTACTGTAGCCTGTGTCTTATAGTGCACCATTTTTGAAGCAATTCCATGCACTTCTAAAAAAAAAGTTGAAGTTGTTCTCGGAATGGCAACTCAAGAACTTTCTATGATAAATTGCAACTTTTTATATCTTAAATTTCCTAAAATTCCCTTGCCTTCTAAATTATTTTGATGATAAAATTCTTAGCTGTACAAGTACTATTATCATCTATGTGCATATGTTTGAGTATGTATTTATAAATGCTTTATTGATTCATTAGTGTTTTTTTGTTTAGTTTCGTTGTTCTTAATTTAGAAAAGATGTTATCCTGCTTGTTGTCTTTCTCTTTTCAGTCCTTTTTTTAAATCGCATATTACAAAATACATTTACATTTTAATCCTTTTTGAATGATATTATAGTGATCTGGTCCTTTAACTTAACCTTCACAAAACAGATCTGCTTGTGGTTTTAGCTCACCAAACACTTCATTAAAGCTTCTCCATTCAGTTAGAGTCAGAGTCAACCAGAACTCCTTCCAGGACAGCCAGAAACCTTGGAGGTGTAATTGATGATCAGTTAATCAGATCCTACAGTTTTTCCTTATTCAGCATTAGTAAGATGCTTGGGCCCTTGCCATTGGAGCATGCTACACAACTCCTTGTCCAAGCTCTTGTTCTGTCCAGGTGGGTCAGTTGTAAAGCACTTTTGGCAGGCACCTTCCAGCATGCGGCCGTCAAACTTCTGCAACTGATCCAAAGTGCTGCAGCAAGATGGATCTTTTATGAGTCTTTTATTCCCTCTCATGAATTTGATGTGAGTGACTATTGCCAACCATTGAAAATTGAAGGGACATGTTTGCCTACAGAACAAACACTGGATCCTATACCTAAACTTACAACTTATGCGCCCTCCAGATGCTTGCATTCTGCAAGTGAACAGCACGTTGTGCATACAGGCACAAAATCACTTTTTCTTGACTATTCCTTACTGGTTATATGACTTAACTCTACCTGAGCAGCTTTTTACTGTTTCAAGAAACTAATACAAACACTATGTATTATATTTGTATTCTATCTCTCTTTTTTAAATGTATTTATAAAAAAAAAACATGTTCTATGTTCTGTGCTAGATTATTTGGGACTTGATTTGATTTGGTCACAACACATATATAGTCTTGTCTTAATTGCTTCTATTTTCCTACACATTTGTAAGACGCTTTGGATAAAAGCATCTGCTAAATGATTAATTGTAAATGTAATGTAAATGTCACTCCACAGATCTGCAAATGTGCTAGTAAAAGGACTGATGAAGGGCATGTAGCACTGCAAATATACTATATTTAATCCAGATATAGTGTTATGTCATCCAGTTCACAATCAAAAAAGATTTTTTCTCAGCTCTTAAAAGAATCAGAAGGAGCATTGCTTTTAAATAGGTGCTGCTTGTTCAGTTCGTATGTGGTATTTTTCCTGGTTTAGATCACAATGATGAAAAGAGCAAACTTTACTGAATCATATGCTTGAGCTCCCTTCCAAATCTATGGTTTTGTTTCTTTATCTCTCTTGTTCTCACTGGAATATTACGAGTGTGTGGGTGACAGTGGATGTTCAGCCTGTCTGAAGTTTGGCTGTTGTGTTTTGGCCGGAGCTTCTAGTCTAAAAGTGCAGATTTCCTAAGAGATTACTGTGAACGTTAAAGACTCATGTCATTTCCTGTGCAAAAACAGCTTTAACCTGCTCAAATCTGATGGGATCAGAAATAACACTGTGCTATTTAGTGAGTGGGAGTATTAACCTGCTGCAGGAAGGAAGATGCCCCTATGATGACCTGGATATGTCACGCTGCAGAGGTGCCAGGGGCATTAGTGATGTGAACAGAGGGGAATTGTACAAACAGTCCAGTACAGCGCAGCATTTGCTTAGTAGCTTCAGCTCCTATAGCTCTGATTCAGATTGGCTGCTGCCATAGGTTGTTGAATACCATAGTTTATACTGTACTCTATATCAAATATTATGTAGTATGCAGTTATAAGCTTTCCCACACACCCACATACATTATATAGAATTTTAAAAGAAAGTCATCAGTGTTGGGAACATTTATTTTTAAAAGTATTTAATTACAATATTGTGTTACTCCCTTAAAAAGTATTTAAAAGTACTTTTTTAAGAAAAGTAATGTTACGTTACTTTTCCGTTACTTTTTCTCCCCTGGACTAGACTTGTTTTTGGTTTTATAACAGAAAAGTTATATTTTGGGGCAAATGTAAAGGCCTTTTCACACCAAAATTGACACCTCTATACTTGCTTTCAAGTTTTCTTAACATGAGGACAGGAGAACAATAAATGGTCAGTCAATAAATGGGAAAACAAAGTAACTTTAGTTACTTATTTGAAAACTTAACTCGTAAAGTAAAGGTATTTTGTTGTAAATGTAAAAGTAATCCATTATTCTACTGGTTACCTGAAAAACTAATCAGATTACATAACTCGAGTTACTTGTACTCCCAACACTGTTATAACACTAGATCAAATAATAGAGTCAAGATTTTTCTTTTACTTGAAACAAAAATGGCATGAAAACACTTATACCAACATAAATTTCATGCTGCTTTATACTGGTTTGTTTTGGTCTAACCAGCACAGCTATGCTGTTCAACAGCAGAAAAGGTTAAAAAGGGTTTGTAGTTATGCTTGTTAAAGGATCAAAAATGCTATTTTGAGGTTATGTTTATCAAACATCTTTGCTGAAGCAGACAAAAAGATAAGAAATTGGTGCTTGTGCTTCCTGTTGAGAAAAGTTGAGATATTGAACACGAACGGCATATATCCAAAACGGTACCAATAGCTTTCCTCGCCAGCTTTTGCAGTGAATTTTTACAGTTTATGGTGAGGGAATTGCTGAAATCTCCAATGTTGACAGCATAAGTGATTTAAAAAAATACCGGTAAATAAAATAATTTTATTGGCAAATATCATGTGTGAGTTAATTGGCAAGTTTTTTAATTCAGACTAAAATGCTTGTACTCTGTGTGCAGCACGACAAAAATAGAAGCTGCTGTTATGTGTGGAAATGGACACCGAGCAGTTTTTTAAATACCCATAAAACACACACACTCATCTTTTGTTTTAACTAGGGAGAGCTCACAAATTGGGAATCGATTCAAACACTTACAATTATGTAATAATAATAACAGCAGTAAACAAGCACTCATGGTGCGGAAGTACCAGTTTTTGTTAAATGGTTGTAGTTAGATCTTATGTAGCCATATGCAGTGTTATTTTGTGATGCAATTGTATGTATGTATGTGAGCGGGTTCAGGTTGGGTCTTTGGAGCATAACGTAAAATCAAACAGGATCCATGTCACTGCAGATAAATGTCTGTCAGTGTCATGTGCTCTGATTCTCACCGTTTATCTCATCATTCTGTCTCTCTCTCCTTCCTTCTTTTAGTCTGCTGCTTTGTGGTGCACAAGCGTTGCCATGAATTCGTCACCTTCTCCTGTCCTGGAGCAGATAAGGGTCCTGCATCAGATGTAAGTACAAAAATCACTTCTTTCCCCTTCCTTCCCTCCCTTCTTCTTCTTCCTCTTCCACCTCTTCTCTCTTTGTCTCTCCTCTTCAATTTGTGTCTGTCTCTCAACACCAAAACGGAGGTGGGCAAAAGTTGTCATCCTCTGGCAAATCTAATCAGACGTGCTGCCACAGAGGAAGTGTGTGAGACAGCTGCAGTGAAGATAACCCTCTTCATTTCAGTTTTCCTCCTGGAGTCATCTTCTTCGCTCACTTTGTCTCAGGCCTCTGAGTTATACAACCATTTAAATCAACAGATTACCCGGTCTATAGTGACAGCTACAGGAAGCACGTCCACACAGGGGACCAGAGCTCTTTTTTGTTAGTGTGGATGAGAAAGAACGTAGCATACCAGCTGAATCACATCAGTACAATTACTACACACAGGAACAGGAGGGAGAATGAATAGCGCTGTGCAGTTATGAAAAATGGCTTTTCTCTTTCAATCGGTGTAATTATATAAAAAAAAAAAAAAATTCTACCACTTTCTGATTCTCTGTCTAAACCAATGTTTTTCACGGGAAATAACTGTAGTCGAGAGTAGACTTTACAAAGTGCATTGTCAATACAGAATTGATGCACCTTTTGATGGAAATAAATGTTGTGATGCTATTTCATCAAGGGGTGCATTGATTTTTGGTTCACAATTCGAGCCTGATGCATCTTGACATTGTCAGCCTGGAATATGAGTCTTCCTTGTTTAAAAAAATGAAAGGTTACACACTATCAGTTAGGGTTAGAAGGACTGTTGCTAAACATATAACGTGCTAGAAACATAATAATTACTGCAATAATTAGCCAATCATAGACTCTTAAGCATTTGGCATTACCATTTAAATCCAAAGAGTGACGTTTTTTTTTGGGTTGGGCAGTATATTTTCCTTTAAAATTCTCTAAAGGCATTTGAAAAATTCTTCAATACCACTATAAATGAGAACATTCCACACCATGATGATTCACGTGTTTGTTTTTGAAGTTAAAAGTATTTAAACAACTGTAGCTGCATTTGATAAAGAACTTCTTGACAAGTAAGAACTGAATTTTCTAAATACAGTAATACCTCGAGATACGAGCGTCTCTACATACAAGTATTCCAAGATACGAGCAAGCCTTCCGGCAGGTTTGTGCTTCTAGATACGAGTAAATATTCGAGATACGAGCACGTGTACTGACGCCGATGCCGACGCACATTCACTTCAGTGTTCACTGACTTCTGTACACATCGCTCGCGAGTAGCTGATTTTCTCTCTATTTTGTGCATTATTCTTCATAATAGCGATGAGTTCTAAGAAAGTGAGTAGTAAGGATGGTAGTGAGAAGAAGAAACGCATGATGAGCATGGAAATGAAGCTTGAAATTGTGGATAAATATGAGCGCAGTGCTTGAATGAGTCATCTCGCACTTATGATCGCAGTGCATCCACGATATGTACCATCCTAAAGCAGAAGGATGTTTTCAAGAATGTAAATCCTTCCAAGGGCGTGACGATTATATCGAAGTTATGTTCAAATATAAATGATGAGATGGAGAGTCAGGCGAAAAAAGGCAAGAAAAGTGATCAAAAGTAAAGAATACAAATTGAAAAAAAAATCAAAGCAATAATATAAAATAGACAAGTAAAAAAAAAAAACGAAAGCTAAGGTCAATTATGCTTAGTTCATGCTATTCAAGAAAATTACAGTTTTTACTAAAGGAAAAAGGTATGAAAAGTGATCAAAAGTAAAGAATACAAAAAAAAATCAATACAATAATATTAAATGGAAAAGTTAAAAAAATATGTAAGCAATGTTAATTTAAGTTATGTACTGTTACTGTAACGAACGTGTTTCCATACCAACCCCCTCCCTCCCTCCTCCGCACCTGCCGCTACTGTCCTTAAAAACGTATAATTAAAACCACATTTTATTTGATGTCACACATTTATCATACTGTATACATGTACTATAATTGTGTGTGTGTGTCCATACCAATAAAAAACAATTTTTTTTCCATTGTTATGGATCTGGAATGGATTAGTTTATTTTTTATTATTTTCTTATGGGAAACCATGATATACGCCCTGGAACGGATTATGCTCGTATCTAGAGGTATTACTGTATACAGATATAGTATGAATACAGTCCATACATGCGTCCACCATCTTTGGCATTGTTATTTGAATTATGATGTTAGGTGTGTCACTATCTGTCTTGAGAATAGATGCTGGATTCTTTAGCCGACTCAGAAATATCTAGTGAACTCTTGTGCTGTAAGCCTGAAAGTCCCAGCGCTATGCATCTGACAGCCCTCTCGGCGCCCTACTCTCAGTCAGACCTACCTTCTGCTCTCAGAGGAGCACCCTACAAGTCCCGGGTCAACTCCCTTGCCTAGAATCCCATCATATTTACACAGTACACCCAGGCGATATGACATGGCTGGCAGACACTCCACAAAGGGATTCAGAGTGATCTAAAATGGAGAACGTTGCCGGGTTGTCGTTAGCACATTTCCACACCTCAATCCACATTAGTGATCTGGCTCTGTAACCGCTTCTTTAAGCCATCATTCATCTCATTCATGCAGATGAAACACACTCTTTCATCCTCCTCCAGAGCTGCGGCTATGAGGTTCATGCTTAATTCTGTTTTCACTTTGGTTCTCCACCGGTCTAGAAGTTCTGCCAAAACTGTGTGCGCTCTGGACGTCAGTATGCCAGTAAACTAGGCGTGATGTCTATTTGATATAGCTTTGGCCTTGTGACATTGTCATTAGTTTTTTCTTGTGTAAATCTGCTAGCTAGTCTCAGAAGAGCCACTAAAGGGGATTATAGGTATAAATATAGTCAAAGTCAAAGACAGCCAAGCAAGGCGGACTCAAAGATGTTTTTGAAGGGGCTCGTTTTAGGCTTCAATTATAGAAGTGGGCTAATTAGACGTTCACCATGGGATTTCTGTACCGGTAGTCTCATTAAACTCTCATTCACGTTATAAGGGCTCTGTATCGTATTGAATCCCAACTCTGATTGCGGTTGTGAAATAAAAACCAGACATATGGGTTTTACTGAACAGACTTCAGGTGGATTCATGGACATGTGAGAGTCTACTAGTTTTTGCTCACTTCTCTTATTCCACATTCTGTGTTTTGTATTAAGAGAGTTTGTCAGACATGACAATGATGATTATTGGCTCTGATTAGTAAGGATTTTATAAAGCAGAAGTGTCTTCAGCACATTCAGTCAAGGGTGTTTAACGCCCACTGGTTTCTTGGAAAAACTAAAATATCTAATTTTATATCTCACCCCCTCACTCTCATGTTGGATCAGTTCACTTTCTTAATAAATAATTAAAATTAGTGATATACCAGCATTGCTGTCAGCAGACCCTGTTTACACCTGGTGTTAATATGCGTTTTGGTCTATTGGATCACAAGTTGACAAGGGAGACACATTCCCATTTACATCTGCTGTCTCTTTTGTCCACTTTTAACCACTTCTGTCCTGATTTATTCGAGTGGAGAGTTAATGGGTGGGTAATTGTATAGGCTTTTTCAGGTCTTACCATTTAATGGATGAAATAAGCTTGCACAATTTACAAATTAATGTGAACGGAGACGATGGAAAAACATACTTTCATTTCTGATCTGATGTCCACACGACCACACAGAGTGAGTGTGTGTTAGAAATCAAGAATTGTGAGAAAACATTGTGCTTGTTACGTTTTTCGTTCCAGTAAGTGGTCTTTTGTGTCTACACTGTGAAAGCGATATGGTTGAATTTTCTTTCCACTACCACTAAAAGTGGTCTAAAGTGGAAAAGCTTAAAAAGTTGTAATCCTCGTTTACACCTGTGCATAGCGTCTTATAATTGTGATCAGATTGATGAAAACTCTTCTTAATACTAGGTGTAAACAAGGCCTAAAATAGAGAGAAAGAGTTTATCCTCAGTCTCGATGATCGTCACCTGTTAAAAATGCTGCAGACGGAGACACACAGCTCCACTGGAATAATTGGCTACAATAGATTAGCCAATTGTTCCAATGCTTTCATTCACCACAGAAGCAGAGAGAAAGAGGTGATGTGTGTGTATATCTATATATATACACACAGTAATACCTCGAGATACGAGCTTAATCCATTCCAATCTATCCTTCTTCTTTAGGATGGTACATATTGTGGATGTACTGCAATCATACATGGGTGCTAGATCACGCGGGCACCGCACTCATATTTATCCACAATTTCATGCTTCATTTCCATGCTCATCATGCGTTTCTTCTTCTAACTACCATCCTTACCACTAACTTTCTCAAAACTCATCACTATTATGAAGAATAATGCACAAAATAGAGAGAAAATCACCTACTCGCGGGCGATGCGTACAGAAGTCAGCAAACATATGAAGTGAATGTGCGTCGGCATCGGCGTCAGTACGCGTGCTCGTATCTCGAATATTTACTCGTATCTCGAAGCAAAAATCTGCCTGAAGGCTTGCTTATTAACAAAAGGTTAATGTATTATATTATATTACATTATATTTCCCTTTTTCCCAGCATTGAAGTACCTCTTTTATATATATATATATATATATATATATATATATACTGTGTGTATAATATACTATATATATTAAAAATATAATGTTATAAAGCTAAATAATTAAGTAAATAATTCTAAGTCAGAATTTGAAAGTTGAGGCTTTGTTTATTACAAGTAACAAACATATTAAAAGTAACGTAAAATTAAAATTGGCATGTTTTAGTTTATCCACATTGTATGCACATAATAGGCACAGCCTTTCTGCACTTTTACTTGGTTGTGCATTCACTGACACGAAAGCTGACACTGTCGTTTACTATGCTGGCACAACTGGGGCCTGCTTCTTCTTCTTCTTTTTCTTTATTAACAAGTGTGCTGTCAGCATGTTCACCACAGATGAGGACTGTTTGAAAGACTGATAAATTATTTTTTTTTGACAGAAATGATCCTCACTTTTTATTGCCTCAAACCTTTTCCCACTGAAACATTGATGTGCGTTGTCTATTTTTATTATGTCAACAACACTACAAAGTATGTGATGGGTTTCTCTTCACAGAGCATGCAAGTAAAAATGTATTACCGGTACTTACACATTTTTAAATCATCTTGTAAATTTATATTGTCGCTAGTGGCAACCTCAGCACAAATATCTCTTACAAATTAATATTTTCGGTCGCAAATGTGACACAGTCCGGAGCACTGTGGGGAGTGCGATATGCATTGCACACACACATACCTACATACATATTTACACACAAATTCATGGATGATTATGGATGTCCCATAACTGATTTGGATTTATTGTGGGTTGATTAAAAATGTTTTTTTAGAAACACAAAGAGACCCCCTTAAGCTCCTTTTCATCTTATGCCATTCACAAAGCTTAACCCTTTCTAGAAATTTCCACGGCATCTCCCTCTCCCCACTGTCATTATTTGAAATCCCTCTGGGATAGTCATAGATGCGCCCACATGCTCTGCCAGAAGTGGGTGATGTCTATAAATACCCCTCTCACACTGGTTGCATGCTCCCATGGGGCTCTGGTTTAATAAGGCCAGGCAGGCATTTGCATAAACACGTTTTCTGCGCCAGTCACACTTTCCTCTGATTGGGTGATTTACCCTTCATACTTGTAGGCATAGAGGTATAAAGGGGGATTGTAAGCTGTTTGTGTTGATGTACTGTTCGCTTGTGTGAATATGCTCCAGCTCAATCCATTGTGCAGTTATTTAAAGAGCAGTTTCAAGGAGAAACCAAACGTCACTCCGTTGCCGAGCAATAGGGCTGTTTGCTTGTCAGAAAGCATTAAGAAGGAAACATGGCTGCACTGATCAGAACTGAGGTTGTCTGTGTGTGAGAAAAATTGGATTGCCCATACCGCTGATTCTTTTTCCATACATCACACTTTCAGTTGACAGACACATTTGACAGTTGTTATGGGGGTCAACAATATATGTCACTAATATAATAGTAGTAGTAGTAATAATAATAATACAGTGGAGTCCACTTATCTCGAGCTCGGTCAACTTGGCAATCCTATTATGTCGACGTTTTTGAATTGGAACCGCCAAACTCCCTATTTGTTTTAGCATTTTCTTATGGGTTATGTCAATTCTTTTATGTCGCCAAACCGAATAATAAATATTATTTGCAGAATAAAATATATATATATAATATAATATATGAGGCAAGGGAGGCAGTGCCTCCACAAAAAATTTGATGAGAAAATAATCCAACAGTAATCCAATAAAAAAACAACGCAAATATTTCAAAATGTGACATTAAAAAGTGTATAAATCACTACTTTTTCTAAGTAACACTGTTCAACATCGACACCTGCAGATGAAGTTACAGCGGGAATCTGCATCTTTTGTGCCTCTCCTGAGCTCCATTGAGTTTTAACAGACCATCTAAAGCATGCGGTGGGTTTGGTGGGGGGTAGTTGAGAATGAATGGGGGAATGTCATGTGAGAGGAGGCAATGCCTCCAACGCACTATAATCAGTTATTATAGTGGATATAGAGGATATGATCAGTTATGGTTGGATATGATTGGTTCATGTGATAAATCCTCTTGTTTTCAAACACATTCCAAGTTTGTGGATCAGTCTGAATGGAAAAAATATATATTCCATTTAATGGGAAGACTAATTAAAAAATAAATAAACAACTCAGTCATTTAAATATTACCGCTTTATGTCATTTCAGAATCAAACTTCAATTGAATGAAAACATAATGACTGTAGGGATTTTTTTGTAAGTAAGCAGCTTAGTGAAAAATAAAGTTGTCTTTGACCAGTGTTTACCTGTCACTCTGCCATACAGTTTGGACTTGGTTGTCATGGTTGTCTTGGTTGCTTTGTGCACCTCATTATCACCAGTACTTAAGTTCTCTGTTTTCTGTTTCTGTCTGTTTTGTCCTGCCTCGTTGTGGTTGTTTCGTCTTTGTTCCTGTTACCTGAGAGCTGAATTAAAGTACTTTTGATCAGTCATCATTGTCTTCATGCTCGTGTTCACTTCAAACCGTAACATTACCAGGCTTGATGACTGATGAAAATAAGTTGACTATTAAAAAGAAGAGCTGAACATCAGATCACAAATAAAATATATTGTTTAAATGACTAAATTGGGCCTCTAGTTGTTATATTGGAATTAATGTAAAAGTATTTTAACAATAAAATAACCTGATGAGTTTGTTTTGGACATACTTGGTTTTAATGAATAGAACATTAATTACATAGTACAAAATACATAGACCTTAAAAAGGCAGTTAATGCTTGAAAACACTCCAAAGTGGCTGAATTACAACAATTATGCAAAGATGTAAAAGGCTCATTGCAAGTTATCGCAAAAGCTTGATTG
Source organism: Rhodeus uyekii (assembly GCA_037043235.1). Taxonomy (NCBI): domain Eukaryota; kingdom Metazoa; phylum Chordata; class Actinopteri; order Cypriniformes; family Acheilognathidae; genus Rhodeus; species Rhodeus uyekii. The sequence goes on from JAWRVZ010000068.1 coordinate 2,290,278, forward strand.
CAGTTGTTGCTGCTAATGGTGGCCCAACCAGCAATAAGAGAACCATTGGCTTGCACGTAGAGGTCTGTGCAACCATCCAATGATCATACAGTTTTATTCAAATCTTTTTACTCTATTATTCGCCATAACCTTTACATTCTGGTCATGACTGTTTCTGGCAGAAATTGTGCTTTGCATAACTCAGCGGTACTGACACTGGTAAACTCCCTACTTACAATCCCCTTCTTTGACTTCACAACCTACAGCTGCTACTAAAGAAAAACATGGCTCATTATAGTGCATAGTGGAGAAAAGAGGAAATGAAAATGTGCTAGTGTGTGTGTCTGTACAGAAACATTTTCAGCTTTCTCAACTGTTTTTTCCCCCCCTTCAGCCAGACGCAACAACCGCAGTGAACTCTCGCTGTGGCAGGTACTAGCCTGTTGCTGGGCGATGGGCTTTGGCCATCACCATGGGAACCCTCTGAAGGCCACCGGGTGGGAGGGTTCTACTGCGATTGCATTTCTATCGCATCTCCTCTCCCTCCCCTGTCTTTCCATTTGAACTCTTTTGTACTGAACTGCCTGCATCTTCTTATTTAGTACTGATTGTTCGATGACTCAGTGCGATGTGTGCTGTGTGATAGAAGCATGGAAGTGGGAGGATTGTGCATGCATTCTATCTGAAAAGAATCTTTGTTGCATTGTCAGAGAAAGCAGCAACGTTTTACTCTATGACAGACATAATGGCATTTGTATGCAGTGTACGCTAGCTTAGGTGAGATAATTATGAAGTATTAAGGTCATTTTGCATGACTCGCATCAACGTTGCTTAGTGCATTAGACTCTATGCTACTGTATTTTAAGCATTGTAATGTACTGCTAAAAGTTCAAACTATTTAACTTTGACCTTTTCAAGTGCAGCAAAAATGTTTATCAAACAATTTGCTTAACATGTTTGACAGGTTCAACTTTACAGTTTGTGATTGTCGCTTGAATTTTGTTTTTCAGAGAACATGAACAATTATGGAAATGTATGGAAAAAATTGGAAATATTAAGGAATTTTAAAATTGTGCCTTTTCACCCTGCTGACAAAATTACTCTAAGCTGATTTGATGTTCTTTGTTGTCTTTTTTAGAAGGGTTTTGAGCACTTTCAGTTGGTCAAGCCAGGAGACAACCAGGCTACCCAACTAAACACCAGTTTGATCAGGCTGGGAGACTTGATTAAATCAGCTAAACGCTGTGCTGCACCAAACCAACATCAATGAACTAGTGTCGACAAAGTTGTTGCTGGGATCTGGGCTAAAAAGTTATATTTCTCTTGAAAACACTGCACAAAACACTAAGACAAAAGCCAATGCCCAACTTTGCACTTATGTTTTTTTGCCTGTGTAAAGGCTGGGACACATCGACAGGCCGTCTGCGAGCATCTGTCGAGCTAGATTTAGTGATGTGCTCCACACGTCGGCTCTCGTCGGGTCATATCAGCGGCAATTTCCCTGATTTAGCATGTTGAATCGGCATCCTGGCTGTCAGTGAGAGTGGGAACTCTGATTGATGTTCAGTTTAGTGAATTTAGTGCATTAGAATTAAAGTGACTGATGAAAGAGAGCAAGCAAGTCAAGACTGTACAGACAGAAAGGTGATGCTATCGTATCCTACCTGGGCATTCCAAAGCATGAACATTTTCATAACAGCATGAGCTCCTTAAATTAAGTTATTAGTATAACTGATATTCAAAATGGTTAGCGAGCACTGCATTTTTGCGTTTCATATATATACGAATGTATGTATGGGTATATCTCAAAAGTCTTGTTTCCTTGACAACACTATATCCTTGACAACACCGTTGGTTTTTGTCACAGATAGTTCTTTGAAGTCGGCTTGGCACGTCCCAGAATTAAGAGGAAATAACTCTCCATACCAGCAGGTAGCAGTAATCTATATTCCTCGATCAAAAAGGGAAAATGAGTCTAGGACTGCGGATATATGAACCGTAAACAAAGCAGTGCTTGCTTACCATTTTGAATAATGTATGGATTCGATTGGTTGGTCTTCAGTTTCTTCTTGGTGTTTCTTCTTAGATCTTAGTGCGGGCCCTCTTGACTCTGTCGTTTACTCATTTTCGTCAGTTTCGCTTTTCTTTATGTGCATTGGTTCACTGAGTTCACAGCTAAACATAGTGATCTCTCTCTCACCAACTGCCCAACATCGATTCAACATGCTCAATAGGCCAAAATGCCACCAACAGGGTCCGACAAAAGCCGAAATTATGGAACACCCCGCAAAAACTGAGCTGACAGCTTCTCAATGACCTTAAGACCAGGAAATCAGCAGGCCAGGCCTAGAAAAGTCATTGAAAACAAATATTAAATGTCACAGAGAAGTCATTGATTTTTTTAAGTGCTTGTAAAAATCTATTGAATATAAAGGAGTTTCATTGCATACAAAAAGAGACAAACAAACAACTGACTTGTGAAAGGGCTTTTAGTGATTCTAGGCCTCTTGTGCTGTGTTTGCAGAAGACCACAGTTTAAATGACAAGAGAGAAACTCAGTTGTCAAACAGTGCTTTTATGTCAAAATGTAATCTCCGGCTTTCCTGTGTAAAACGTGTTGTTTCCTGTTAAGAGCTTCGTGGGTTGTTTTTTGTGTGTGTAGGTTTCCCAAACACCTGCATTTGTCAGAAGCAACTTTTTGCATGACAAGTTCAGCAAATTCAAACGCGCTATAAAAATCTTCAGCTTCAGTTCACTTAGTCACAAGGATGTAACTATACATGCAAAATGTAATAATGTCATTTAGTAATAAACCGAAATCAGTATTTGTTGAGCACTCAGCACTAATATTTTGGAGAAGGTGTCCATGGTGGCTATGGCCCTGTTCTCACTCGTTTTCCATTAAAACATGGTAGTAGAACATTTAAAGATCTCTTGAAGATCTTTTGCCTGCAGCTAAAACGGAGCTCTTTTTCAGTATAAAGAGAGCTTGTAAAAAGGCTCTCTAGTTGTGAAGATCGTTATGGTCAGGACCATCTTCTGTGATGTCCATAAAGGAACATTAGTATTGTGATCAGTGGTCTTGATCAGATTCAGACCCGTTGGCTTTGCCATTCATGAATAGGCAGAGTTCCTTTGCGCTCGCTTTTCATTGTAAATTGGGTTCAGTGATGAACAAAGCACTTTAAATGATCACATCTGCTTTGAAGAATGGGGACGTGTTCAAAACCCACACCTGCACTGCCTGTTGTCCCTGTTCAGACAGTGAAACCTGAACTCATCGACACTGTGTGTGGTCCAGCCAATGGAAAGTTTAATAAAATAATATTAAATAATGCTTCTGTGAAGGATTTCTGTGAGGTCTGGTTTTACATAGTGTCCAAACCAGCTACAATTGTGACAATTAGCGACAGCCTCCCCCACAAATCTTCTGATTATTAATGAATATTTGATATGATATGATTCTCAAGGATTATTCTATTTATGAATTATTCAAAAAGACTCTCATAGTCAGAAGTTACTGTTCTGTCTGGAGAATCATGGAATAAACTGTTATCCATCACAGCAGTTAATGAACTACTACTTGAATAATTACAGCGGTCTCAAAATGAACTTGAATTTCATGACACTTAAATAAGTATCAATTCTGTCAGGATGTTTGTATGACAAAGAAAAAGTTTTAAGAAATTATAAAAAAAATAAAAAATAGAGTTTTTTTTCCGACATTAAGTAATTAGCTACAGTTGTCAGGGTTCAGTTTCAGTTCCTAGTGTTTTGGTCGACAGAACCCTGACACTGCTCTCTCATTGTGTCTCGTGTGCGCTCTCGTGTCCACGTGCCTTTATGTTGTTTGTGTTGCGCACAGTTGGTAACTTTGTGAACACGCGGCGATGCGCGCTCTCATTGGCTGCGTTTTCGTGTCTTGTTAGCGTCAGCCCCACCCTCCATGTTCTCATAATTATTGCCGGCTGTTTCTGATCACCATTCCTCATGTGCCTATTTAATCCCTCAGTGTTTGCTGTCCGTTATCGAGTCGTTGTCATTTAGTTGGATCTGTTCCCTGTTCAATTCGTTTTGTTTGTTTTACGTTCTGTTTCTTAGTTTAGGTATGTTTTCCCCCTTGGGGCAGTTTTGGTTTGTGTTTGTTTATTTCTTTATTGTAATAAATCCCCCGTTTCACCCTGCACTTGAGTCCTTCCTGTTCGTTCCGTGACAACAGTACTGGCATATAGATGATGCTATGATTTTATTTGCATTTATCTCTTTTTGTTTTTACGGTCTATGGATCCCTGTTTGGACAGGCACCCATATGTTAGGCTTAATTTCATCTGCAGGCTTTCATTGTTTGTTATTGTTTGTATGCTGCTCCCTGTGTCCCATCTGTATAAGATGACAGGGAATTATAATACAAATGAATTATACTGTGTCTGTTCTCTTTATTATGAGCGAATCTGTGTTTTGTCGCAAGGGCCTACGCTACAGGGGTGACACTGCCATTGGACTATTCAGATGAGTCTACAAAGGCCCCTTCACACCTGCACCTACTCTGCATTTCACAGCCCTATTCTCTTGTCCCTTCATTTGTTTGAATGGACCTTCACAGCCGTGAATGCATCATTTTGGTATCTGTGCCGCTTTGGATGGTGCTGTAAATTGTGGTGCATTGTGACGCACCAATGTATTGAACTGTTTCTGAATGCTAGAACGTTTATTATGTAAGATGCATGTATAAGGATACATCGAACCCAATCAAATTATCATTATTTACTCAACCTGTATGACTCTCTTTCTTTAAACGCAAAGATTTTGAAAAATGCCACAGTGTCTTTTCAAAGAAAGTCAACGGAGTCTGATGTTGTTTTGGGCTCCATTGACTTTCATTGTATTGACAAAACATTCTTCAAAATATATATTTAGTCAACCAACATGAAATATGATTTTGAAAACATGTCGTTTCGTTTATCCCTGTTTCATTATTCTTAACAGACGCGTTTTTTCTACGGAAGGGTACATGGTGATGGGAAACAATATTGGGAGGAAAAACCTTTACATTCTCTCGTAAAAAAAATGTACATGTTCTCGTAAAAGTATTGTGTTTGATTCTTTCACTAAAACAGTGAGTAAAACTTTCCCTCCAATCTCATATTATTTCAATCAACGTTTTTTGTGTGTTATGGAAATAGAATAGTTTTCCATCACCATGTTCCGTACTTTTCACTCCATCAAACACTTAATAAGTGTAAGTTTTGATGGCAGGATGAAAATGTACAGCTTTGTGCATAATTCATGGAGGACCAGGCTTTAAAGCTTGATTATACTTTGCACTTAATGTACTGAATAGATAGAAACGCCTCCCATCTTTTGTTTCCAAGAGCTTCCTTGATGCTGTTTAATATGTCAGGATGTTTAATATAGTTTTAATTAAGCACTTAGCCACTTTCCATAAAGCTTTGGAAGTGCACTGGTTAGAATATAATTGGTTTGTGCAGCTCTATAGTGGTTTATATATTGCCCACTGGGTCATGCAGGTTTTGTGGTTTGCTCAGTGCTGCTTATAATTCCTAATGGGTTGCGAAGGTTTGGTTGCTTGTGCAGTGACATCCAAATGTATATTTTATACAAATAAATATTTGCTGTATATAATCTCCTATTCATTTGTTTGAGATCAGATTTTTTTTAAGTTAATACTTTCTTTTATCAAGGACAATTGATCAAAACTGACTGTAAAGACAATGTTATATTTCAAGTAAATGCTTGATGAAATTATGCTGAAAATTCTACTATTTTAAATGCTATTTTTTATGTTTTGGATCAATAAATGCAGCTTTTATGAGAAAAATAAACTTTTTTCAAAAACAATTTAAAATCTTACCGAACTGAAACTTTTGAACAGTTATACATGACGCTTGCAAAAGTATTTCACGGAATAAATGGTTACTTTTAAATGGCCGTCAATGGAAAAAAAAAATTTTTAGCCCGCAGAGTGTGTAGTTTACAGTATCTACTAGCAAAGGCTAATGGTCCTTGCCAAACTTTGACCCCTTTGTAAGTTTTTGTTATGATTTAAAGATATCATGTAGCCTTACTCTCTTTCTCTCTCTCTCGCCTCATCCACCTACTCCCTCTCTCATTTCATCCCACAGAGAGCCTCATCATCACCTCTGCTTCCCTACACAGCGTGCTCTTGGATGCGAGGGCAGCCTCTGTAAATCCACTCTGACCTTTTCTCATTGCATATTCTTCCACTGTGAGAGTTTGTAACACGGTTCTGTGGATTTTGTGTGTGCTGCATATGCTCACTGAGGCCTCTCTGTGTGTTCAGGCCACAGGCCGTATGGAAGCTGCTCTCTTTTTGTGCAAGTGTCATCGCCACCATGAGCTGTATTCAGAGGGAGAATATTAAAACAGCTCTTTATGAATAGGAAGTCATAAAAGAACCCCTGTTTAATTAATAATGAATGCAACATTTGCGGGAAGGTGGACATGAAGGGTTCTTTGCTGTGCCAGTGTTCCAGCTGACTGGCAGTGCCCTGTTGACCTGGTGCTCCAGTATCATTCAGGTCACAGGTGTCACCCTGCCAATGTCACTTCGGGTGGCCTAGCTCTGTGGATGAAAGTGACTACCCAGAATAATTGTAAACTGGTGGGACAAAACATAAAATCGTGTGCTAAAATATATATAATTTATATAATCATCATCAATATTTTGTTTAATGTTATACTAATAATTGATATAATATTAAATGTTATTAATATATGGCTTTATTATATATAATACAGTATATGATTTATATTATATGAATAAAAATATATTTTGTTATATCAAACAACAAAATTGTAAAACACAACTACTCCTTTTTATAATTTTTATTCTTGTGACATAAAATACATACACTACCCTTCGAAGGATTTTTATAATTTTAATCTGTTATGTTAACCAAGGATGTATTTATTTGATCATAAAAACAGTAATATTTTGAAATTTTTTTATGCATAGAAAGTTTATAATAACAACAGTAATTTTAAAAAGCATTTAAAAAATATATAAACGTTTTAACTGTTTCTTTTACCAATTGAATGCATCTTTGTTAAATAAAATATGAATTTCTTTAAAAGGACCTTACTTGGGATTGTTGGTTGAGTGTGTGTATATATACATATATATAGTTTTAGAGTTATATACATGTATAAAGAGTTTTTTTTTTCTGTGAAGTGTTTTGTAATTATGTGCTGTGGATGCAGCAATACAGTTGGTTTGAGACATTTATGTTTTTTTGTTTTTTAAACGTATCATAAAGCTATATACACCCTTCTCCTTGCCTCGACTGTGCTTTTAACATGTAAAATACCTGTTTAAATTTCTCTGTGACCTTGGAAACGGCAGACTCATTTCTATCCTGCTTATTTGAAATGTACTTGCACTTTGATTTTTTTTTTTTGCACCATGTATTTGTATTATTGCAATCAACATTAATTCCCATTATGCCTGGTAATGCTTATTTATAGCTAACGTGGCTGATTGCTCTCTTTTTTGTGTCTCTCTGAAGGACCCGCGCAGTAAGCACAAGTTCAAGGTCCACACGTACTCCAGCCCCACCTTCTGTGACCACTGCGGTTCTCTGCTGTACGGACTCATCCACCAGGGCATGAGATGTGACCGTGGGTATCTCTCACTTTCCTCGACTTCCACTTAGATGCTCAATTAGACGTTATCATTTTCTCTGGCAGAATTTTACTAGACTTTGTGTGCATCCTCAGAACCCTCAGAAATATCCTGTTGTCTATGTGTGTCAAGTGTGGACATTGTGTTCAGCTGATATAGGTCAACTTAAATAAAAATAGGAGTTAATTAAATTCTCATCTTAATATCTTTGCAATGCTTTGACAAATCAAAATTCGTCTGATAACTTTTTGTCATAAGTGTCTTGGGAGAATATGTTCCAAGTTACATGAGAATTGATCCGGCAGTCTAGGATGAGTTTGAAATCAAATCGAAATTGTTCTTGAAAGCGTTTTCATAGTCTAAAACCGATCCCAGGATACAAGTTCTTTTTGCATTTGTTGTAGGTTTAACTAGATTAATTAGTCCCCATTGTCACTTTGCATCTGTTATTAATAAATACATTTTTCTTTCTCAAATCAGCCTCTGATGCATTTTGACACCCCTAACTTGGTCACTAGGAGTGTCACGTTCACACTCGGCGTGTTTGATTTAAATCAAACCCTGGTGCGATTGCTCTGCTAGTGCGGTTCATTTGAATAATTCTTAACGCTGCCGCACAATAGAAGCGTGCCAGGACTGTTAAAAAGTTGTATCTTGGCCCACTTTCAAACGAACTCTGTTGTGGTTCGAATGAAATATGAATGCAACACGGACCAAAGACATGCAAACGAACCAAAAATAGGACATGATACCACAGGATGTGATCCTAATAAGGACAGAATGCTACTCACCTTTTTTTAGGTAAAGGTAAAAAGCATACCTTTTTTTTGTCATCAGAGTTGTGAGTTTGCCCATAACAGTTCAGTACAGACATCAGAACCTCATCTCCTCGCAGCAGATCTTCATTTGTTTTGGCTCCTTTACATATTTCCTTATTTACATGCATTTATGTAGTTCTCAGCTGGTCAAAATACCATTATATGTAGGCTACATTCAAAAAAGCGGACCAGGACTACTTTTTTTTTATTAACTGAACTGCAAATATAAATACACCCTTAGTGTTAGCTTTCACATTTTGCATCACATTGGTTTGGACAGCCAAATGTGAGTAGCAGCACATTGTTATATTTTGAAATGTGTGTTAGTACTATTCTGTATTTGTTGCCATTTAACCGTAACCATGCAACCCTAGTTGAGTGATCCGTGTATGTTACCTATCCCTGCGAGGCGAATATCCTGAGAACATAACCAGGCTGTATGAAGTCCCGCTCACCACAAAGCACCTGAGTGAAAAGAGATTTTCCATCTCACGGTAGCCAGCCTCTTATCCAGTATCCGATACATAAAACATTCAAAATGCTTCACTCACTTAGCAGCTGTCTGAGCCTCCAGGGCACAGATATTCACTGCCACATACCTGATTGTTGGCTAACACATATTCATTGATATAACAGCATATTTACCCGCAGCTCTTTGCTCTCATTAATGGATGACAGGCAGGTAGGCAGACTAACAAGTGAGCAGACAGGTGATGTAAAGATAAGACGCCAAGCATCTTCAACTGAAACTTGACACAAAGTTGTTATGGTTGCAGACTGGGAGAGCTATAATTACCTTTGCTTAGTTTACAATGCATGAGTCGTCTTCTCCGGGGCCCTCCGCTGTGTTTACACTCCAGCTATGGCTTGTGCTCCGTCACACTTCTGACTGAACTGTGATGAGGTGCTGCAGTGCATAAGGAATTACAGTGTGGGTGTGTGTGTGTTTCATGAAGTAGTTCTTGTGTGTTTGCTTGTTTCACAGTCATTTGCAGAAGTAGTCTGAATTCCGGAGTGCTTTTTCTCTTTTTGATATGTAAAATTATGTTGAGTCTGACTGCTTGTGTTTGGCCTGTGGCATCCAATACAACAAAAGCATCATAACAGTGATTAGCATCGTCGCTACTGCTTTGCTCTTAAGCCCCCACTGACCCCGCTGTAAAGACCAGCCTAGAGTATTTCTGATGTATCTGGTTGGGTTTGCTTGTTAAGCTAGTTAGGAAGCATACCAGCATCCATAACACATATGCTGGTGGCTGTTGA